>CAUZLF010000326.1:0-131216 GCA_963580285.1 Lucinisca nassula | reverse complement strand
ACTCGAAGCTGACATAGCAACCAAACTAATGAGCCTATTTTCATAAAAAACACAAACTTTCAATCCCTCAGCCCAATGATGCTACAGATAAAATTTGGGCCCAATCAGCCGGGTGGCTTCAGAGGAGATGTCTTTTTTTCTTCTTCTTCTTTCTATACTGCAATCGTCACATTTGACCATTACTCGCAGGTGTACATTACATGGAATAGAGACAATTCATCGACAAGACAATTCATCGACACGGTTTTTGGAGACAATTCATCGACACAATTGAAGACAACTCATCGACACTTTTTGAAGACAATTCATCAACACATTATTATGTTGAAATTATACACAAGCTGATAAAATGAAGACAATGTTTTGAAAATAAAATTATATATTATCACGTTTATGATCAAAATTACGAATTTAGAAAAATTTAATTCAATATTTTGGCTTATTGATCATTTTAACCGCAACAGTTTGCCTCGTCTGATTTGATGTCGCAAAACAGTGACTGTCGGGGAGCTGTCTCAAAGTAATTGAGGATAGCATACATGTAGCTTTTAGGATGCTGATTGCTATGTAGTGGCAGTATTGATAGTACGACCACTGGAGTTGTAGGATAAGTTAGCCTCGAGATTTGTACAATTCGCATTTAGATACCTAATTCTGATCATGAGATATAAACCGTGTCAGTGAATTATCATCTAGATAATAAGCCCATGCGATGGACCTTGATTAATCCCACTTTAGGGGTAAAAGTTCAGTTTAACTTTTTTTGTACCAAATGGAATCTTCCTCCTTATATATAGCATGCGTCCATTTAAAAATGTAGGGTTGTCAGGTTGTGTTTTCAACTAGATTTGTTTTGGAAAATAGCTGAACTTTTTGCAAACAGTGTAGACGCCGCGTTCTTCGGCGTCTGAGCTGAGCCTACACTGTTTGCCAGGGTACCCGTTTTGGGGTATATGGAACTAAATGGGTTAAATGGGATTATGTTTCCGTTTCATATTTCTGCCTATAAACGTTAGGCGTTATCGTTAGAATCGTTTTGATTTGAGCAGAATCTTATTTAATGCTGAAAATTTAGGGAAAAAATGAAAACATACATGTAACTCACAATCAAGCTTCACCTGCCATCTTTTTTATTTTGATTATCAAAGTTTTGAATAATATTTGACCAAGTTCCGTATCCATTTTCTTTTATGCGGTTAAAAGGGTCAATAAGCCAAAATGTTGAATTAAATGTTTCTAAATTCGTTAATTTGATCATAAACGTGATAAAAGATCAATGAATCACGTGACATGGCGGTCACAAAGTCGTAGATTTTATCATTTTATTTTCAAAACATCGTCTTCATTTTATCAACTTGTGTATAATTTCAACATAATAATGTGTCGATGAATTGTCTTCAAAAAGTGTCGATGAGTTGTCTTCATTTGTGTCGATGAATTGTCTCCAAAAACCGTGTCGATGAATTGTCTTGTCGATGAATTGTCTTGTTCCCCATTACATACACTCCAGGTTGTAGGTATAGTAATCATGTAATTACGGTAGGGATCTTTAACCTCAGTAGTTGGCTCTTCCTGCACATGGGGCCTCCAGTTAACGTCACGATCCGAAGGATGGTGTACTTTGAATGTGTTAACGACGGATATACGATGTGGATGAAGTGCCTTGCTCAAGGACTCCCAACTGAGGTAATGGCCAAATGTGACCGACTCAGTATAAGAAGATAGATAGACTGATAGATAGGACACAACTTGGATCAGTGTGAGGATCGAACCCGCAACCTGTCGATGCGCTACCACTGCACCAATGCGCTACACAATGGGACATGTCAAAAGACATTCATTCACCAGGACCTGTGATATGGTAAATTAGCCCCTAGCTCTAACCAAAAAGGTAAACTAAGCACCTTCAGCTGTTCAGCTGTCAACATCAAATCGGGAAGGGCTTTCCAATCTGTTATTGGTTTGGGGGAAGAACGATTCTTTATAAATATATGGAATAAGATATCTTATTTTTTCGGCTAAATACGTGTCTTATTGACTTGGGACAGGCACGAGTTTACCAAAATCGTTCGGTACAAAAGTTGTACCGGCGCCGTTGTACCGAACGAGTTGACCAGTGTCGAAACGCTAAAAGGCCGAAATAGCCGTTTTAGGTAAAATGTGGCACCAGTCGGTTACTGGCCGACACAAACCGGTATAGCTAAACAGCGAAAGGAAGCCTTCCTTTCGCTGTTTAGCTATACCCGACACAAACTCTCCATCAGTGGTCACCATTGTTGGGGAGTTTGTGGCCGACATTACTGTGTAGGCTTTCATCCTGCAAAACTGGAGTGTATGTAAAATACACCTGAAGTAAGGGCGAGGATTGTGGCCACGTAAAATCGATTTAAGCCCCCCAGTGGAAATCTTCCACTGACCGTTCCAAGGCGGCTCTTCTGTGGCGATTTATTTATGTTGTTGTTTGTTACTTACTGTGTGTACCACTTGTGTCTTTTAATTTTGGATGGCCATATGGCCATTTTGTGGGAAAGTAACTGTCCATATGGCCTTCCTTTGTTTAGGTTTCCATTATGGTCTGGTCGCTTAATTAATGTTTGTATTTCTTTCCCTTTGGTGTCTTTTATGGAATCAGAATCAGAATCAGAATCAGAATTGTTACTGGTGACACGTCAAATGACATTCATACACCAGGACCTGTGATATTGGAAGTTAGTCCCTAGCTCTAACCAAAGATGTAAACTTAGCTACACAATCCTCAGCACCTTCAGCCGTCAAAATAATAGAATCGGGAAGGGCATTCCAATCTCTAATGGTTCGGGGGAAAAACGATTCTTTATAAATATCCGTTCTTGCAGTAAGGGTCTGAAACGTCATTGAATGGTGTTTTCTACAATGCCTAGCTGGGGGAACAAGGTCATCTGTTGGAATGCTGGCAGCACCCTTTAGACCTTTGTATAAGAGTATGAGCCTACTGTCTCTTCTCCTTTTCTTGAGAGACTCCCATCTTAATTTTCCTAGAATTCCAGTCATGCTCCCAGTTTCAAAGCAATAATTTCCAGTTACAAATCTAGCAGCTCTATTCTGAACTTTTTCAATTTCTTCATTTAGGACCACTCCGCTTGGGTCCCAGATGCAACTACCATATTCCAAGATTGGGCGAACAAGTCCCCTGTATGCTGTTTCTTTCACATCCTGAGGACACTGATGAAGATTTCGCCTCAGGAAACCAAGTGTTCTATTCGCCTTTGTACACATATTGCTAATGTGTGTATTCCATCTCAAATCGTGAGTGATTGTCACACCAAGGTATTTAATGGAATTCACATTTTCGAGGACCGTTCCCTCTAAGGTGTAAGAAGCCTCAACTTTATTAGATCTCTTCCTT
Organism: Lucinisca nassula; assembly: GCA_963580285.1. Taxonomy (NCBI): domain Eukaryota; kingdom Metazoa; phylum Mollusca; class Bivalvia; order Lucinida; family Lucinidae; genus Lucinisca; species Lucinisca nassula. Next base: position 127,831 of record CAUZLF010000326.1, on the reverse strand, counting down.
GTTATCTGCATAATATTGCATTTAACTGGTTGAAATCTCATGCCCCATTTTCTGGCCCAGCATCCTAATCTATCTATGTCAGCCTGAAGTTTCAGTGAGTCATCTGTATCTCTAATTTCCCGGTAACAAACACAGTCATCTGCGAACAGTCTTATTTCTGAGTCAATATCAGTGGAAATATCATTGATGTACAGGGAGAACAATAGAGGACCAAGAACTGTCCCTTGTGGGACTCCAGACAAAACTGGCGCCCATACTGAAGATTCACCATTAACAACAACACGCTGTTTTCTGTAGCAAAGGAAGGAATCTATCCATTTAAGAGTCTTCCCACCAATTCCATAACCAAATAATTTGGATTTAAGTAGTTCATGAGGAGGGGTGTCAAAAGCCTTCTCAAAGTCCAGAATAAATGTGTCCACCTGCCCCCCTTTGTCCAGGATTTTTGCCCAATCATTAATAACCGTGCTCAACTGAGTTTCGCAACTATGCCTTTTCCTAAATGCATGTTGTCTGTCTGACAAAAGTTTATGTTCATCCAAGTGGGCAATGATGTTTGAGCAGACTATGTGTTCAAGCAATTTACATAGAACACATGTCAGTGACACCGGGCGATAATTACGAGCAAGAGCCCTGTCCCCTTTTTTGAAAAGTGGACAGATGTTCGCTAGGAGCCATTCTTTGGGAATTTCACCCGTATCGAGAGATTGTTGGAAAAGATGAGCAAAAACTGGACCTAACTCGTTTGCTAGTTCCTTCAGGACTCTAGGATGAAGCTCATCAGGCCCTAAAGCTTTAGAAGGGTTCAAGCCTTTAAGTAATTTGATCACTCCCGCAGAGGATACAACAATATTTTCCATGAAAGGGGCCGATCTTCCAGTCAATGGAACCTCGTTGAACTCAGTTTTATTAAATGCATCATTGAATTGACCAACCAATTCCTCTGCCCTTTCAGAGTCCGATTCAGCGACCCCGTTCCCTCCTCTTTTATTAAGGGGTGGGATACCTTGCCTATCTTTCTTCTGGCTATTGATATATCTGTAGAAGTCTCTGGGATTCGCCTTTACATCACCTACCAAGTTATTTACATACTGATCATGCTGATTTTTGATGTCATTTTTAATTTCTCGTCTCAAGTTTTCAAATTTTGCTCTGAGTTTACCACTTCCCGACTTTTTTGCCTTAGCATGAATCTTATTTCTCCTACGAATTTTTCTTCTTATTTCTGGTGTGATCCAAGGAATTGAAGATACAGACCTGCTAGTTTTGGAGGGGATATGATTTTCGGACGAAGCTTGGATGAAAGACTTTATCAAATCAAAGTTCTCCTGGACAGACCGAGCGTCTGAATGACCATTAAAGTATTTCTCTCTTGCAAATTTTAGGGCATCCTTCCTCATAGTTTCATAGTCACCCTTTTGATATAAGTACACCTTTCTACGAGGTTTCTTTATAGGTGGTATGAAGATTTTCAAAAATCCAGAGACAATATCATGATCACTTAGTTTGTCCGGGGATTGAATATCCCCAAACTGTCCTGGCAAAGTTGTAAGAATCAAATCCAAAGTGTTTCTATCTCGAGTAGGGAAGTCAACAACCTGTTCCAAGCCATGATCATTCATGATGTCGACCAACACCTGTCCCTCTGACGGACTCAGCATCGTGCCTTGTTTGCTGAGCCTATCTGGCCAAACAATCTCTCTGAAGTTGAAGTCGCCTAAGACATGTACTGCAGGAAGTTTTTTACCCTTATTCTGAGACTTAATGCGATCAAGCTGATCTTTAAATAAGTGGAAGTTTTCGACAGTGTCGTTAGGTGGTCGATACCAACTTGCAATAAAGTGGGAAGTTTTGTTTGCAAAAACCTTAACCCAGACAGATTCTGAATCGTTTTCCAGTTCCATGAATGGCATATGAGGGATATCTCTGTGAACAGATGGAGTAAGTTAATTGTATCAATTCCTGATCTTTGTTTTACTTCTACTAGAATGCCCGCGAGGGCGTATGGCAGTATGTAGAGAAAGAAAAAAAAAGACAGACATGCAGAAGCAGAAGCAGAATTGTTTACTGGTGACACGTCCTTAGACAATCCTTCACAAGGACCTTCGACCAATAGAACTAGTCCCTAGACCTCACAAGGGTGGTGAATCTAGAGATGGAGTCATCTGCACCTTCTGCAGACATCATCCTGGTGAAGGATTGCCTAAGGACATGTCACCAGTAAACAAAGTAGAAGTAAAACAAAGATCAGGAATTGATACAATTAACTTACTACACCCATAAAAGACACCAAAAGGAAAGAAATACAAACAATAAGCGACCAGACCATAATGGAAACCTAAACAAAGGAAGGCCATAAGGACAGTTACTTTCCCACAAAATGGCCATATGGTCATCCAAAACCAAAAGACACAAGTGATACACACAGTAAGTAACAAACAACAACATAAATAAATCGCCACAGAAGAGCCGCCTTGGAACGGTCAGTGGAAGATTTCCACTGGGGGGGGGGGGGGGGGCTTAAATCGATTTCACGTGCCTTACTTCCGTCGCGATTCTGATTCTGAAGAGAGAAGAGGGGAGCACATTTCAATCTCAGATTGTCTTAGGGATGAAGCTAAATTTGTCGATGTCATTCGTAGTGCCGTTTTTTTTTTTTTTTTTTTTGAGGGCTAATGAATGTTTTTTCCGAAGTGTTGTCTTTGAAGGGGGAAAAAGGTCACCTATAGGTATACTGGCCCTACCCTTTAGACCTTCATTTGAAAGTATCAGCCTACTTTGTTTCTCGGCTCTTTAAGAGATTCCCACCTTAACTGTTCCAAAATGCCAGTCATACTCCCCAATTTCAAACGAGTAATTCCCAATTACAAAACGGGCCGCACGTTTTTGGACTAAATATCCAGTTCCTCCTGGAGAGTAACAGTAGGTGGCTCCCAGGACGTACTTGCATATTCCAGGACTGGACGAACCAGTCCCTTGTATACCATTTCTTTTACGTCTTGTGGGCATGCTGACAGCTAGATTCCGTCTCAAGAAGCCAAGGGTAACTAATCGCCTTAGTACAAACATTACTAATGTGAGTGTTCCGCCCAAAATCATTCGTTATTGTCACACCAAGGTGTTTAATGCTTTCTACATTTTCAAGGAGAGTTCCTCCAATTCATAGGTAGCATTGATTTTTATCCGCTTCGTTGTTAGTTGCATCATGCATATGTTACATTTATTGGGTTGGAACCGCATTCCCCACTTCCTAGCCCAGATACCCAATTTGTCGATATCATACTGAAATTTCACTGTATCTTCCGAAGTTTTTATTTCTCAGTAGCAAACACAGTCATCAGCGATGAGCCTTATTTCTGAATCAATTCCCTGTGAGATGTCATTTATGTAAAGGCAGAAAAAAAGTGGATCAAGAATCGTCCCTAGTGGGACCCAAGACAGGACAGGGGCCCAATCAGATTTAATGTAAAGTAGAAGTAAAACAAAGATCAGGAATCGATACAATTAACTTTACTCCACCCATCAAAGACACCAAAGGGAAAGAAACACAAACATTAAGCGACCAGACCATAATGGAAACCTCAACAAAGGAAGGCCACAAGGACAGTTACTTTCCCACAAAATGGCCATATGGCCATCCAAAATAAAAAGACACAAGTGATACACACAGTAAGTAACAAACAACACAATAAATAAACCGCCACAGAAGAACCGCTTTGAAACGGTCAGTGGAATGATTTCCAATGGGGGGCTTAAATCGATTTTGTGGCGATTTATTTATGTTGTTGTTTGTTACTTACTGTGTGTATCACTTGTGTCTTTTTTATTTTTGGATGGCCATATGGCCATTTTGTGGGAAAGTAACTGTCCATATGGCCTTCCTTTGTTTAGGTTTCCATTATGGTCTGGTCGCTTAATGTTTGTGTTTCTTTCCCTTTGGTGTCTTTGATGGGTGGAGTAAGTTAATTGTATCGATTCCTGATCTTTGTTTTACTTGTACTTTACAATAAATCTGATTGGGCCCCTGTCCTGTCTTGGGTCCCACTAGGGACGATTCTTGATCCACTTTTTTCTGCCTTTTTTTCCGATAGACCTTGTTGCAGAAGAGATTTAAAAAGTAGAAGTAAAACAAAGATCAGGAATTGATACAATTAACTTACTCCATCCATAAAAAAACACCAAAGGGAAAGAAATACAAACATTAAGCGACCAGACCATAATGGAAACCTAAACAAAGGAAGGCCATATGGACAGTTACTTTCCCACAAAATGGCCATATGGCCATCCAAAATTAAAAGACACAAGTGATACACACAGTAAGTAACAAACAACAACATAAATAAATCGCCACAGAAGAGCCGCCTTGGAACGGTCAGTGGAAGATTTCCACTGGGGGGCTTAAATCAATTTTACGTGGCCACAATCCTCGCCCTTACTTCTGTCGCGATTTAGACAAATAATTTGTTCAGTCTGCATGAAGGCCTCCTAACTCATCAGTGCAACATCTCCGTGAACACAGAAATCAAAGAACCACAGAGGTGAGACAACGTTGAGGACTCGACAGCAAGAAACCACTGAAATGCTGGAGCAAAAGAAAACCAACAGTTAGACTCCGATGAGCCCGACCAGAGACAGAGCATCAGGCACCAACCAACATTATCTCTTTAATTTTCAATAAGCCTTTACGTTGGAGCCGTCATAGAATCTGAGGCCTGACCCACCGGCGTGCAATTAAAGAGGGAAGCAAAGTCGCCAACCGTGATTGGGTTAACTACCATGCATGCAGTCTGTCGTATAATATCCATGTTGTACCCAATCTTTTTATATCGAAGAATGATTTTACGAAATTGGGTGCTGAAGTCATTGCGGTTATATATTTTTCTGAATTTATATACTAAGTCACCATAAAATTCGGGTTCCGATAGACCTTGTTGCAGTAGAGATTTAAGTCCAATATTGAATTTTGAAATTAAATCAGAATGGCGTCTATAAAATTTTGAAAAGGCTTTGCGTAGTTTATGGTACCGATAACCCTGATTAAGGAGTTTAGCCGTTAATAATTTATTACGAGTGTTGAAGTCAGTTACATGACTACACACTCTAGCAAATCGAATTAATTGCGAAATATAAACGCCATAGGATGGCGCACGAGGAACATCACCATCCAAAAAAGGAAAATTTACAATCTCAAAATCAAAGTCATTGCGTTTATCATAAATTTTGCACGAAACAAATCCATCTACAATAGATATATGTAAATCCAAAAACGGGGCCTCGGTATCAGAAGAATTTGCTTTATTTAACTGAAGTTCTAGGGGGTAAATCTGACTGATCAAACCATCAAAATAGGTATTATCAATATTTAATAAATCATCTAAATATCTAGAAGTAGAGCTAAAAGCTTCAATAATTTCAGATTGGTTATCAATGGAAAGCGACAAAATGAAGTCTCTTTCATAACAATACAAGAACAGATCAGCCACAAGAGGTGCGCAATTAGTACCCATCGGAATACCCACAATTTGTCTAAATAACAAGCCGGCTTTTATAGCGACGCGGTAGAGTGTTGGCCTGTCACTCCGGCGACCCGGGTTCGATCCCCGGTCGGGTAAAGGTGATTAGCATTTTTTCATCTGTTACATTTGGCGCCCAACGTAAATGACCCACAGAGACTCGGAACACATCCGTGTACCGACGAGTTTCGTTGGAAAGTTTGAGAGATTCGAGGACGAATCTTAAATAGGAGGGGGAATATGTAGTAGTGATAGGTATAAGATACACTTGTACTGCCTTGCGCTACAAGCCGGCTTTTATAGCGACGCGGTAGAGTGTTGGCCTGTCACTCCGGCGACCCGGGTTCGATCCCCGGCCGGGTAAAGGTGATTAGCATTTTTTCATCTGTTACACTTAAATCTCTTCTGCAACAAGGTCTATCGGAACTCGAATTTTATGGTGAGTTAGTATATAAATTCAGAAAAATATATAACCGCCATGACTTCAGCACCCAATTTCATAAAACCATTCTTCGATATAAAAAGATTGGGTACAAAATAAATGTTATACGACAGACTGCATGCATGGTAGTTAACCCAATCACGGTTGACAATTTTGCTTCCCTCTTTAATTGCACGCTGGTCAGGCCTCAGATTCTATGACGGTTCTTGGCCATTACCTCAGTTAGGTGGGGGCTAAATTTAGAATTTAGCATAAAAAAATCATCACTGGACGAGCCCTTAAAACTATTTACAATCCGATCACAGAGGTATCCTAAAACGCATACCTCTGAGTCTCAATCTTATACTGTGTGTGTCTTTTAATTTTGGATGGCCATATGGCCATTTTGTGGGAAAGTAACTGTCCTTATGGCCTTCCTTTGTTTAGGTTTCCATTATGGTCTGGTCGCTTAATGTTTGTATTTCTTTCCCTTTGGTGTCTTTTGTGGGTGGAGTAAGTTAATTGTATCAATTCCTGATCTTTGTTTTACTTCTACTTTGAACTCCTCTGCGGTCGTGGCATTCACCGCAGAAGATAGAAAGTAGAAGTAAAACAAAGATCAGGAATCGATACAATTAACTTACTCCACCCATCAAAGACACCAAAGGGATGAAAGCCTACACAGTAATCATGTAATTACGGTAGGGATCTTTAACCTGCGCAGGGGATGGTTCTCCCTGCACAGGGGGCCTCCAGTTAACGTACCGATCCGAAGAACGGTGCACTTTATGACATTCATCCCTGCAAATGATGCCAATGGAGCGTGTTCGGACACCGAAATTTTATCGCCGCTGCCAGGGATCGAACCGGGGACCTCTAGCATCAGAGGCAAATGCACTAACCACCGAGCTATCACGCTCCTGTTTGCCAATGTCCCACAGATGGGATGCTAGGCATATATGGATTAAAAACTGATCTGGATCTACACTGTTTGCCAATGTCCCACAAATGGGACTCTAGGCATATATGGGTTAATGGGTTAAACCTTTGATCAAGATCTACTCTACGAGCGAGGGGAGGTAACTGCCAAGTGGTGAATATATTGGGGTTTCGGCATTTCTTAAGCTCGGTTCCAGATTTTACCCTCGGCCGACTCACAACCTGACCTTGCTGAAACAAACGTCGAAAGTCTAGAAATGCTTTCAACGCTTGCTTCGAGGACAGGTAATGCTTATTTAATGTTGTGTTACTTTTTTTGCTGCCTTGCGTTTGATTTGTGTATCTCAATTTTAGTTTTTGTCCTTCTTTCAAAATTATTCAACGGCTATTCCAAGTCCTTTGAGCATTTGGTGGGTGGGGTAGCATACACGACTGACACAACAAACAAACAACACAACGACTGATTACCCAACAGCATTTCTCATCCCACTTACAGTCCAACCCATTTTTCAAACATGACTTTGTTTAACCAATCAACCCCCCCCCCCCCCCCCCCCCCCCCGTTTGGTCAAGAATTCTTGGTTCCATATAAATTTGGGGGTCACCCAAATTGGCCAAAATCACCCTGGGAATGACAGAAATCACCATTGTCAGATTGTTTTTGTCGTTGTATAGATTCTTCCAGAGTAGTCTGGGTTATAATGATCCACCAGCCTTATATTACATTCATGAACATTAGTTATAAGGTAAGGTATTAAAGATGTGAATCAGAATTGTTACAGGTGACATGTCAGTTGACATTCATAAACCAGGACCTGTGGTGTGGGAAATTAGTCCCTAGCTCTAACCAAAGAGGTAAATTTAGCTACACAATCATCAGCACCATGTGTTATGATTTGGTTGATTTGAGGTTTAACGTCCCCGTCAACACTGTAAAGGTCATTTTGGAGACGTTGCTTCCAATTTTGTGGGACTTTAACCCAACATTGAGATGAAATGACATCTCAAGCCCTGTCACCTAATGAAACCAATAGGGTTTATAAGCATGGACGGTCCGCCTCGCACCGCGGTTCCTGGGCAGGCTTAGATCCTCTAAGCCGTTTACCAGTACTAGTGTGCGGGCCGGATTCATTGCGATAGCTCAGTGGTTAATGATGCTAGCAGGTGCTTCTGATGCTGGAGGACCCGGGTTCGATGCCCGGCATCAGTGATAAAATTTCGGTGTTCAAACACGCTCCATTGGCATCTTTGCAGGGATGAATGTCATAAAGTGCACTGTCCTTAGGATCAGGACATTAACTGAAGGCCCCCTGTGCAGGTTAAAGAACCCTACCATATAATAACATGATTACTGTCCATCGGATCCTGTCCTGCCACCTCTCGTTCAAAACACGTGGCCGTGTCTACAGCTCCTGTGTGCAGAGCACAATGCTCCATGCCAGTGAGGCATGGCCATTGACAAAGCCAAACCTCCGTCTTCAGCGGAATGACCAGCAACCCCAATACCTGTCTAATATCGGCTCGAATTTCCGCATATTTCGAGGGTCACTGGTCTTAATCCTATTTTTAGCTCACCTGTCACATAGTGACAAGGTGAGCTTTTATGATCACTTTTCGTCCGTCGTCAGTGCGTGTGTGCGTAAACTTTTTCTTCAAATGACATCTCCTCCTAAACCACTGATCAGAATTTGGTAAAACTTAACAGGAATGATCCTTAGGTGGTCCCCTTTCAAAGTTGTTCAAATGGTTCCGGTCCATTGCACATCTAGGTCACAGGAGCTAAAAATAGATTTTTTAAACGAAAACTTTAAAAATCTTCTTCTCTGAAATCGCAAGGCCCAGGTCTTCGATATTTGGTATGAAGCTTCATCTAGTGGACCTCTACCAAGATTGTTCAAATTATAGCCCTGGGGGCCAAAATGCCCCCGCCCCGTGGGCCTTTGGTTTTACATAGGCTTATATAGGGAAAATCATTAAAAAATCTTCTTCTCTGAAACCACAAGGCCCAGGTCTAAAATATTTGGTGTGAAGCTTTACCTGTTGAACTTCTACTAAGATTGTTCAAATTATAGCCTTGGGGCCAAAAATGCCCCCGCCCCGGGGGCCTTTGGTTTTGAATAGGGAAAATCTTTAAAAATCTTCTTCTCTGAAACCGCAAGGCCCAGATCTTTGATATTTGGTCTGAAGCTTCATCTAGTGGACTTCTTTCAAGATTGTACAAATTATAGCCCTTGGGGCCAAAATGCCCCCGCCCCGGGGGCCTATGGTTTTACATAGGCTTATATAGGGAAAATGATTAAAAAATCTTCTTCTCTGAAACCACAAGGCCCAGGTCTTTAATAATTGGTGTGAAGCTTTACCTGGTGGACCTCTACTAAGATTGTTCAAATTATAGCCTTGGGGCCAAAAATGCCCCCGCCCTGGGGGCCTTTGGTTTTACATAGGCTTATACTGGGAAAATCTTTAAAAATGTTCTTCTCTGAAACCACAAGGCCCAGATCTTTGATATTTGGTCTGAAGCTTCATCTAGTGGACCTCTTTCAAGATTGTTCAAATTATAGCCCTGGGGGCCAAAATGCCCCCGCCCCGGGGGCCTATGGTTTTACATAGGCTTATATAGGGAAAATCATTAAAAAATCTTCTTCTCTGAAACCACAAGGCCCAGGTCTTTAATATTTGGTGCGAAGCTTTACGCGTTGGACCTCTACTAAGATTGTTCAAATTATAGCCTTTGGGCCAAAAATGCCCCGCCCCGGGGGCCTTTGGTTTTACATAGGCTTATACTGGGAAAATCTTTAAAAATCTTCTTCTCTGAAACCGCAAGGCCCAGATCTTTGATATTTGGTGTGAAGCTTCATCTAGTGGACCTCTTTCAAGATTGTTCAAATTATAGCCCTGGGGGCAAAAATGCCCCCGCCCCGGGGGCCTATGGTTTTACATAGGCTTATATAGGGAAAATCATTAAAAAATCTTCTTCTCTGAAACCACAAGGCCCAGGTCTTTAATATTTGGTGTGAAGCTTTACCTGTTGGACCTCTATTAAGATTGTTCAAATTATAGCCTTTGGGCCAAAAATCCCCACGCCCCGGGGGCCTTTGGTTTAACATTGGCTTGTACAGGGAAAATCTTAAACAATCTACTTCTCTAAAACCGCAAGGCCCAGATCTTTGATATTTGGTGTGAAGCTTCATCTAGTGGACCTCTACCAAAATTGTTCAAATTATAGCACGTGGGGCGAAAATGCCCCCGCCCCGGGGGCCTATGGCTTTACATAGGCTTATATAGGGAAAATCATTAAAAAATCTTCTTCTCTGAAACTACAAGGCCCACGTCTTGAATATTTTGTGTGATGCTTTACGCGTTGGACCTCTACTAAGATTGTTCAATTTATAGACTTGGGGCCAAAAATGCCCCGCCCCGGGGGCCTTTGGTTATACATAGGCTTATACAGGGAAAATCTTTAAAAATCTTCTTCTCTGAAACCGCAAGGACCAGATCTTTGATATTTGGTGTGAAGCTTCATCTAGTGGACCTCTAACAAGATTGTTCAAATTATAGCCCTGGGGGCCAAAATGCCCCCGCCCCGGGGGCCTATGGTTTTACATAGGCTTATATAGGGAAAATCATTAAAGTAATCTTCTTCTCTGAAACCACAAGGCCCAGGTCTTTATTATTTGGTGTGAAGCTTTACCTGGTGGACCTTTACTAAGAATATACTAGAATATACTGGAGACACTAATTCTCAGGTGAGCGATTCAGGGCCCTCTGGGCCCTCTTGTTCTCAAACTCATCTATTTTTGTGTTCAATAATCTGTATATCATTAAAAAAGTAATAAAATTTGCTTTTATCTGATATATGACATGTGTTTGTTGGTAATTTACATATTTTATGCAGAGCTACAGATAATTTGTAGGCCAAAGAGTATTTTACTCCCTGATTTTCTTTTCAAAGGGTATTTCAGGTCCTAGAAATTTACTGAAAGAGTAAAATGTTACACAATTTTTTCGAAAGAGTATTTTGACACATAATATGCTTTTTATTCCCAAGTGTGTCAGTTTTTATAAGATATTATTGATGATATTTATAATCATAAAATAATTATTATAACTTCAGATAAGGTGCCAAGGGTAGTGAGACAACCACGTTTTTAGAGTTTCACTAACATTTTGCCCCCGTGATATTTGGATTTTTTCTCGATTTCTCGGAAACAGCCGCTAATCACATCATCTAGTATTGTTCTTGTAATCTTAGAGGGGTCTGTTACTTCCTTCCTTGTTAGGAAATTCAATATGTTGCCCGCATTTGCTGGCATTTTCGGTCTAAAACGACCGGACTTCGACAATTTCTCCGCCATTTGTTTGCATTGGAAACCAAAAGAGTGATTTCCCTTGCCGATCTGTTATTCTAATCATGATTGACCTACCGAAAACGAAAGTACCAATCAGACAACATATTACACAGCGGCTTTTGGTAGAACCGGATATGAAGTCGGGTTGCTCGATTTACCGAAACGAAGTCGGTTTACTCCAACTTTTATTTTGCACCCGTCGGGACCATGACGTACCCGTTTTTTCCAATGCGTATTGGTACGCGAAAAATCGATTTTCAATGCGTTTTTAATGAAAATTAATGCGTATTTACGCGGATACGCGCCTTATCTGTAGCTCTGTTTTATGGCTATCGGTTAATTATCAGTGAAGACGGTATTTTTCCACCCACGCAATAAACAAGATTCAGGTCACTCGCATGTGGACAGGTGGCCTCTTCTAATGAAATTGCGGGTTATTTAAATCCTATGAATATTTATGAGCTTTGACTCCTGGGACAGAGAAATGAATGAAGAATGCCCCGGAATGTGAATCATAAAATCGGTGCATAGAAACAGCAGTTACAATCGACCAAAGTTAAACGTCGTGGATCGACCAAATTCCAAAATGTGAAAACCATTTTGATATCATGATATTCTAAAGACTCTGACCTTTAATTTGATGCATAAATCACCGCTTTTGACCGAGGATAAGTATTTCGCATTCTTGTTCAAATTAACGAAAAATTCCAATTCATTTAGCGGCAGTACTCAGGTCGCCGAAGGTCAAATGGCCGCCATATTGGATAAGATCGATAAGTTTGGAAACAAAAGTGTCGATGTTAGTTTCTGGATAAAACCATGAAATATGGTCCAAACCGTGTAACAAAGCATCTCTAGATAATTCCCAGAGCATCCCCATATTATTTTAATATTGTTTGTAAAATAAATGAGCCGAAATTGGCTCGACAATAATTACGTGATTCGCACCCAACATAATTCGGCCCCGATTTAGGCCACTTTTAGATTTATTAATAATTGAAACATTATTTACTAAAATCGTCAAGAATAGGAAAAATCACCTCAAAGTCTTTCTAGTATTAAAATACCAAGCTTTTATTGTAGCAAAACATGCTTGTTTTACTGCATGGCTATCTATCTATTATCCATTCTATCTATCTTATTTGATTTAAGGTTTGACACCCCCGTCAACATTGAGTAGGTCATTCACGAGATGCTCCTTTTAGTTTTGTGGGGCTTCTACCTGACATTGAGATGAAATGGCATCTTAAGCCCTGCCCCCTAATGAAACCAATAGGGTTATATGCATGGCCGGTCCAACTCGCACCACTTTTCCAAAGCAGCAGGGATCAGCCGAGGGGGCGATTCGGACGACTTCTTCGCCCGAAGTTCAAGAACTTCGGCTAACCAGCCTGGAAAAGAGAAGTTGACTTCGCCCTTTTTTCAGACTTTTTTTTTTCTTTGTCTTCAGGATCGGCTTTTCAAATATGAAGTAATATCCATCGATAAAGGCACAAAGTTGATAACAAAAACACCTTTTTGATAATCCGATAATTAATAATCCAACTCCATGTGTTAATTGCTCGAGTCAGAAACTGACCACCTGTAGCGTTGAGCACAAGTTGTCAGATCAATTAATTATGTAAATAGGTGAATCGGGTTAGTCCAGATCAGCATCTTTGATCTTATTTCATGGCCACTCAGACTTTGAGTAGTCAGACTTGTCTGCCCAGCATGAGACGATCGGTCTTTTTGATCTTGGCAATATGATTGACGCATGAAAAACGTGCGTCTCATTTAACATATCAATATAAGATAGATAGATAGAGGTGTGACTTTAACCCTTTTTTACCAAATGGAATCTTCCTCCATAGCAGGAGTTCAATTCAAAATTTATGTTTTCATTAAAAGTTATGTGGAAAATAAGTAAATAACTGAACTTTTAGCAAACAGTGGAGGCCCTGATCACACAACGCATTCTGCGGCGTCTGATCTGGGCCTGCACTGTTTGCCAGGGTACCCGTGTTGGGGTTTCTGGTACTAAATGGGTTAACAGGATTACCTAAACAAATAAAAACTGTGGTGTCAAGTCCCGATCAGGCGCTAAGATGGGAACTAGAAAAAAGGGAATATAGGATATGATAGATGAAAAGAACATATAAAAAACTGCCCCATTGCACCAGCAACTTGCCGGCATATCACGGTCACACAGATCGAAACTCCCGCCCGACTGCACAACATGACCCATAACCTCGAAGTGAGATTAAATCGGTTGTTTCCCTTTAGCGCCCTTCAGTGACTAAGTGAGCGGGACATCGAGAAAATGAAAGTAGATAAGTATCCAAGTTGGCTTCTTTAAAAAGAATCCAAAGGAAAGGTCTGCTGCTGTCTAGTCAGCAGAATGAACAGAGCATTATCACAATAGTAATGATAATACTAATAAACATAATAATAAAAATAATAAACGTGCGTAATATTTGTGTTTTGCAAACATGATCAACCCTTAACTATTCACTTTAGAACCTTAAAATCAAGAATGATCAAATACCACTGTCATTTGGTGAACCGCTTTTATTTTTCAATAGCAGTCATACTTAAAACTAAGATGAGAAATTCTCAAGTTGTATTATTTGCATTTCCTGTTTTTAAACTTCGTTTTAGCTGAGACCTCAAAACAAATCAGTGGTAGAATTGGCAAATACACCCATAGCTGCCAAACGTCTTGCCAGCGAAAGGCAAGGAAAAAAATAGAGAAAGTGGCCACGGGGCATGGATACCATCGGCAGGTGCAACAATGTATTGCAAAGCACAATTTTTAAGTTTAAGACCTTGATCTCAATTTCTAAATAGTAAGTTTTTGACCTTGATCTGTTGACAGCAGTATCTGTTCTGCACCCATAAAAGCGTCTAAATATCAACCCTAATCGTAGGTTGAAACCACAACAATACAAATACTTTTACATGACTATTTCAAGTTCAAAGTGTGCGATCTTGGCAGCAGAAGTCAAATCAGTGTTACTGTACTTCGTCAGCTGTCAAGTAATACCACATATCAACTTCAAATAACATAAAATATAGAGATCAAATATTTTACATAAACAAGTAGCATGAATATTACGCAAAGTTCTGTCACTGTTCCCTTTACCTTCTGTGTCAGCTGGAGCAGCAGCCACGTGACTGTAACTATACATTATCTGCTGTTGATTATAATATATCATACCTAACCCCAATCAACACGATGAATGCCAAAACTATACAATGACCATTCAATTTATACGACCATGACCTTCTGTCAGCAGCAGCAGCAGCAGCAGCAGCAGCCACATAACTGGAACAATACTCTATATGTGTCTATTTAAAACTAAAACCCGTCAGGCATTATAAGTTCACACTGCAAAGTTAAAGGAAAAAAAATAAATCTGGAAATTACCAATATCGCTACATATTCTAATTACTGGCGCTAGCCAAACCGGGGCACTTGACTCAGGAGTGTGACCGACTCATGTTAAAGGCAGTACCAAAGAAACACGATATACCAAATAAAAAGGCCCCCACCCATAAGGGCTTAAAGAAATATATGGGCTGCATGATGCTACCACGCAGAGCTGAATCCGGCCCGCACACTTGTACTGGCAAACCGCTTAGAGGATCTAAGCCTGTCCAGGAACCGCGGTGCGAGGCAGACCGTCCATGCCAATAAACCCTATTGGTTTCATTGGGCGACAGGGCTTGAGATGCCATTTCATCTCAATGTAGATAAAGTCCCAAAAATTGGAAGCAATGTCTCCAAAATGACCTTTCCAGTGTTGACGGGGACGTTAAACTTCAAATCAACCAACCAAATACCAAATAAAAATGTATTAGACAAGTGATTAGCATGGTATTAGAACTAAAGCAAAACTTTAAAGTTAAGTTTTGACGGACGCCCACGCGTTGTCACCAAACAGTCAATATGTGACTTTTCGTAGACAGGACAGATCGTTATGTGTCACTTTTTTGTGTGACAGTCACTTAAAAATCTATTTATTCTCATGAAATGAGCGTTAAATTGATAGAATGTATGACGGAAAAAACTGCAAGTGACCGTTTCGCAATAATTCTATAGAAACCAGTTAACAATCATTTCAAGACAGACAGAAGGACAAACAGATGGAAGAAAAACACACACAGGACGAAAACTACATACAGCTCAACATTCTTCTCATGCCGGGGGAAATTATCAAAATATTCTTAGCGGTTTGAAAATTATATGTCCATCATCAGCTGGTGAAAAATTTGCCTCGGCGAGGCTGTTTATATAAAAAAGTATTGCATTATACAAATTGGTTAGGTCATGCCAATATACATCTTCATGCCAAAATTATTGAAATATACCTTGCGGATAATATATCTAAAATCAGTTTGTTATTATTTTACCCCGAAGATATAAAAAAATCAGTATCAAAAAAATCGCATTAAACAATATAATTAATTAGACCTTGTCAATATATATCTACCTGCAAAAACTTATCAAAATATTTCTTGCGGGTTGAAAGTTTTAACGTCTATGTCAGTTAGTTAAATTTTTGCATCGGCGAGGCGAATTATAAAGATATCAGCCTTTAGACAAACTCATTTGTTTGGTCTTGTCAATCTCTCTGCATGCCAAAACTTAACAAAACTAGAATCGCGCAGTCGATGGCACGCCATCGCATATCCCAAGCCACTACATAATCTACTCATCATGACGTTCGCTTTGATATGTTACACCACCATGTTCTGGAAATTTTGATTTTTGAACCCCGCGTACCCCAACGCCTGGGTCCACCCCTAGGGGTGTGATCCGAATTCCGAAATTGTCATGCATTCCCCAGACAAAAGATCTATCAGTTCCCAAAGTTTCAAGTTTCTATCTATAACCGTCTGGGAGTGAGAATCCGGTAAGACGGACGGACGGATGGACGGACGGACAGACGGACGGACGGACGGACGGACAGACAGACAGACAGACAGACAGACAGGCAGGCAGGCAGGCAGACAGACAGACAGACAGACAGACAGACAGACAGACGGACGGACGACGAATACAATTACAATAGCCCCACTTTTTCTTTGAAAAGCGTGGGAATAATAATTCTACTGTTGCCTTGGCCAGGCTTCTAGAGGAGAAATCAGGCATTATGATGAGGCCTAATTGGTCACTGATGAGGCCTATTTGGCCGAAACTAGCTAGTCTGGCACAGAAAACATGTACATTCCATATTTTCCAGTTCTGTGGTGTATTCCTTGCTTCCAAAGGATAACCCTTTCAAGAACATATTAGACGGTCTTGTCAATATACATCTGTTTGCCAAATCTAATCAAAATAAAACTTATATACCTGCAATCAGTTTGTGAATATTTTGCCTTGGCAATGCCATTTATATAAAGAAATCAGGCATTAAACACCATTGTTGACTATATCTTATCAATATATATCTGTTTGCCGAAAAAGTGTATAAAATATCTCTAACGGTTTGAAATTTATACGGCGGTGCAAGTTAGTGGAGCATTGCCTCTGTGAGGCTATTTATAAAGAAATCAAGCATTAGATAATCTCACTGGAAAGGTCTTGTCAATGTGTACCTGCATTCAGTTTCTGAAAATGTTGCCTCGGTCAGGCCAGAAATCTGGAATGCTGGTGGTGCTGCTTGACGTAGTCTTGGAGCTGCCTTTTTGGTTCTGGCTGGGGGCTAGACTGCGCAGATCCTAACGCCAAACGACAGTGACACTCTGCTGCTGAAGGCCTGTGGTCACCTCAGGAATCCCATGAAGTCGGCATGACTTCAAGAAAGCCACAAGTGGATCTGGAAATACTCTTTCATAAATCCAGACATGTTGTGATATCGATCTGGACTAGCTGCGCAAGAGTTGAACAGAGAATAATGATGATGACACTGCTACGTTCGTTCGTTCAAGCTTAGGCATTTTACGTCTGCCAGGTTCGAGCGGACAGAACTGCATAGCTCCACAGCGAGACGTAAGTTATGTGCTTCTGGGATGCGAATCGCGGCAGTCTGCCCAACAAGAGTTAATCGCGTTTGACTGCCTGTGCCCTACCGAGTAAAGTGAAGCACTGCCAGTTTTAGAAATTTTGAATGCGTCTAAATTGAGACAAAAATGTTGAGTAATCAGCGACAAATCGGTTGCAGATCGCGATTTCTCTACTGTGCTCGAGAGCAGAAAGTAGGCCAACGGTGTTCTCTTTTGGGGCCGCGCGATTTTTGCCATCGGACTTAGGCTGCAAATGAAGCATGCCTTTGCACGTTTCCATACAGAAACAAGCGGCTAGTGGTCCAGGAAGAAGACTTGTCGCAAAACAGAAATGGAGGCAATGACCTGGAATCGATACAATTCACAGCTCCAAGTCCTATTCCCAACCAGCAGGCAGGATGAGTGTGCAATGATCCAGCTGTTGGTACAAGCCCTCAGCATCTCCTACTGGCTTTGCAATGCAGAAGTGCTGCTTGTAGAACCACCAAGTTCCTGGGAGAACTCGTCAATCCCCGCATCCGATGACCTCGACCCGTATAAAATGCCGTTCTCTAAATGTGACTGTGGCCTAACGTGTACACGTACGTGCAACACATTATACCATGCCTAGGTGCCCTCATTGACTTGGATACGAGCATTTAACAACAACTTTAGTCTGCCTGAGCAAGCAAATTTATTTCCGCGCAGATACTTGTTACTATTATTTCGAGTAGTTGTTTTCAGTTACTCGATATCAGTATGTTACATGTAACTGCAATAAAGTTGGGATTACAGGGATAACATAAGTTTTCTTATTTCTTTTATAAAACGTAGGTCGTGTTACACGTTTGAACGACGCTAACAAGAAACAATATATATGTATATTGGATCCGTGTCACCCATAAGAAAGATTAATTATTCCAAGCGGGCACATGACGTCTATGCAACGCCGTACCAACGTTAATGCAACGTCATGCCAGTAAAACTGATTATACTGACACAGAAACTGTAGTGACTTTCAGCCTCAGCAACTGATTCCCAAAGGCTGATAAAACACCTTTTTCTCGTTGGAGAAGAGGCAGCTGATTACTTTCCTTTCCGTTGCATTCTTACTGTATATCAAAACTTTTGGTTTGCACTTCCTGTTGGTGCCATTGGTATTATGTTTTCTGTGATGTCGCCTTTTCTGGCAATCTTCATTATTATATACCGGCCCCGATAGCTCAGTGGTAGAACGCCTGCTCCGGGAAGGGGAGGTCGCGGGTTCGATCCCCGGCCACGCCATACCAAAGGCGTAAAAATGGTACTAGGAGCTCCCTTGGCTGACGCTCACATTATCAGGGGTAGTCCTAGGAAGATAAATGAAGGCAGGTAAGTATTTGTTAAAGGATACTTTGTTTGTCGCAATAAAAGCTTATGCTATTTGTTTCGGATATGCGACGTTAAATAAAGCTCCTTTATCTTAATCTTTATATTTATTTCGCTTTTTGTCAGTTCAAATATATTGTAAATCAGCGTCACGCATACGAAAAGGACGTTGCCGGACGGTTCAACAATTCGCGGAAGCTGGAATAAGGATACATTCAATTAAAGATATGTTGTGCCGCTTGCTAGCGTAAGGCAAGCTTTTTGTGAAACCTCATACTTGTGAATGGTAACTGTAAATGGTAACTTTCATTTATGGTCATTTCGCCAAATAGACACACTGCATAGAAAACTGAAGTATCCCTGCATATTTTTGACTGGTTCACATTGTTTCTTCACGTTGAATATAATTGCAAATAGCAAATTATAGCGAGAAGTCTGCACTGGAGCGAAAATGCTTCAAATTTCACATAAACACTGTGGAAAGGTCCTGAGGGACCTTTCCAATGATGTCTGATTATTGCTGCTACGAGTATTATGGAGATACCGATGTGCATAATCATTCAGCAAGTGCAACAGCAACATTGGTATGTAATTCGCAACGATATCACACCCACACACTATAGTTCTAAATTGCAAATACACAACGATATTTACGGAAATTACTGAAAATTCGGCTCGACAATTTCCGTAATTAAGTCGTTTTTCTCGAGCCCTACTTCTCCCTCTTGTCCTTCATTTCACCCTGTCAGTGCTGGAGGGAGAAGTCACTTCACCCTGCTTCCTGGGCCTAGGATGATCCCTGAAGCAGGCTTAGAAACTCTAAGCGACTTATCGGTGCTAGTGTGTGGTTGGTTTTGGCTTTGTGTGGAAGCATCATGCAACCCATTTTATTTCTGCAAGCCCTGATGCTATCTATCTATTGATCTATCTATCTATCATGTACATTGCATGGTTCTGCCCCCGCCCATAGGGCTTCAAGAAATAGATGGGCTGCATGATGCTTCCATGCAGAGCTGAATCCGACCGCACATGAGTACTTAGAGGATCTAAACCTGCCCAGGCAAAGCGGTGCGAGGCAGACCATCCATGCTTATAAACCTTATTGGTTTCATGCGGCGACAAGGCTTGAGATGTCATTAATTTATTTTCATCTCCAATGTTGGGTAACAGTCCCACAAAATTGAAGGCAGCGTCTCCAAAATGACCTTTACAGTGTTGACGGGGATGTTAAATCCCAAATCAAACAAACAAGCACGGTTATAAAGGGGTATTAAGTCCATTTTTGTTAATATTTTTTTCTTATTTCTGCTCAGAATATAGATGGTTGGTAATTGTCAGAAAGTCCGCAAAACGTTTCAGAAACGTTTTGCGAAGGTGATTCTAATGAATACCCACAATATACATGTATGTTTTGAGCAGAAATAAAAAAAATAGTGAATGTCCCAGTAAACCCCAGTTTTACTATATAGAAGTGGGTTTAAGGGGGTTAGAGTTCTCGGACTCATGTTTTGTATACATGCAAAATAAGCTTTTGTAAATAATCCATTACACTTTCTTCTCACATTGGAAGGTAACAGTAAAAACTTTGATCAGACTGTTCTAATCTAGGGACAGTCCGAGCATGGCCATCACTATTTTTCAGTGCTGGGTAATTAGGAAGTCAGGAATAGACTAAGGAAGAACACTGTTAATATTGTATATCATTATTATTAATTAATGATTATAATGTATTTTGACATTATACATGTTGCTAGGTTGAAAGCATCACCTTTTTATACAAATAAGGAATCAAATCGATATATCTCAAAAACAGAAGTATGAAAAGTTTAACATTTATTCTTAAATAACTTGCAGACTATCCTACATACTGAATAAACAAGTTTAGAAATGAAAAGAACAGGAAAAAATACACATAGCTGCCAAGTTTCATAAAGATATCTTGAAAAATAAAAAAGTTACAGCAGTTTGATTAAAAATTTTAATCGCATCTGGTCCGTCATCACGGCCTGCAATTCAGCATCTTATATAGCAGAAAAATTCAAGGAAATGTGCGATTTCCTGGACCTTCAAACAGCTGTAACTTTGGTTGTAGTAGAGGTATCTTCAAAATTTAAACTGTTCTGTGCAGCTTTTTAAGGGTTCTATATGATGCATATAGTTTAAAGGACTTCTTATGAGATAAAATCAGCTGGGGTTGCTAGAATGACAGGGCAATGATCAGACAGATCTGCAATGTCAAGCCACAGGACACAGTCACCATCAGGTCCAGTGAGTTA
Source organism: Lucinisca nassula (assembly GCA_963580285.1). NCBI lineage: Eukaryota > Metazoa > Mollusca > Bivalvia > Lucinida > Lucinidae > Lucinisca > Lucinisca nassula. The sequence continues at coordinate 106,995 of CAUZLF010000326.1, read as the reverse complement.
CTTGAGCGTCTTGGCATTGAGGACCTGGACCTCATCCTGAAAGAGAGAAGGCTCCGCTGGTATGGACATGTGGAACTTCAACGGTGCAGTCAAGACTGCCTGTGACATACAGGTAGGTGGAAAGCGGGGGCCTGGAAGGCCCAAGATGACCTGGAAGCAGCTGACAGAAAGAGATTGCAGAAAATGGAAGCTGTCCGCTATCGATCCTCATGATAGACATGCCTGGAGATCTGGTGTTAAGATCTGCCATATGTGCAGCAAGCCAGCTACCTGAAAGGGAGCCCACTTATGTGGACGTTGCTCCTATACCTGCATGTTAATCAAAAAACCTTTGATGTTGATGATGATGATTATGTGATGGCTTTCATCCGGAGTATATGTAATATACACACCTGCCTAGAATGTCCGTGAGTGTGCATGGCAGTATATTAAAAAAGAAAAGAAAGAGAAAGATATAGTAGTTTTTGTTTAAATTGAGGTTTAACGCCCCATCAACACTATTTAGGTCATTTTTTTGTTTCTTTTTACTGATACTGCAATTGGTCGCATTTGACCAATACTCGCGAATGTACATTACATACACTCCAGGTTTGCTGGATGAAAGCCTACATAGTAATCATGTAATTACGATAGGGATCTTTCATCTGCACAGGGGATGGTTCTCCCTGTAAAGGGGGCCACCAGTTAAAGTCCCAATCTGAAAGAGGGTGCACCTGTGGCATTCATCCCTGCTAATGATGCCAGTGGTGCATTTTCTGACACAGCAATTTTATAACCTCTGCCGGGAGTGGAACCAGTGCCTCTAGTATCAACAGCAAGTGCACTAACCACTGAGCTACCGCATTGCCTCCAATTTTGTGGGACTTTCACCCTGCATTGAGATGAAATGACATCTCAAGCCCTGCCGCTCAATGAAACCAAAAGGTTTCGCATGATTCTTACACGCAGAGCTGAAACTGGCGGCACATGAGTACTGGTAAACCTCTTAGAGGCTTTAAGCCTGCTCAGGCAAAGCGGAGCAAGTCAGACCATCCATGCATGTAAACCCTATTGGTTTCATTGGGTGGCAGGGTTTGAGATGTCATTTCATCGCAATGTTGGGTAAAAGTCCTACGAAATTGGAAGCAACGTCTCCAAAATGACCTTAATGTTGACAGGGACAATAAACCTCAATTCAAACAAACACCGGTTTGCCAGGGCAGTCTTGGTCCTTCTAAACGGTTTACCAGTGCTCATATGTTGTCAGTTGCAGCTCTGTGTGGAAGCACCATGCAGCCCAATCTATTTCATCAAGCCCAGATGGGCGGGGGTGACAAGATTCATATGGTAGGGTAGGTCATTGTAGGTTATATTGTTGGGTTTGGTTAGGTTAGGTTTGGTATAGATGTTGTTTATCTATAAAGCATTATATTGCTGCTTAGAACCACTATGTGCTTTAATAAACCTCTAGTGCATTTCACATGGTACTAAACTCATGCTAGCCTGCAATATGACGAGTTTGGTGGGGGAATCACCATGGAAATCACCCAGTTCCCCAAAATTGAAAGCTATATGATACTTTAATAACCATTGAAAGGTATATATATAAATTAGGATAAGATACATGTTATAGTCTGTTAAATTAGGGAAGCATCAGATGAAATGACATCTCAAGGCTCAAGCTCTCCCGACCAATGAAACCAATAGGGTTTATCATGCAGCCATGTCAAGCTGAAACCGACCCCACATGAGTACTAGTAAACCGCTTAGAGGTTCTACATCTGACCATGAAAAGTTGTGCGAATCTGACCATCCATGTATATAAACCCTATTCGTTTTATTTGTTGGTAGGGCTTGCGATGTCATTTCGTCTCAATGTTGGGTAAAAGTCCCACAAACTTGGAAGTATTTCTCCAAAATGACATATACAGTGCTGACGGGAATGTTACCAAGGTTACCAAGGTTGGTCGGTAAATACCAGTGGTGGGAATGCCCACTGGTATTTACCAGTGATTACCACCCTGGGAAACACTCCAAATTTCAACAAAAATGGGAAATACTGGGAAATAGGGATTAAATACTTCTGGTCTTAAACTTCAATATATGGGTGAATCATTGAGGACAGTTTCCAGTGAAAAAGTTTTGGGTGTCTTTGTGGATGATAATTTATCATAGTCTAACCATGTCAAACATGTAACAAAGAAAATCTCATCAAACATATGGCTTTTGTCTGAAATTAAAAGTTTTTTATCACAAACGCATCGTATTCAATTCTACAAATCAAACATACAGCCTCACATTGATTTTTGTAACATTGTATGGGGTAGCACTTCAGAATCTAATGAAATGAAAATTTATCGGCTTCAAAAATGCGCATGTAGTCTACAGTAGAGTTATTCTTGAATACAATGTTGAAGACTCACACGAAGCTATGAGTTCTTTGAAAATACTGTCCTTTTATGATCGATTGTTCCTTAGAAAAGCAAAGTTTATGTTTAAGGTATATAATGAGCTGACACCTGTATATATTTATATTGAGAAATGAAATTAATACGTCTGTTAATCTAAGATCATCAGCATCTTGCTGTTTCATTCCTCCTCAACCTAAAAAGGAATGCTTTAAGCAAAGCATGCATTATTCAGGATGCTTCATATGGAACAGTTTACCTAAAGATATAAAATGTGCACCAACTCTTGAAACTTTTCACAACCGATGCGTGAAATGGCTAACAAAATAACTAGTCTATGTTAGCCCCTGTGATTAAAATACATATGAACTGGTAAAGGTTTCACAGTCTTCCTGTACATTTTTGTTTTGTTTAGTAATTTGTCTTATTTTGTATGCAATTGAATTACTGTACCTGAATTGCAACATTCTCTTCCTAGCTTCTAAGCAAGCAGTTGGGAAACATTGTTACCCTGTTATGATTATTCTGAGATGCCCAGTCATTAGGGCTGGCTAATCGGAGCTGAAATGATAATCAATTATCATTCCTATCATTGCAATCGATAACCGATTAGTAATCACTGAATATTTGGTCATAATTTTATCTGTCTGTTTTTCTGTATGGGCATGACTCCTACCATATGATATACTTTGCCATACATATTTGAACAGACAGACCTGAGCAAACAGTGTAGACCCAGATGAGACGCCAAAGAACGCGTCATCTCATCTGGGTGTGTACTGTTTGCCACTTATACACCTATTTTAAGCACAGCTTTGGGTAGTAAATTGTACTTATCAAATAATCAATTGCAAGCAAATCAGTAATGATAATCATTTTTGTAGAATTTATCGATTGAATAATTGATTATCCGATTAATCGTGTCAACCTTACCAATCATATTTGCATGATGAGCATATCGAGTTTCTATCCTAGTTCAGACTTAAACCAACTGAGTTCATTTGAGCATGTCACAGTACATATGCATTGTGACAATGCATATGTACTGTGACATGCTAATTTGTGCATCTTCTGTATACTTTGTACTTGTTTTATATTGTACAGAACTGTTATTATATACTGTACATTAATTTTGTATCATATCTTGAGGGCCTCATGAAAGATTAGCTTCACTTATATGCTAAATGTAGTCACCCTATTAAAATAAATAGAGGATCTTACATGAGTGTTCATGTATTATTGAATTTATTAAACGAGTTGAGGAAAAGGGATAAAATGCGAGGCTGTGCCGAGCATTTTATCCCTTTTCCTCAACAAGTTTAATAAATTCAATAATACATGAGCACGAATGCAAGATTCTATTTATCATTGACATTTAAAACGCATTTTATTCTCGATTGTTTACAAAAATATCAATATTCCGCCGTTAGTAAACGCGGCGTTGTTAAGGACGTCGTACATGTAACATTACGGGACGTATCTAGCTAATTTGCATATTTAATCCACTAGTGGATTATTGAAAATATTACATGGCGTTATTACACTCTCAAACGTGATGTCATATGATAAAGTCTTTTCTTACTTACTTACTTACTTACTTTCTTACAAGGGCCAGTTACAATGTCCTCATTGAAAGGATGGTACACTTTGTTGCATTCATCCCTGCAAATGATGCCAATTGAGCTTGTTTGGACACCAAAAATTTATCACCACTGGTCCAGGACCTTTAGCATCAGAAACATATATAAGTCTGCTAATGACTGAACTGTGGCACTCCATTGTCCTTAATGGATGAAAGTGATTTGGAAAAATAAAAAAAAAATCACCAGAAACTCCAAAAGGGATAAATGGCAAACAGTGCAGGCCCAGATCAGGTGTCACAGAATGCGGCGTCTGATCAAGGTCTACACTATTTGCAAAAAGTTAAGCCATTTTCCAAGTAAATTTTTTAGATAACACAACCTGACACCCCTGCATTTTGAAATGGGCTCCTGCTGTATATAAGGAGGAGGAGGATTCCATTTGCCATTTGGTACCAAAATGGTTTATAGTCTTGACTGGGCCACTGAACCCCAAAACAATCAAATTCTAATTTTATTTTTGCAGGGTCCTTGAAGGCTGCCTGTAAAGCACACCCAACACAGTTGTAAGTATAAGCATATAAGAATCTGATATGGGGTTCTGTTGTAGATGAGCTTTTCCAACCCGAGGGATGACCGTGCTGAGCGGAACCGAGGCTACGCCGAGGTTCCGCTCAGCATGGTTATCCAGAGGGTTGGAAACGCACATCTACATCAGAACCCCATATTGGATTCTTTTTCTTGCAAAACACCTCTGGTTAGTTTTGACAGCACGCACATGTATATTGTTTATAAAATAAAAGTAGTGCGGAAGTAGTTCCGGCAGTTGAATAGAATTGAAGCGCATTTATGTTAGTTGCCTGGGTCGGAACACCAGGGTCAGAACATAAATTTCTATCCCAGGGTAAAATCATGGATTTCCTTGTCTGGTGTGCAAGAATACTTTTTCTTGTTGTATAGGTTTTGTTTTGTTTGATTTGAGGTTTAACATCCCGTCAACACTATTTACACTACAGGTCGCGCATAAAAGCCAGTTTTCTTTTTCACTCCGAATGCAATTTTCACAGTACTCCAAACCACTCCGCATATTTTCATCAAAACACTCGGAATGAGGAAACAAACCACTCCCAAACACTCCGCGAAATATCGAGTATACTCGGAGTTTTCCGAACGACTATACAGGTAATGTTTGGTCAATAATGCCCGGGGCTAATATTCCGAATGTCGGTAGAAATACTCCGAGTGGTTCAAGTTTATATTCATATGATATTGGTTGTATATTAATTGTTATTATTATTATTATTATTATTATTATTATTTTACTGACAATTTTTCATTAGGTCGTTTTTCCTTCCCCTATCAAAATTTCACCTTTCTAACATGCCTCGCCAACTTTCGCGCAGCCTAACATGTATCATTTGACCCAATCTTTTTTCATGCCGGTTGGATTTTCAATTTGCACGTGCAACTAATATACCCCAGCACGGAAACGGGACCATTACGGTAAAATGCCTTACTTGAAGTTGTAATAAACAGGCATATAATGAGTATAAGGTACTCCTCGTGATATGTTCCCAAATGCAATATATATATTTATATATTTTTTTTCTTTTTTTGGTTTGATGTTCTGTTGAAGAATTCACTTCTTTCGACCAGATCGTTGTTTTAAAGGCTGGCGGAATCCAAATTTCAAGGAGAGGAAGGAAAAAGGAAAACATCCGAATCAGCATCTACAGCAACCGTAGCCGAGCACGTGTCCGTCAGGTGGACAGGTCCGTGAGATGAACACCTAGCTTATATAAAGCAGTGGGGCATACGAGGATTGGGGATATTCATTAGTTCTCTTATTTTTAGACAGAAGCTTACATGTACCGATTTATGGATCTCGTACGGATCGGCTAATTGTGGCTGTTCTTGCGAGCACCAGTGGTTTACATTTGAACTACATTTGTAAAAACATTACGGAAGCACCCCTATTCAAATATATAGGATAATTTTACCACCAAATTGAAATTTTTCAGTGTAAAAACGTGATAGTTTTCTTATTTCTGCTCAAAATATGGATTATGGATACACATTGGAACCGCCTGATCGAGGCGGTTCTAACGAGTACCACTGGCTGTGTTATAGAGCAGAATAAAGAAAATAACGTTTACCCCTCTAAACCCCAGTTTTACTGTATAAAAGTGGGGTTAAAGGGGGTCAGAATTATTTAGACATGTTTTCGCGATGATACCGAACTATGTCGTCTTAAAAAAAAAAAACAAAAAAAACGTTAGTTCTAGAGATAAGGAAGACGATAAGAGCCTCCCCTGCAAGAGCAATGATTTGGTCTCTCACCGCTGTTGGGTCTCACTCGGGCATGTAGACAAACAACGGCTATCAGGTTCTTATCTGGGTACTCCAGTTTTCGCCCATCTCAGATTAGCATTTTGATAGAAATAAATGAAATAATCTTGAGAGGGCCGCGAAACACTCCCACCCCTTAGCTCACAGTCTTGTTATCGTCAAGACAAGTTATATGAGAAATGACCCTATTTTATCTTATTCTATGTGATTTGTTGAGTAAAAAATCACAGTTTGGAGGCATTTGTAAAGAAGACTAAACCACGATTGGTGTATCTACTTTAAAGTAACCGGCAGCTTGAACTGTGATTTTTTTTTGCAATGGTTCACAAACTGGAGCTGATCTATTTGGATTCTAACACACTCATATTCGACAATACCATCAAATTCTCCCAACTTTTCGACTGTTTCTTCCTTTTCTTTCTACTAATACTGCGATCGGTCACATCTTACCATTACTCGCAGATGTACATTACATACACACCAGTTTTGCAGGATGAAATCCAACACAGTAATCATGTAATTACGGTAGGGGTCTTCAACCTGCATAGGGCATGACTCTCCCTGCACAGGGGGCCTCCAGATAGCGTCCCGATCCGAAGGACGATGCCCTTTATGATATTCATCCCTGCAAATGATGCCAATGGAGCGTGTTCGGACATCGAAATTTTATCGCCGCTGCCGGGGATCGAACCTTGGACCTCTAGCATCAAATGCAAGTGCACTAACCACCGAGCTATCAAGGCACGTAATATGTTAAAAGGAATCCCGGCAAATTAAGTGATTCAGGGGGATGCGGATTCAATACCTGCCAGGAGTCGGTAGCTTTCTGTCGTGGAAATCGATCATTACAACTTTTCTACAGTCATTCTCTCCATTCCGCTGACGGCCCCCGCCATCGGGGCTTGAAGAAATAGATGGGCTGCAAGGTGCTTCCACGCAGAACTGAAACCAACCGCACACTAGTACTGGTTGACTGCTTAGAGGATCTAAGCCTGCCCAGGCAAAGCAGTGCGAGTCGGACCGTCCATGCTTGTAAACCGTATTGGTTTCATTGGCCGACAGGGCTTGAGATGTCATTTCATCTCAATGTCGGGTAAAAGTCCCACAAAATTGGAAGCAACGTCTCCAAAATGACCTATAGAGTGTTAACGGGGACGTAAACATTAAATCAAACAAACAAACAAATCCATTCCGCTAAGACATGGGAACCTGCCAGTTTCTGATGAAAGAATTTGCACACTGCAGCCTATTAGTTAAACCTCTTATACAAAAAAAGGAGTGACGTTCTACAACTGCGGCTGTTCGGTCACGCTCTTCTTCGCTGAGATTTATTGCACAATAAAACACTCCATTTCCATTGCCGTTATGGGCGTCATTTTTTAACTGATCAGTTTACCCATCAGCACTATTCCTGGGCAGTCTTTTACGGTAACGGTTAACCAGCGCAGTGCGTATTCTTTCGCCAGAGAATGACAACTGCCCTTCTTGATAACAGCGGAAAGGAGAGAAAGGCCAGAACAAATTTCATGATCAGTCTCCACAGCAGAATGTTGCCGACCCCGGCAAGTATCGGGCCCACGTTCTCCTGATCCCAAGTCAGACGCGCATCCGAATGAGATACCGAGGCTGGCAATGGGCGTGATGTACTAGAATAAAATGATTATAGAAGAAATTGTGTTTGTTGGTTTTGAACATTCCAGGATGAGCAACGTAGCCATCAAAAATGTATGACCGGAAAGCCATACGGCGTAGTAACCTTCCAATGTGACCTTGACCTGGTGTCAGCAAGATTCATTTATGAACTCTGCACATGAGCTCACTGAGGGGGATAATTGATCAAATTTTAATGAAAATCCTTTGAGGGGTCTAGGAGATATGGAACGGACACAAAATTCAATGTTTCAAAGTCGTGACCTTCAAATGTGACCTTGACCTTGTGTCGGCATGGTTCATTTATTGGTTCTGCACATAAGCTCACTGAGGTAAAAGAATGGGGTAAAAGAGATATGGAACGGACACTAAAATCAAAGTTTCAAACTCTTGACCTTCAGCTATGACCTTGACCTTGAGTCGGCATGGTTCATTTATGGGTTCTGCACATGAGCTCACTCAAAAGAATATTTGACCAAAGTTTAATGAAAATCGTTCCAAGGGTAAAGGAGATATAAAACGGACAAAAAATACCAAGTTTCAAACTCATGACCTTCAACTGTGACCTTGACCTTGAGTCGGCATGGTTCGTTATGGGTTCTGAACATCAGCTCACTGAGACTAACACTAATGAAAATCTATCAAAGGGTAAAGGAGATATGGGGCGGACAAGAAAGTGTTACGGACAGACAGACGGACGGACAATCCTATTATCCCGCCGCGAAGGACGGATAGGCGAAAGACATTCCTATAATCCCCGCTCCGCTTCGCGGCGGGGGATAAAAAATTGTTGATTTCACAAATCCTGGTATTGATAGCCGCGCTATTCTAATCGCTGTGAGGTCAGAGTGTTGCGCAAATGGGTTAATTATCTCTAGAATCTGGACTGGAATCCTGTTGTCGGGTTTGAAGACCCAGATCAGACGCCGCATGAAATTGGAAGTAAAGAAATTTAAAATAATAATGATTTGCCACTATTACATACCTTTATCTGTAGTCAGTTAACGGATCCCTTAACATGAAATCTGTCATTGAAGAATAAATTATAATAGCCGGTGTATAGTTGTTACGTTACTCGCCTCATAAACCAGGGATTGTCGGATCAATCCCGGGCCTCTCCAGACTTTCGGATGCGTCTTTTAACCGAGGACCCGGCTCTGTATGACATTAGCTGTTGGTGGGACGAAAAACTAAAACAGACACATATGTAGACCGTTTCCTTGTACATGTACATGAGCCGGCGCACGACAAAGACTTTTTTTCTACTACAGAAGTATCGGATCAGCATTTGCATCTAGACAACATGTCCAGTCTTCGCTTGTTGCTCTTTGAATAGCCCACATAGTAGGCTTATGCACGGATGCGCAGGCTGATCTGAGTCTTCAATGGTTACACGTCTTATCGAATTACGTGTTCCCCAGTCTATGCATCCACTTTGGTCAAAGCCTTCACTTGTTGCTCTTTGAATAGCCCAGAGATCAGAATGCTCACAGGAACAGCAAATGCTCTGATCAGACTGCACAGATCAATTCTCAAACGAGCAATTATGTTTCCTGTAAGTGCCTTTTCACACGCAATAACTGTGCGCGTGCTCACTAGTATGACGTAGTATGGTTAATCTGCACGTGCTTACATGACGAACTGCGGTAATCGTGGGAATCATGTGCTCAGTCGGAGACAGCGCATGGAAAAAAGCAATCTGTCACACTGGTTGTTCACGAGAAGCGAGAGATGTTTAACCCTTTTTGTAACAAATGGAATCTTCCAGCTTATATATGGCAGGAGTCCATTTGAAAATTTAGGGGCGTCAGGTTGTGTTTTCTTCAAAATTGATTAGGAAAAGGGCTGAACTTTTTGCAAATAGTGTAGGCCCTGATCAGACGCCGCATTCTTCGGCGTCTGATCTGGGCCTGCACTGTTTGCCAGGGTACCCGCTTAGGGGTTTCCAGTCTGAAATGGGTTAATGGAGAAATAATGAAAACAGCATAACATCGAGGCATTGATGATTTGGGAAAATGGCCCTGGATGGGAGCTCAGACATTCGTTCGTTAATCCCTTAAATGCCTTAACTATAAACAATGCAGACTCTAATCAGAGGCCCTTTATTTGGCTTCTGACCGGGATCTACCATGTTTGCCATTTCCAGACCAGATCGATTCTACAGGTAAACCTTTACACACTACTCTGGCCTCACTGATACGAACAGCGCGGCTTTAATAAACCACTACCTGGATTGACACTCATTTAGAATTAGTATCGTAAAGCTACTGCACTTCGTAAGTTTTGGTCGACTGTCAATCTACTGAAAACTTTCTATGGCGCTGTGTAATAATAAAAACCTTTTCCGAGATGGTATGTTACTCTTGAATTGGCCCCCGCCCATAGGGGCTTGAAGAAATATATGGGCTGCATGATGCTTTCACGCAGAGCTGAATCCGGCTCGCACACTAGTACTGGTAAACCGCTTAGAGGATCTAAGCCTGTCCAGGAACCGCGGTCCGAGGCGGACCGTCAATGCTAATAAACCCTATTGGTTTCATTTGGCGACAGGGCTTGAGATGTCATTTCATCTCAATGTCGGGTAAAAGTCCCACAAAATTGAAAGCAACGTCTCCAAAATGACCTTTACAGTGTTGACGGGGACGTTAAACCACATATCAATCAATCAATCAATCAATGCTACTCTTGAAGGAAAGAATTTGCTCCCGAAAGGCAAGTGTTTTTTTTTACTTTACGCACATGCGTAATATGTCTGATGAGCCTTTCGCCTATGAATACACTGGGAGTCGCTGGAATAACACACGCACCCGCCTTTCATGGACGGTTTTTCCAGGTTGGCGTGCGCATCCATGCAGTCTGATCAATATTCAGCCATCACAAGTGGTCGCAGTTCTACCCATGGTGAAATGATACACTTACCTTTGGCAGTTATGTTATTCTGGGTTTTTGTTTTGTTTGTTAGTTTGATTGAGGTTTAACGTCCCCGTCAACACTGTAAAGGTTATTTTGGAGACGTCGCTTCAAATTTTGTGGGACTTTTTGTCTTTTACCCGACAATGAGATGAAATGACATCTCAAGCCCTGTTGCCCAATGAAACCAATAGGGTTTATATACATGGACGGGCCGGCTCGCACCGCTTTGCATGGGCAGGCTCAGATCCTCTAAGCGGTTTACCAGTACTCGTGTGCGGGTCGGTTTCAGCTCTGCATGGAAGCATCCTGCAGCCCATATATTTCTTCAAGCCCCGTCTCGGTCTTTGTAGTAGCACGGGGTTTATGTCGAGCGCTAACTAATGTACGATCTCAGTGTTTTGTTACATGCTGAACATGAGGCCGGCTGCGAATTTATTTTCAGTAAAAGTGTATACAATTCCTTGGTCGAGTCTACTGATTAAAATAGGGGTGTGTTGTTGATTTTAATATACCCGTTTTTTTTTGTTTTTTTTTTTGAAGAAAAAAAACATGGACATATTATTTTCGTCATTGTTGTTCGTCCGTCCGTCATAAGTGGCCGCAGTTCTATCCATGGTGAAATGATCGAAAACACTTACCTTTGACAGTGCATGTTATTCTTGGTCTTTGTTCATGCCGAGCGCTAGCTAATGTACGATCTCAATGGTTTGTTTTAAAACATGCTGAACATGAGACCGACGGTCAAAACCAGTCAGCTTCGGCTACGACATTTTATTTTTCAGCTAAAGGGTATACGATTCATTGGGTGGTGTCACTGGTTATTGTTTTTTGGGGGTATATTATTTTCGTCACTGGTGTTCGTCCGTCCGTCCGTCCTTCCAACTGTCACAAACATTGTGAATGCAACTACTTTTTTTATTCATCACGCAAACATGCCTATATAGTTTTGACCCCCCTTCAACCCCACTTTTATATAGCGAAGCTGGGATTTACAGGGGTTAATCTTTATGTTCCCTATATAGATTGTGGGTAACCGTTACAACCGCCTCGTCGAGATTGTGCTAACGAGTACCCACAATCTATGTTTTGAGTAGAAATACGAAAAATTATCAGGATTTTTATCTGAAAAAATTCCATTTTTGGAGGTAAAATTTTGCCGATGTATTTCAATAGGCGTGTTTTCGTAATGTCTTAGCCTATGGTGACCAAACTGGACTGTAAAACGCGCACGAACTGCAAAGACTCGGGACTTGTAGGCCGGAAAAAAACCTGCGCGCTCATATTTCAAACGCCTCGGTGAGTCGATAAAGTAAGCCGTGTAGTGAGAAAGATTGACTGATCAGTGTTTGTAAATCCGACCCAGTACCTAGCGCCGGCCAAAGCCTTCACGCTCCTTTTGAAACGCCTCGGTGAGGTGATAGAGATAGCTGTGTAGCCAGAAAAGTTGTGACTGATCAGTCTATGAAAACCTCATCAGGTACTCGGATAAGGAACTGAACTGTTTACGCAAATAACAAAAATTATGTATGTTTTGTTTGTTTGATTTGAGGGTTAACGTCCCCGTCAACACTGTATAGGTCATTTTGGAGACGTTGCTTCCAATTTTGTGGGACTCTTACCCGACATTGAGATTAAATGATATCTCAAGCCCTGGCGCCCAATGAAACCATTAGGGTTTATAATCATGGACGGTCCTACTCGCACTGCTTTGCCTGGGCAGGCTTAGATCCTCTAAGCGGTTTACCAGTACCTGTGTGCGGTCGGATACAGCTCTGGGTGGAAGCATCATGCATCCCATTTATTTTTGTCAGCCCTGATTGGCGGGGGGGAGGGGCCAAGAGGTTGTGGTGTATATAGATATCTAGAGCTTTGGGAACAATTCGCTATGTGCTCAAGAGCGATTTCGATTTGGCCTTTATAAACAAGCAAGTACGCGTGTGCGGTCGGTTTCAGCTCTGCGTAGCCCATCTCTTTCTTCAAGCCCCGATGGGCGGGGCGTAATTATGTATGCTAAAGTCATGACTGATCATTCTTGTGAACGTCACTTTAACCCATCAGACCCAGTGCTTGCACGATCTGCAAAAACTCAAGATTAACCTGCAAATCCTGCCTAACCAGCGAAGATCAGCCTTTCCGTATGCGCAGTTTGATTAGCATTCCCGTTTTGTAGGCATCTGATCATGATCTACACGGTTTCAAAAAACAAAAACAAAAAAAAACACGCACACACACACAAACAGGAATTATTACAAGTTATGCTATATATATAAATGTCATGATTTTTATTATAAATAATGGAATCGCCTCGTTAAACACGAAGCTAAGTTCGAGCGAGCGCCAGCCAAATACAATAAGATTCACATGACCGGTAAAGACCTAGATTGGAGCCTGACTAGAGTTGATCAGCCTGCACAACCGCGAGGTCTGATTAGAGACAATCATCGGGCATTCAGATTGGGATAACGCTGGTCATGTCATAGATACGTTTACATGTATCGCAGCGACGAATAAACACTACAAAAAATGGAATCGCCTCGCTAACTGTAGTTTGAGCCATTAAGTCCTGAACGCGCAGTAAAGACCTCACAGCCTGTGCACCTGCTCAGCCTCATCTGGACCAGCCTGCGCATTCGCGCAGTCTCATCTGCAGCATCTGAGGAATGAAAAGAGGGAAGTGAAAACATGCTAAGTTCTGCACCGAAAGGTCAAGCGGATTTTCTCCGGGTAAGCCGAGTTTCGCCCACCTTTGATTAACGATCGACATCTTGAAAGAGCCATATTACCACACTACACCTACCAAAAAAGATGGGTCAATTTAGGAGTGTTTACGAGATGCAATCTTGCATTTTCTAAACTCTATCTGTCTGTCTGTCCATTGGTCTATCTTGTCTGTCTGTGCCTATCTGTTTGTCTGTCGGTCGGTCGACCAATGTCCAAGACGGATGTCCGAATTTTGATCGAAAGGCAAAAAAACATGGAAACTTCAAAACATCTAATGCGACATCAAATAGAAACATCAAGCAACACGCGACCAAACATCGGAAGATAAAACATCTTGAATGTCACACACGCAGACACACACACATACACAAAGACAAAACATCGAAAAAAATCGTCTTTTTTTTTGTATACAGAAAACGGACCGGGAAAACACATGAGCATATAAAAGATAAATTCTTCAACACTGATACACTGCGCCATTCAACCGTGTTTGTTTTAAACCTTTTCCCTTTTTCATTTCCAATAACTTTCGTTATTTTTTTTTTTATTTTTTTTTTTTGTTGTTGTTCTTCTTTTTTTTTCATAATTAATTATCAGTTGTACACACAGGTAATAATTAAATACACTCCGCGTAACTTTCGCATGGATTTCGCGGCAAAGATAGCCTGCGGCAAAGAGGTAAAGCTTCCGAAACACTCGGAATATGCTCCGCGAATCGCGAACGACGACGGTTCGCGGAGTGTTTGCGAGTAAAACACTCCGAATAATTTTCAGATTCGGAATGTTTTAGAGGGCCAAAAGAATCATGCGAAATGAAGAAATTCGGAATAAAGAGTCTTTCGGCTGTTCTGCGCGACCTGTACTGTAGGTCATTTTGGAGACGTTGGTTCCAATTTTGTGGGACTTTTACCCGACATTGAGATGAAATGATATCTCAATTCCTGCCACACAATGAAACCAATAGGGTTTATAAGCATGGACGGGCCAACTCGCAGCAGTTTTCCTGGGCAGGCTTAGACATTCTAAGCGGATTACCAGTACTCATGTGCGGTTTGTATCAGCTCTGCTTGGAAGCATTGTGCAGCCCAATCTATTTCTCCAAGCCCCGATGGGCGGGGCGAATTGCTGTATAGTTGATGGTTGGACCTATTTTTACATGGAAACCCGTAAAACAGTTAAAGAGAAGTAGTGCAGAACCAGATTTGGCATCTTATCAGGGTCTAAACTGCTAACAGGATTTTCATTCAAAACTAGAATATTATAAAAAGTGGACCCAATACCTGGTAAATGACAAATGGACTTCCTCAACATATAACAGTGAAAGAACCCACCGATATATAAAGAATCCTAAAAGAGCTCTCCATAAGTATGAAGCTACTTTTTGGCGATGGCATTTTGTTTGAATTAAAAAAATGAAAAAAAAGGGGGGTGAGAGAAAATTTAGAAAATGAAAAGAATAAGAAAATTTAAAATGCCATTTCAGTTGTGTTTGACAATTTATGGGTAAATTACACAATGGTGAAGATGTATTTAGTTTCCCCCTGCCCATCAGGGCTTGGAGAAATAGATTGGACTGCATGGTGCTTCCACGGACAGCTGAAATTGACAACACATGAGTACTGGTAAATGCTTAGAAGGACTAAGCCTGTCGAGGGGACTATGTCTGCAGAGGCAAAGTGGTGTGAGTCTGACCATCCAGTGCATATAATCCGTTTGGTTTCATTGGGCAGCAGGGCTTGAGATGTCATTTCATCTCAACATGGTTAAAAGTCCCTTAAAATTGGAAGCAACTTCTGCAAAATGATCTAAATAGTTTTGATGGGGACGTAAACCTAAATTAAACAAACAAGATGTATTAAGTTTACTGAAGTAGCCGGTGAATAAGACAATCTCCGTTTTAAAATAGGGTTTCTTTGTTTTACTAAAAGGTTAGACAAGTGCTGTGTTGACTGGAAGATTGATGACTGAATGACATCAACTTAATTAGCCCTTACCTTTGCAAACCGTGTACGTCCAGATCAGATGAAGCAGTCTGATCAGGATCTGTACTGATGTTCAATTAGTTAATTAGCTCGGCTGTTTTCGAAGAAACCGACGAGGTATTGTCATAGCTCTGTCTTCGTATGCGTCGTCGTCGTGCAAAAACTTGAACATTTTGTAATATCTCTGTCATTACTGAACATATTAACTTGAAACTTGGAATAGTTGTTCATTATGAAAAGGGGAACTCATACCACTAAGTGAGGTAACTCTCAAAATATTTTTGGCACAGTTATGTCCCTTTTTGGACTTACAATTTTTGCAAAAACTTGGACATTTTGTAATATCTCTGTCATTACTGAACATATTTACTTGAAACTCTGAATAGTTGTTCATTATGAAAAGGGGAATTCATACCAATAGGTGAAGTGACCCCCTAAAATATTTTTGGCACAGTTATGCCCCTTTTTCGACTTAAAATTTTTGTTTAACTAAAAGAAACTGCAGCCAAGCGTTGGCACCCGCATGCGGTGCTCTTGTTTTTCTAAAGGAATAAGTTACATGTACATCATCAAGTAATATGATTGGTTGAAAGTCTGAAATTGGTGTAAGTAAATTAATTTATGCAGCAGGAGAAGGGTTAGGAGATTTCTAGGAAAGAGACTTCCCTTTCTCTCATCAAGTACATGAATGATGACATGTGTAAATCTTTAACCCTTGTCCTGCTGAGCCCGGATATGTGTCATCTTTCAAACAATGTAGATCCAGATCAGATGGCTTCTGAAGAAGCCATCTGATCAGGATCTTCATTGTTTGTCATTCAGTTCATGAGTTTGTTGCGATAATTTGCATCAAGTAATCTGACTGGTTGATATTTAAAAGTGGGTGTGGCATATTTAAATATTCAGCAGGACAAGGGATAAGTTCAACCCAAAACTGTACAAATTATATAGAAAAAAATAATCATTTCAGATTTTTGTATATATTAAAATCTGTACAGTTTTGGAATCAGGCTTTAACCCTTATTCTGAAAAAAAAAAAGTACCAAAATATACAGAAATGGTTATTTCTGCTGTTTAGGACAAACCCTATCTTTGTAAAACAGTGAATATCCAGATCAGATTCAGAAGCCATCTGATGAAGGATCTACATTGTCATGTTGTTTGTGAAATTAACCCTTATCTTGCTGTTCACGACAACCCCTATCTTTGCAAACAGTGTAGATCCAGATCAGATGGCTTCTGAAGAAATACATTATATTTAGTAATTTGACTGGCTGATAGCCTGCAATGGGTGTGGCTAAATAGATTTATTCAGCAGGATAATAGAAGCCTCCTTGGTTTTATGGTAACGCTACTCGCCTCCTAAAACAGGGGTCGTGGGTTTGACTCATGGCTTTTCCAAACTTTCAAATGAGTCTTTAAACCGAGGTCCCATCTCAGAAAGACCTTAACCCATTTTGTACCAGAAACCTCAAAACAAGTGACCTGGCAAACAGTGCAGGCCCAGATCAGACGCGGCGTCATCAGAGCCTACACTGTTTGCAAAAAGTTCAGGGACTTTCCTAATAAATTTTGAAGAAAGCACAACTTGTCACCCCTAAATTTTCGAAATGGACTCCTGCCATATTTTAGTAGGAAGATTCCATTTGGTACAAAAAGGGTTAATTGTTGGTGGGACATAAAATTCAGACAAACATTTCAGCAGGATAGGGGTTGAACTGTGTTTTATCAACCTGTGTTAACCCTTCTCTTGCTGAATATTCATTTAAGCCACACCCATTTCTGTCTATCAACCAATCAAATTACTTTATGTGATCTATTGCTACAAATTCCTAAACTGAATGCCAAACAGTGTAGATCCTGATCAGATGGCTTCTCCATCTGATCTGGATCTGCACTGTTTGCAAAGATAGGGGTTGTCGTGAACAGCAAGATAAGGATAAATAAATAATTAACAGTGTTATAAAGAGGTTTATTTACCGTATACCTTAAAAATCATAAAAATTTCTTATGCCTTGAGAACTTGCTGTAATACTCCTAAAATTTTTTAAAAATTGTTTCCCGATCCAGCATGGAGGCCAAGAAGTGCAGATGGAATGACAAACAGTGTAGACCCTGATCAGACTGCTCCTTCAGGAGCAGTCTGATCTGGGTTTGCACTGTTTGCTTAGGCCTGTCTGTCCCAATAATTAGAATCATCACTGTATTCTCTCATCAGGCTACTGGCAAGACTACTAAGCACAACACAGGTGCGACATGCAGGCCCAGAATCGTTATACCTATATGTTAAGCCAGAAGAGAAGAAGGTGATAAAGAGTGAAGAGGAAAAGGCCATGGAGACGGCCAGAAAGCTCCGAACTTGGCAGACCGCACAGGACATATTTTATGGCTCGGAACGTGACTTAAAGAATTACGCCCACCCTGTGATGGTTGACGTACCAGACAAACATCACCTTGGTATAATTCCACACAACTGGTTCAAAGCGTTGTATCCCAGGCTGGGAGTAACAGGTGAGACTTTTAAGGAGGTGAAGAGAATGCGTTCAGCTCTTCGTACATGTATCATTTGTATACATACAATCGAGCTTCAATTGCTCGAATGCCTTTTGGAACCATTAGAAACTGTAGATAGGGGTAGTTTGAGCCACTGCGGGTTAATTTTAGCACCATGGGCCGTTTGTTAAAAACTAACAAGGTTGTTAGTTAACAAATTGATAAAACTTCTTTACAGGGCTTGCGTTAGGCGGACGTACGGTGTATATTACGTCCTGAAATCGCTTCTGGACACCCAAAATAAACATCAATGGCATCCCGCAGACTTCTGAAAATTTTTCTGTACGGCCAAAAATCATTACCGAAGCTATGGGAAGGATTTTCTAGAGACTTGAAAACGAGTTTGAATTAACCCTTAAAATGCCATGAAAAACTGCATCTGAGAATGTTGTCTGCTTATGTTGTCTGCTGAATCTTCTTGCAAACTTTTTGGAAATATTTTTGCATGTGGGCAAACAATGTGCACCCAGATCAGACTGCTCCTAGAGGAGCAGTCTGATCTGGGTCCACACTGTTTACAAAAATGACCTTTAACCCTTTACCACTCAGGGATTTTGTGAATTTCGCCGATTTTCACAGTGTTGCACCTAACAGCAACTTCAACTGGCCATTGTTTCATAATGGGTGGTCTGTTTTACACCAAACTTGGTATGAATGTTCATTGGGCAGTAGCTTTTCAAATGCAACCTTTCATGACTTGATCATTGTTGTCATGGTAAAGAGGGGGCATCTCAAAGTTGGCAAAAAGTGTGTTTTCACATGAATTTTTGACCACATTTTAATCTTCACACAGCTGTCAAGGCAACAATTAAGGTGTTTGGCACTGGCCATTTTCACTGTTTGCAGCATAATTTATCAGCATCAATTTTCAGGCATTTTTGACCCCAGACACCCTCAGATATAAATTTTAGCGGCCGGTTGGGCCATACACCCAAAATGTTTTTCGGGATGTGAGGGGGGCAGCGCCCCCCTTCAATCCCCCCTGGACTATTTTTAGTGGGGAGGCGCGCGAAAAAACAGGTCACTTTTTTGCCCAATAAATCCTAAAGCAGACATAACCCTCCAGGGGTAGAAATGCAGATTTTAGGTGCTTCTGGGGCTAAAAATGGGGGGGGGGGGGGGGGGGTAGCAGACACGTAAAAACACGTATCTGAGTGGGAAAGGGTTAAAGTAATTGGCAGACGACAACGCAGATGACAATAATTCTTGTCATGATTTGCATTTTATGGGTTAACTGACATCTGTGTTTGACCCATTGAAGTTGGAATTATTATCCCCACGTTTTTAAAAAAAAGTGGGGATATTGTTATCGCCTCCGTCCGTCTGTCCGTCTGTCTGTCCGACTATCTCCTCCTAAACCGTTAGCCGGAATTCAACCAAATTTGGTATGCAAGTTGCTTACATGAATGGCTTGCGCAAGAGCACATTTTTTTTTGTCCCCGCCCCCAGGGGCCCTGGGGAGGGGTCAAAAGGTCAAATATCAATAAAATTCAATTACAAAGTCAATTTTGAAGATTTTGATGCCAAACTTTGCACATGTACTTAGTTATGAAAAAAGTAAAACATAGTGAACGGGATTTTGGCTGTGACCCCTAGGTCACGGCCCGGGGGTCGGACTTGGGGGGGGGGTCGGGGGTCAAAATTAAAGTTTTTCAGAACATAGTCATGTTGCATATCTATGCGAAGGGGATAATGGGTAGAATAAACTTCAAGTAAAATTTTGACCCTGGGGTCAGATTGGGGCCCTGGGAGAGGGGTCAAAGGGTCATTTAAGTTTTTTGGAACATAGTCATGTGGCATATGAAATTGAAGGGCATGATTAGTAGAATATAATACAGGTAATATTTTTACCATGGAGTCAAATTAGGGCCCAGGGTGAGGGGTTTTCGGTACTTGGCCCCTCTGTAGAAGACGTGGGGATTTGCGATGGCGCGCCATCGACAGTATTCTAGTTATACATGAAATTCATACATTTTATTTTCATTGGGAAGTTGTTCAGGGAATAACTCCTGACCAGAGGAGGATTAATGGCAATAAAGAAGGTATAATTTTTTTCCTATTTTATTCAGTACTCTATGTTGTGAGTACTTTTTGGAACCTACTCGAGGTTATTTAACAAGTACCTGCAACCCAGGATTAAGTAATAAGAATTATCATATGACGTCGCATCTGAGAGTATAATAACGCTCGAGGTTATTTAACAAGTACCTGCAACCCAGGATTAAGTAATAAGAATTATCATATGACGTCGCATCTGAGAGTATAATAACGCAATGTAATATTTTCGATAATCCACTAGTGAATTAAATATGCAAACTAGCTAGATACGTCCCGTAACGTTACACATACGACGTCCTTAATGACGTCGCATTTACTTATGGCGGAATATTGACATTTTTGTAAAATAAACGTGATTAAAAAGCGTTTTAAATGTCATATGATAAACAGAATCTTGCATTCGTGTTCATGTATTATTGAATTTATTAAACTCGTTGAGGAAAAAGGATAAAATGCTCAGCAAAGCCTCGCATTTTATCCCTTTTCCTCAACTCGTTTAATAAATTCAATAATACATGAACACTCATGAAAGATCCTCTATATATTACCTTTGAATTATCCCTGTTTCTCCTCCTTATCTGGAGCTGTGTATACTCCATATATGAGCCCCGCCAAGCGAATTTGTGTCTTCGAGCATTCCATCATGGCAAATTTTAACTGCGCATGCCCAGCCATTCAGAGGGGCCAGGGATATGGCTTTCTGTCTGAAGCTTCCTCTTGATTCACTGCTTATATGAGCGAGCAGCGAAGATTCTGGCGAGATCCGCGCAGGCTCGCCTGAACCTTCGCTGCTCGCATAGGCGATAAGTACCAAAATGGCTCGACGCGGCCCATATATGACAATGGAATCTTCCTTCTAATAAGTTTGGAGTAGTCCATTTCCAGTTTTAGGGGTGCTTTGTTAGCAGTCAGTTTTGCAACAATGTACAGTAGAACTTCGATGGCTCGAACACCGATGGCTCGTTCACCATGGATGTGTCGAACCAATTCTTGAGCCCCTAGCGAAATCCTTTACATAAGACATAGTGGGGGATAATTAAAGAGAATTTAGTCTTTTATCCTGCAAATGTATGCTGTGTGTTCTCATTAGAATCGCCTCGATGAGGCGATTCTAATGAGTACACACAGCGTACATTTTCATTAGAGAACACCGAAAATATATCTAAAAGTATCCCGTTATGCCTCCTGACAGTAACCTCAGTGGCTCGAACTACCCCAGTCTCGAACAGATTTTCGAGGTCCCAAAGGTGTTCGAGCCATTGAAGTTCGACTGTATATACTTTCAGCAAACAGTGAAGACCCAGATCAGATGCTGTGTTTCCCAGCATCTGAACTGGGCCATCAGTGTATGCCACTGTTCCAAAGAAAGGCCGCTAGGCATTATGGGTTCAAAGGGGTTGGTTACACCTTGACCTGGCCTACCTTATGGGACATTGGAAAACACAGAAGTGTCAAGTTCAACCCACTTAAGATATTTTCAACATATTCCTTATTGTCAAGATATTTGCCGTGTTGTCAACATAAAAGTCCGTACTCCAGTCCCTTCTCTGACCACTTTATCAAACCAGCAAATTGTTTGATTTTCCATTACTTGAGATGTCTGCCCAGCCTTAAACAATCATTTTTTTTTTTGCTGCGGACAGCTTCCTTTTGACCTTATTGCTGGAAATACACAATGCTCAAGACTGGAATAAACTTGTACTAGTAAACAGTTCACAGGTACGATTTGCCAAACGGCAGCACAATGAAACCCAATAATTCTTTATCATTTTTCTTTTACACATCAAAGTTTAACTCATCCTAAACTTATAGATCAGTTTTACCCATATCAGAATTGCTGTACAGGCTGTACTGACCGAATTTCATTATTTTTCTGTACAGCAGTACGGGAAAAGCTAATGCATGAAGGTCAACACCTATGGTAACCGTGTATTCCCTGATGAGCCACCATATTATGTGGCATCAGATGGGGTCTGCTCTGCTTATACTGCTTATAGTGTAATTTATTTTTTATGCCCCCGCATCGTATGATGCAGGGGGCATATAGTTTTTCTCGGTTTTCCGTACGTGCGTCAGTGGGTATGTGCATACGTGTGTACGTGCATCCGAATGTACGAAAGTGTGTACGTACGTAATCCTGTTCGACTCAGATTAAGGTTTTTGGTCAAGGTTGAACTTGAGCTCATATTTTTCAAACCATGCAATAGATGTGGTTTATATTTAGTATGATGATAGATATGGTTGCAAAGTTTTATCCAGCAATACCCCCCACACCTACCCATGGTCTCAAGGTCAAGGGCACAGACCTAGAAATTTTTAATGTTTAAGACCCAGGTTAAGGTATTTGTACCAGGCAGAACTTCAGCTCATATTTTCAAAATAATGTAATGAATTTGGTTCATATTTGGTATGATGATAGATATAGGTTCAAAATTTTATTCAGCAATACCCCCACCCATACCCATGGCATCAAGGTCAAGGTCACATACTTAGAAATTTCTAGTGTTTAAGAACCAGGTTGAGGTATTTATACCAGGTAGAATTTGAGCTCATATTTTCCAAACCATGTAATGAATTTTGTTCATGTTTGGTATGATTGTAGATATAGGTTCAAAGTTTTATTCAGCAATGCCCCCACCCATACCCATGACCTCAAGGTCACATACTTAGAAAGTTTTAATGTTTAAGACTCAGGTTAAGGTATTTGTACCAGGTACAACCTGAACTTTTATGATTCATTTGGTATATATTTCGTTTGATGTTAGATACAGGTCCAAAGTTTCATTTAGTCATACGCCTACCTATGCTTATGACTTCAAGGTCAAGGTCACAGACTTAGAAATTTTTATGCCCCCGCATCGAATGATGCCTGGGACATATAGTTTTTTAGGTTTTCCGTACGTGCGCCCGAACATACGCACATAATCCTGTTCGACTCAGGTTAAGGTTTTTGTACCAGGTAGAACTTGAGCTCATATTTTTCAAACCATGCAATGGATTTGGTTTATATTTAGTATGGTGATAGATATAGGTCCAAAGTTTTATCCAGCAATACCCCCACACATACCTATGGCCTCAAGGTCAAGGGCACAGACTTAGAAATTTTTAATGTTTTAGACCCAGGTTAAGGTATTTATACCAGGTAGAACTACAACTCATATTTTCAAAACCATACAATGGATTTGGTTTATATTTGGTATGACGATAGATATAGGTTCATAGTTTAATTCAGCAATACCCCCACCCATACCCGTGACCTCAAGGTCAAGGTCACATACTTAGAAATTTTTAATGTTTAAGAACCAGGTTAAGGTTTTTGTACCAGGTAGAATTTGAGCTCATATTTTCCAAACCATGTAATGAATTTGGTTCATGTTTGGTACGATGATAGATATAGGTTCAAAGTTTTGTTCAGCAATGCTCCCACCCATACCCATTACCTCAAGGTCAAGGTCACACTTAGAAATTTTTAATGTTTAAGACTCAGGTTAAGTTATTTGTACCAGATACAACCTGACTTTTATAGTAAGGAGGCCCCTGGGCAGGGGCATTTGTGTTGTATTGACACATTTCTAGTTTTTGTGAAACTTCCAATTTATATTTACATTGCCTGAGAAATCCATTGCAAAGTTGCTTGAGACAGATCCTAAATTAAGCTGGGCAGGTGAATTTTTATTTCCTTTGCCCAGAAAAGATGCATTGATGTATAGGGGCAGACTGATGTTGAATCATTTCTAGAGTAATGTGAGCCTCAACTTCAAGGCAAATGGCTGAAATTTTAATTTGTTAGGTTTCGTTAGTATAACACATCTGTGGGATAAAGTGCATTCGTTCATATGCCCGAAACAGATATTTTTCTGATGAAAATTTGTAATATTTTTCTTATTTGGGCCCCGTCAAGCTATTTTGGTACTTATCGCCTATGTGAGCAGTGAAGGTTCAGGCGAGCCTGCGCATCCGCGCAGTCTCGCAAGAACCTTCACTGCTCGCTCATACAAGCAGTGAATCAAGAGGAACCTTCAGACAGAAAGCCATATCCCTGGCCCCTCTGAATGGCTGGGCATGGGCAGTTAAAATTTGTCATGACGGAATGCTCGAAGACACAAATTCGCTTGGCGGGGCTTATTTATGCTTCAAACATACATGTTCCATGAAAATCTTTATACTTCGAACACCTTGAGGACTTGTTGTAATTCTCATAAAATTTTAACAAATTTGTTTCATGATTCAGCAAGGAATCCAAAAGGTGCAGACTGAATGGCAAACAGTGTAGATCCTGATCAGACTGCTCCTTCAGTCTGATCTGCATCTGCACTTTGCTTAAGCCTATCTGTCCTAATACTTAGGTTCATTATGGTAGATAGATTGTTCTCGTTAGAACTGCCTCATTGAGATGGTTCTAATGAGTACCCACAATCTGTGTCCTGCTGCAGCAGTAAGAAATATATTTGTATACCCCTGTACTATATAAAGTTCAGGCCTCGTATTTTTCAGGCATTTGCAGGATTTCAGGCTTTTAGAGCTTGATTTTTTCCTTGATTTCAGGCTTTGGTATTTTGGTTTTTGACTTATTTAATCCTTATCCTGCTGAATTAATTTATCTAGCCACGCCCATTTCTGACACAGCCAAGGAAATTACTTGATATAATGTATTCATTCAGTGCACAAACTGCATTGCAAACAGTGTAGATCCTGATCAGATGGCTTCTTCAGAAAAAAGCCTTAGGTAATGGCTATCTTGTTCAGGAAGTTAAGGGTTAAGGCTGCAAAATTGGGCCTTTCAGGCTTAGAAGAGATAGGTCAGTATGAGGCCTGAAAGTTGGATGAACAGGGACGCTCATTTCACAAGCTTGTTAATGTGATTAATGGGCGAGATGGTGTTATGTCTTAATCCATAACATGCCATCTGCCGGCTAAAGTCCTTCTTGAAAACAGTGTTGATTCAGATCAGACTGCTCCTCTAGGAGCATTCTTATGCGGCTCCTGCCCATCAGGGCTTGAAAAAGTAGATGCTGCATGATGCTTCCATGCAGAGCTGAAACAGACCGCTTAGAGGATCTAAGCCTGTCTAGGCAAAGCAGTGCGAGTAGGGACAGTCCATGCTTATAAACCCTATTGGTATCATTGGGCGACAGGGCTTAAGATGTCATTTCATCTCATTGTCGGGTAAAAATCCCACAAAATTGGAAGCAACATCTCTCAAATGGCCTATACAGTGTTGACGGGGATGTTAAACCTCAAAACAAAGGAGCAGTCTGAGCAGGGTCCATACTGTTTGCCTGCATGAAGAAATATTTTTGAAAAGTTTGTAAGAAGATTCAGCAGACAACATAAGCGGACAACTTTTTCAGATTGTTTTTTCTCTGCAGCTTACGAGTTAATGCATTACAAATACTCCCGTTTTCAGCAAAAAATATTATTGTATTTCATACTGTGCTTGCTAGAGCATTTAACATTTCACCATTTTACAGTTTGAAAAGCTGACAGTTAAAAATTCTTAACCCTTATCTTGCTGTTCACGACAACCCCTATCTTTGCAAACAGTGTAGATCCTGATCAGATGGCTTCTGAAGAAGCCATCTGATCAGGATCTACACTGTTTGGCATTCAATTTATGAATTTGTAGCAATAAATTACATCAAGTAATTTGATTGGTTGATAGACAGAAATGGGTGTGGCTTAAATGAATATTCAGCAAGATAAGGGTTAATTTTAATCCAGGATAACTGACCCTTAGTCTAAAATTAGAATACTTTTTTATTTACTACTCATATTCATCCTGCACCCAGTTTTTCAAAACAAAGTTTTTAGTTAATATTTCATTTAATAGCGGATATGTACATGTAACTTTTCTTTGCAGGTCCCTACACATTAACCTGGGGTTTGTTAATATATATCCTGTCTAAAGAGAGGATTGTGTTTGACCATCAGTTCCCAGAGGCTCTGTCTTGGATCCTTATGTTTATGTACGTAAACTATAAATTTGGACCAAGAATTACTGCCTGGCTAGACAAACAGGGACAGGTATGATCATTAATTTTTGATATTATGAATTCTAACACAGCACGCCTATATAGGCAAAGGAAAGGAACTGTGATTTATTCTGCAATAAATCACAGGGAAGAAGAGCGTGTGAATAACGCTGTTATATGACATCATTTCTAGTTCCTTTGACATTGGTGTAAAATCATTTTATCATATGATGTCACGTCTGAGAGTTTAATAACGCCATGTAATAAATTTGATAATCCACTAGTGGATTAAATATGCATATTAGTTAGATAAGCCCCATAACGATACATGGTTTACTAATGGTGGAATATTGACATTTTTGTAAATAAATCGTGAATAAAATGCCTTTTAAATGCCATACGATAAATAGAAGCTTGCATTCGTGCTCATGTATTATTGAATTTATTAAACTCATTGAGAAAAAGGGATAAAATGCTCGGCATAGCCTCGCATTTTATCCCTTTTCCACAACTCGTTTAATAAATTCAATAATACATTCATGTAAGATCCTCTGTTTTACAAAAGGACTTAAATAAATGGTGTTAGTAATCTTGGCTGGCAAAAGGTTGGGAGAATGTGAAGCAAACAAGCGTTATTGGCTTGTTTACAGTGGCTGAGTCCAACCTGCTCTTGAGTCCCTTGGGAATTATCCCTACAGTATCATTATGTTAACACGTTGTAATGATCATCTATATAAAGTGGGGTTTATTGGGTATTCATTATTTGCCTTATTTTTGCTCCAAGACATAGTGTGGGTACTCGTTAGAACCGCCTCAATGAGATGGTTCTAATGAGCACCCGCAACTTATATATATTTGGAGTATAAATAAGAAACATTTTAACAAAAATTTTCATCAGAAAAATAATCATTTAGGAGATATGAAGAATTCTCCATGTTGCACGAGGTGTGTTATCCTAATGATAGCTCCAAATACGAAATAGATAGGTATGGTTTATGTATGTCGTGTGTACTCATTAGACTCACCTCAATTATTATGGTTATTATGGCTCGAGCTGCCCTTGTCTTGAACACAAAGTTTCAAGGCCTAAGGTGTTTGAGGGTCAAGTGAAATGCCAAGTTCTGCAACGGAAGGTCGGGTGTTTTTCATTTTGAAGTATTTTTTCCCCCATTTCTGTTTCACACACTTCTGCTGAACTATCAGCTTGAAATAAGTGAAATAATCTTGAAAGATCCAGAATGCCAAAACTAGAAATAAAAGCCATTGAAGTTGAACTGTACTCAATATAACACTGGGCTTCGAACAGTTTGCAAAGAAATCAAGGAGAGTTTATCTGGATTTTTTTTTCAACATTGTAACTACAGTATTTAGGTATAATGACTACATAGGTATAAATTAATTTGGCTGTGTTTGAATGCACTTGGAACTATATATGTAGAGTTATTATGCCCCCAGAATCAAAGATTGGGGGTTATATAGTTTTTGTGTGTTTGTCCCTCTGTTAGTCTGTGCGCAAAAACTGTAACATTGGGCATAACTTCTGAATATTAATTTTGATAGGGCTTTTATATTTCATATGTGCATTCTTTGTCACAAGACCTTTCCAGTGGTAATGTAATTTTTGACCTTGTGACCTTGACGTTTAACCTACTTTTTATAAACTTTAATAATGTCCAGAACTTTTGATTGGTAATTGTTAATGCTTTCATATTTTACATGTGCATTCCTTGTCACAAGTCCTTTTTAGTAGTACCATAATTTTTGACCTCTTGACCTTGACTTTTGCCTTTTAAAAACTTAACATTTGCCATAACTTTTGATTGGTTAGTGATAGGGCTTACATATCTCACGTGATTTCCATGTCACAAGACCTTTCCAGTGGCACCATAATTTTTGACCTTGTTATCTTGACCTACTTTTTAAAAACTTAAACATCAGCCATACCTTTTGATTGGTTAGTGATACGGCTTTCATATTTCACATGCACTGTTGGGGGGGCATTAGTGTAACTTACAACTGCCCTTCTTAAGTCAGCGGAATGGAGAGAATGACAACAGAAAAAATTTCATGATCAATATCACAAAATAATGTTGCAGACATGGCAGACATCTTCCCCCTTTAGAGTAGACCCCTTTTTCAGTTGGACAGAACCAACAGAGTAGCAACCATAAGGTCCTTAAAGTTGTATTTCCATCACGAAATCATGCCTATAGAATTGTGATCCTCTTTAATATGTTCTATAAAAGGGTTATCCTTTGATATGCCCAATGTTACAGTTTTTGAAAGTTGATTTTTTAAATCAAGTTTCTTTGTCATTACATTTCTACTTCCGGTACTGGACCGCGTTGCTCCACTTCTGTTGTTCGTACGCTGCATAAAATAGTCCAAATGAACTCTTGAAAATTAATTTTGCAGGCCGGCCCCGCATGGAACGTCTTTCAAAACATTTCAGTTTTAGAGACTTTATACGGATTGAATATAAATTGGCACAGAAAGACGAATTCTGAAAAGAAAACAGTACTCTGGAACTATTTTCCTACGCGCTTTTCGGTGATATTTATGTTTTTACTCTTTCATCCCTGAGTTTCTAAACATGACTCTTCTCGCTTTAAATATATTCTTATAGAAATAGTTCACTGACAGGATGACAAACAGTGTACATGTAGATTCTGGCGAGACGTCCTAGCTACGTGCCGTCTTATCAGGATCTACAAGGTTTGCATAGATACAGTGCATTTCTACCTCGGCGTCTGCACCGGTCTACAGGGTTAAAAGGGTTAGCTTATCATTGACCAACTAAACAACCCTTTACTGACCTACAATTTGCCTGCTTTCGAGAGCTCTAATATTACAAAACACGTGTTGTTTAAATCAAGTTCCGTACTTTAGCAAATAGTAAAGAAACCGATCAGACGCAACATTCTGTGGCCTCTAATCTATCTTAACTGTTTCCAAATATCACAGAATTGAAACAATTGACATTTATGGGTTAATGTTTTTAGGACCCAGTACAGGTGGGAATAAACGTATTTTAATTAGCCTTGGGTAAACGCGGTGTCTGACCAGAGTTATAATGTCTAAATCAAATGGTTTAAAAAATGATCTTTTTTGTCAAGTTATTTTCCTTTTTATGTCCCGACGCCCCAAGGAACATAGCTCCAAGCGGCTGCACAACCTATGTGCATCGTCGTATCAATGCGACGTTGATGCGACGTTGCTAAGACATCATGTGCCCGCTAGGAGATTGATTGATTGATTTAAGGTTTAGCTTCCCCATCAACACTGTAAAGGTCATTTTGGAGACTTGCTTCCAGTTTTGTGGGACTTTTACCCGACATTGAGATGAAATGACTTCTCAAGCCCTGTCGCCCAATGAAACCAATAAGGTTTATTTGCTTGGACGGTCCGCCTCGCACCGCGGTTCCTGGACAGGCTTAGATCCTCTAAGCGGTTTATCAGTACTAGTGTGCGGGTCGGATTCAGCTCTGCGTGGAAGCATCATGCAGCCCATATATTTCTTCAAGCCCCTATGGGCGGGGGTCTCCCGTTAGGAGAACTTCTCTGTAAGATTATTAGCAGATATGTACTGAGCTAATTTAGAAATTTATGGTTGGACCATGAAGAAATTGGTTGGCACGTTTATCTTTCTTTCTTTCGTACTTTCTTCGGGGGGGGGGGGGGGGGGGGGGGGGGGGTAGTTGAGTGAGGCAATGGCGATGTGTTTCTTATGTCACTGGGGAGTCCAGCTGATATTGACTTACAGTTGGGCAACACCTGCTGTCCTTGTAGCAGGTAACGGTAGAATTAGGGAGTGTTGATATTTCTTCTGTTCCTACACTTCCATTCATTTTCCTCTTTCTCCTCTGTCCCTCACTTTCATCTTCTCTACAACGGCCCTGCCCATCGGGGCTTGAAGAAATATATGGGCTGCATGATGCTTCCACGCAGAGCTGAAACCGACCCGCACACGAGTACTGGTAAACTGCTTAGAGGATCTAAGCCTACCCAGGCAAAGCGGTGCAAGTCGGCCCGTCCATGCTTATGAACCCTATTGGTTTCATTGGGCCGCAGGGCTTGATATGTCATTTCATCTCAATGTCGGGTAAAAGTCCCACAAATTGGAAGCAACGTCTCCAAAATGACCTTTACAGTGTCGACGGGGACGTTAAACCTCAAATCAAACAATAAAACAAACACATCATCTTCTCTACTGTCTCTTCTATCTCTTTTCCCCTTTCTCTTGGAGAAGACAAAAATGATCCACTAGGGTTGCCCTGTCGTTAAACTCAAAACAATCGATGAATAATTTTTCTTTGTCGAATTTTTTAACCCACTTAGACCTTGTCAAATCAGAACCAGACTCAGAATTGTTACTGGTGACACGTCAAATGTCATTCATACACCAGGACCTGTGATATGGGAAGTTAGTCTCTATATTTTTTTCAACAAAATATCTAGATAACTGCTTGATCTATGACTAACATTGTTATATAATAATTATTCCTCATAAATCAACTTTCCTCAGTACTTTCAGTACTTTGATTTCTGTTGTCACCCCCTTTTGCAGGAGTAGCCCCACCCCCTTAACCAGTGACCCCCTGATCACCAATCAGACTTGTATCTTACTGAGGCCGACAAGTTGTGCAGTGAGCACAGATTTTCTCTGCATTCTGACCACAGTGAAAAAAGATATTGTTTTATATATCGGATTGCTCATGGAAAACTGTGATCAAAATTATCACATGTTTGTACTTAACCTTTAACCTGCTGAATATTCAATTAAGCCACACTCTTTTCTGACTTTGAACCAACAGATTACTTGATGCAGCTTATTTCTTCATATTCATAAACTGAATGTCAAACTGTGTAGATCCTGATCAGATGGCTTCTTCAGAAGCCATCTGGGGCCAGTTGTTCAAAACTAACGACGTCGTTAGTTAACGTATTGTTAAAACTTTTATCATTTATTATGGCAAATATGCTAATATTTTTGCTGAAAAAATGTGAGCAGCTTTTGCATTCGCAAAAGCTGCTCACATTTTATCGGCAAAAATACCAAAAATTTAAATATTAAACTTGCTAGAACAGTTAACAATATGACCACTAAGGAGCTCGTTAAGCTAACGATGCTTTGAACAACTGGCCCCTGATCTGGATCTACACTGTTTGCAAAGATAGGGGTTGTCGCCTACAGCAGGGTAAAGGTTAATTACCTTTTTATAAGTACCATAATGATCCTAAATATTGGGACAGACCAACAGACAGGCCCAAGCACACGGGTGGTAATCAGGGGAACTAGCTCGAAAATGAGTCAATGGAAATTTGTTCCCTCGACACATCCGGGAACTCTCGAGCTAGCTCCATCACCAAGAATCTCGTAAACAAAGGTAGGTCTCGAAGAGTTTTATCACCATTTTTTTCTTTGTAAGCTATTTATAAAAAATCCGGCAATGCAGTTCCACATAGAAATGATTTAACTTTGTACTCCGCTAGAATTTGCCATGGAAATTTGCAGCGCTGGAGTATGAATGAAACCCAAACTTTTTATCACGGACCGGAAAAATTGTCAATTTATGTCATTACGGAGATTTTGACCGAAGATTTTTCATTATCCGTCAAAAGTACGCCCTTGGCACCCACAGAAACAACATCCCTGGTGAAATGAAACATGGAAAGTGTGAAATAAGCAAAAAAAATATGGCAGTGATTACGTAACTTGCGAGTTATGACGAAATTACTGTCCGAGCTAGTCTTCTCGACAAGGAGCTAGTTCACTCGACATAAAAAAGAAAATGAAACGTTCATCAGATTTGATGTCTTTCTATGGTCCCACCCAGGTTATCCAACTGGTTTCTTTACCTCTGGCTAACAAAGGTAGGTCTCGAAGAGTTTTATCACCATTTTTTTTCTTTGTAAGCTATTTATAAAATAAATCCGGCAATGCAGTTCCACATAGAAATGATTTAACTTTGTACTCCGCTAGAATTTGCCATGGAAATTTGCAGCGCTGGAGTATGAATGAAAGTAAACTTTTTATTACGGACCTGAAAAATTGTTAATTAATGTCATTACGGAGATTTTGGCCGACGACTTTTCATTTTCCGTCAAAAGTACGCCCTTCACACCCATAGAAACAATATTCCTGGTGAAATAAAACAGAGTCTTATCATAAGGAACAATGATATATATGGTTTAGGGGTTGGGAGCTGAATTATTTTCAAAATATTAGACATTTTGAGTTTTCCATACAAATGCCTATATGTCAATTTTACGTTTTATGTAATTTTACCCCAAGGCCCATCCAGGGGCAATTGTATCATGAACGGAAAGTTCTTTGGCTGAGTAAGTGTCATGCGAAATTTCAACTTTGTAGCATAACAGAAACGGGAATTATGGGCTCCAAGAGAAACGCGAACGTTAACTTTAACGTTTGTTAGACTCTGGTTAGGACTCTTGGGCAATGGCATCTGACACTCGGACACGCTCAGGAGCATGGCCCTGGGACAATCGTATCATGAACAGAAAGGTCACGGTCTGAGTAAGCGTCATACCGATTTTCAATTTTGTATTATAACATAAATGGAAGTTATGGGCTCCAAGAGAAATGCAGACGTAAACTTCGAAATTTGTTAGACT
Source organism: Lucinisca nassula (assembly GCA_963580285.1). Taxonomy (NCBI): domain Eukaryota; kingdom Metazoa; phylum Mollusca; class Bivalvia; order Lucinida; family Lucinidae; genus Lucinisca; species Lucinisca nassula. Next base: position 74,194 of record CAUZLF010000326.1, on the reverse strand, counting down.
CTGTTTATGAACGCGACTTTCCATTGCAGAACTAGGACATCCATATATGACTCAAGAGAGGCTCGAACCACACCGACAGGATACCTAATCGACATAGATTCGTGTTGTTAGGTGATTAGTTGCTTAATAGATCACTGTCTGTCGGGCACAAGTGCAGAGATCACTCGCGGTACGCGCCCGTGATTACTCGCGCTACGCGCTCATGATCTATTCACTATAACGACTGACTTCCAGTCTGTGATATATTAAGCAACTAATAAGAACCATCTTATCTTTCAACAATTTAGTCGAAAACTGTGTTGAGCATTTATGGGTATAGGGGAAACCATAGTTTGTTCGAGGCATCTGGGTCACATGACCAAGATGGTTACCATGCCCATATATGGTGAAACCATTAAAAATCTTCTCTAGAACCAGTGGGCTGATTTCAAGAAACTTGTAGTACCTAGGACTGCAGCACAACATAATTTGTATAAACGATGACTTTAGGTTTATTAAAAATAATCAGATCACCTGCGGGAACAATATGTGATTTCTGAGTGAAACAAAAATCATCAAAAAGATTACCGGTAGGAATCAAATACTTCATTTATTAATCAAACCTTTACACCACACTGACATTTGTGTGCATATATATTTTCTCTCTTTTTCCATCCATCCTTCCATCCATCTACCCACCGACCCATCCATCCATCCGTCCGTCTGTCTGTCCATCTATATGTTCGTTCGTCCATCCGTCTCCAATTGACCAATCCTTCCAAATACCCACTCATCCCTTTCTATTGTGCACCCTTCCATCCATCAATCATTCCATCCATCCATCCATCCAACATCCATTGATCCGCTCCAAATGGGAGGGGGCGAAGCAACTAGGTGGGCGAAATGACTAAGGGGGGCGAAAAGACCAGTCTCTGTTGGCAAAACAGGGGTGTAAAATGGGGGCGAAACGAACAGGGAGAAACGACTGGGGGACGCCTTTGGGGCATAGCATCTTGTTACCCAACTAGCCAGTGGTAAAGAAACCAGTTGGATAACCTGGGTGGGACCATAGAAAGACATCGAATCTGATGAATGTTTCATTTTCTTTTTTATGTCGAGTGAACTAGCTCCTTGTCGAGAAGACTAGCTCGGACAGTAATTTCGTAATAAGTCGCAAGTTACGTTATCACGGCAAAAATTTTTTTGTTGTTTCTGTGGGTGTGAAGGGCGTACTTTTGACGGATAATGAAAAATCGTCGGCCAAAATCTCCGTAATGACATAAATTGACAATTTGTCCGGTCCGTGATAAAAAGTTTGGGTTTCATTCATACTCCAGCGCTGCAAATTTCCATGGCAAATTCTAGCGGAGTACAAAGTTAAATCATTTCTATGTGGAACTGCATTGACGGATTTTTTTATACATAGCTTACAAAGAAAAAAATGGTGATAAAACTCTTCGAGACCTACCTTTGTTTACGAGTTTCTTGGTGATGGAGCTAGCTCGAGAGTTCCCGGATTTGTCGAGGGAACAAATTTCCATTGACTCATTTTCGAGCTAGTTCCCCTGATTACCACCCGTGAAGCAAACAGTGCAGGCCCAAAGGAGCAGTTTGATCAGGGTCTACACTCTTTTGCCATTCCAGCTGCACTTTTCAGCTCACCGGAATGAAGTTCCGGTAAGCTATTCTACTACCCCCGGCGTCGGCGTCCACAAATGTCAAAGTTTTTGCATTAAGTTTTTTAGTTGTTCATAACTTCTTCATGTGAACATGGATTAAGTTCATATTTGGTATTGTGATAGATACTGGGCTAAAGTTTTTATCTATAGTATCAGCAGCCATGACCGTGACCTTAAGGTCAAGTTCACAGTGTGAGTGAGTGAGTTTTAGTTTTATGCCCCACCAACAGCTAAGGTCATACGCAGACGGGACCTCGGTTTAAAGACTCATCCGAAAGTCTCTCAAGTTCACAGACTTAGAATTTTAATGTTAAAGTTTTTGTGTTAAAGTTTTGGGAGCTCATAACTTCTGTATCTTTGGATGGATTTAGTTTATATTCAGTATGGTTACAGATACTTGTCTCAAATTTTTAGCAGCAGCATCAGCGCTCATGACCATAGCCATGGGGTCAAGGTCACTGACTTAGAATTCTTACGTTAAAGTTTTTTTGTTAAAGTTTTTAGGCGCTCATTACTCATTTACCTTTTGATTGATTTAGTTTATACTTGGGCTGGTGATAGGTAATAGTCAAAGGTTTTTATCAGCAGCATCATCATACATGACCGTGACCTTTGGGTCAAGGTCACAGACTAAGGACTTTAATGTTTTTGCACTGAAGATTTAAGATCATTACTTGGTTGCCTTCAGACAAATTTACTTGAGACTTGGAATGGTGCTAGATACTGCTTTGAATTTCTCGAGTGAGTTCGACTTTCAAGGTCATGACCTCAAGGTCAAGGTCACTGTGGCTATCTGAAGAAAAACTTTGTCATTGCTCTAGAAGCCTCAGGGGTGTAGTGGTTCCGGTACTCCCCTTGTAATCCAGGGATCGCAGGATCGATCCCAGGCTTCTCCCGACTTTCGGATGAGTCTTTAAACCGAGGTCCCATCTTCTTGTGACCTTAGCTGTTGGTTGGACGTAAAACTCAACATTCATCTTGTCATCGCTCCAGGGCCTACATTTATTAAAGGATTTTTATATAAATTCACATACCGGCCCTGATAGCTCAGTTGGTAGAGTGTCCTCTCTGGGGAACGGGAGGTCACTGGTTGGATCCTGGGCTGCAACATACCAAAGTCGTTAACAATGGTACTAGCTGCTCCTCGCTTGGCACTCAGATTTACGGGGTAGAGCTAGGACTGGTCGACCCAGTGTCAGGATAATGTGACTGGGTGTGGTATCATGTAATGTGTCTGGGACATGATACTTCAGTGAGGCAGCACTATAAAAGTGAGGATTGAACTCCCTGTCATGATATGACTGAAAAATTGTTGAAAGTGACATTAAACCCGAATTCACACACACATATAAATTCGCACAAATGTTGCATATGGTAATATCTCAAGCGAGTTCAACTTTTAAGGTCATGACCTCAAGGTCAAGGTCACTGTGGCTATTTTTAGAAAAACTTTGTCATCACTCTAGCACCTATACTGAGAGGCAATAAAAAGTATACAGTATTTGATTTGGAATACCCGATCTTGCATTGCTGTCTGTAATGAAACCTGCCTATGTCCGTTTTTCCCAAACGTTTAAGTTTTTAAAACTCCAAATTCTTTTCCTGTTGCAGTCATCCATGATGGAGTTATTGCCCTTCATTGATAATCAATATTTTCAACAAAATCTCGTGTTGTACATGACATTCAAATCTTTGCACACCGCAAAAGTCATGGACGAATGTTCTTCGATAAAACGCCACCATTACCTTGCGATTAAACCCGAACAAACAGCTTAAAACTCAATTGGAATTTCTGCGTGTTCCGGATTACCTCCCTTTCAATTAAAATCATAGTGATTTAAATGAGTCTTTTTCTCAAATCGTGTAAGAGAAATTCATTTGAAATTTTCGCATAACTTTTGTTTTCCTCGGCATTTTTATGCTTACTCCTTAGTGACCCTCTTAAATTGCTCAAAGAAAAGTTAATCCCCCAAAAAAATGCCAAAGAAACATAAAGCATTTAATCAAAGGAAGAACGTAAAAGGCGAAAATGACTTTTCTTTGGCCAAAAAATGATGCAATTTACCTTGGGTATAAATTAAATATGGGATATATTCTTACCAATCAGTTCCCCTTCTTTGAATCTGTTGCAGGAAAAATCATTTATTGAATCACACTTATCCGAAACACATGTTTAAAGGGAGACCACTCAAGACAAAAATTGGATTAGACCCCAAGTCCATTTCAAGTGATGCAATTTCATTATCCGTTTATCTATTTTAAAGAAAAATGCTGCAAATTATGTGAAAGTGGTTGTTCTTATTTATGATGCCACACCTGTATGTATAGAGGGAGACATTGGGGCGCAAATCAGCGTTCAGTAACCTGTATACTTACTTTTGCCTCTCAGTATATATTTATTGATAGATGTTAATATAACTTACACAAATGTTGGGTATGATAGTATATTCAGCAGGTTTGTCTTTCAGGGTCCTGAGGTAGAGGTCACAGTCACTGGCTATTTTCAGAATAACTTTGTCATGGCTGTATGGGCTATATTTGTTGATGAATTGTGCCATAACTTTACACAAATGTTGCTTATGATAATATCTACGCCCCCGCCCATCGGGGCTTGAAGAAATAGAGGGACTCCATGGTGCTTCCACGCAGAGCTGAAACCGACACAAGTACTGGTAAACCGCTGAGAGCATCTAAGCCTATCCAGGCAAAGTGATGCTAGTAGGACCGTCCATGCTTATAAACCCTATTGGTTTCATTGGGCGACAGGGCTTGAGATGTCATTTCATCTTAATGTCAGGTAAAAGTCCCACAAAATTGGAAGCAATGTCTCCAAAATGACATATACAGTGTTGATTGGGACGTTAAACCTCAAATCAAACAAACCAATTTATGATAATATCTCGAGCGAGTTCGAATTTCAAGGTCATGACCTCAAGGTTAAGGACAGTGGCTGTTTTTAGAAAAAAAAATTGTCATCACTAACTTCATACAAATGTTGGGTATGATAATATCTCAAGGGAGTTTGGCTCGGGTCAAGGTCAAGGTCACTGTGGCTTTTTTTTAGAAAAACTTTGTTTTTGCTCTAGCGGCTACATTTATTGATAGATTTTAATATAACTGTATTTATATAGCACTGGGTTCTTTCTATGTGATTTTGTTTCTGTGGTGGGTCTGAAAATTTAAGGGGTTGGTTCATTAAGTGCCAAAAATGGCCCACCTTCAGAAATACTTGAAACTTTGGGTACATAACATTTCAAGCATGATATATAGTAAAATAAAATTGTTTTACTATATTGGGATCTGAGTGACATCAAAATTTTGACGCAAAGGTTGTAAGTATCGAAATATCTATAACCCCTTTTGAATATATAACATACATTGTTTTTTGGCTAAATGTGAAATTAGGACTTTGTATACATTTGAAAACCAATTTAATAACTCCAGTCTGACTCTTATCATTGCCAGAGCTATGTAGAATGAACATGTAATCCAATTTTTAATTTTCAGAACCAAATGACATGCTGATTTACCCCACCCACATAGTATATAAGTGACCTACGATACTGGCAATTTTGAACATACACCTAAAAGTGAATACTTTGTATCAGTTCAGAAGTTTGTGAATTAAGGACAATTCAGTTATGCACTTATGTTTAACTAATACATTCATTACAGGGTGGAATCTCAGACAATCACCATTACCATAGCAACTATTATATACGCAAAAGCTACAGATATAGTTCAATGATCACAGAAGTCTATATAGAGTTTCAAGTTGTACATAATAAGATGGCCAATAAAACTGATTCAAACAAATACATTGTGTTCATTAATTGCATACCATAGATAAATATACAAGATCGGTTGCCATGGCAACAGTAAGTGAACATACTAGGGACATTTGGAGTATTAATAGTAGTTTGGGTAGAAGAAACTGTGAAACACCTTAAATCACGCGGAGAAATGACTTAGAGACATATCATGTACGCTCTATTTTTGACTGTGATGGAGTTGTGGCCCGAGTACCAGTACCTGAGTACAAGAGTGTCACAGGATTATTTAAAGAAAACATATTTCTGCTATGGTGGATCACTATATTACAAAGCCCCCACGTACAGGGGTGCTGGGTCTTCATATTGTTCATGACAACGGCAATGCACACAGGTCAACCGTGGGAGGAGTTGAACATTAAAACATTACCAGACCTTTCTCCCTGTGATTTCTTGCTCAACCCATATAGTAAAACGTGTAATACTGCAAAGGAGTTTCCAGGCTTTTGATTGGACAGCGCCAGGTCAATTATTTTCCATCTACCCCGTCAGCAAAAATATGTACCCCTCTCGCGCTTGCCTTCGCTGAATTGCGATGTCCACCTTCTTGGATTTACTGCAGTTGATAAATACATTGTATAAGCAAAATAATTTTTAAAAACCACTTTTGATTTTTTTTCATTCATTCGGAGCTTTATTTATTATTTTTTTCTGTAATAAAACTTTCATTGTAACATGACGTAAACACGTTCCTACTGAGCGCTGTGATCAGCATAATGGCATATAAACATCGACTTCTCACGACGTCCGCTTCTAAAGAAAACATTAGAACGATGCACAAAATGTCATGAAAAAACTTTGCAGTATAACAAATTCGTTAATCGTTATTTTGATTCTTGATGGGGAACATGGGCTCGTAACTTTCCCCGCCTGAAAGCTTCGCTCTAAGGGGGGTGGGGGGGGGGGGAGTATGATCCCATGCTCCCCGTCAAGAATCAAAATAACTTATAATGTCAGCCAGGATGTCCTTTTGAAAGCTGTCATGCCCAGGGCAGTACGTTGTTCCAGTGTATAGACAGTTTACCCAAAAAGGACGTCTGAATGGATCAGTATGTACAGGTTAAGGAAAAATACTTTGAGGGACTCCACTAGCTAGTTTTGACCAGGTAACCTGTATATTTACAAGCCACATCAACAACTAATATTTTCCAAACGCCCTCGTACACAACAACTATTTGTTTAGATTTTATGTTATGTACATTCCGTGTAATGAACAACCAAGTAAAAACCACAAAACATTTATAAATGTGCAAAAAAAAGAGGATCTTACACAAGTGGTCATTTCATATGAAATTTATAAAACGAGCCTATGGCGAGTATCATAAACTTCATGAGTGTGAGGTTCTGTTTATAAAAAATAGAAGTGGAGGCAATGATCAGGAATCGATACAATTATCTCACAGCTCCCATCAGAGACACCAAGGGGAAAGAAACACAAATATGAAATAATAGACCCTAATGGTAACATCAATAGCGAAAAGCCAAAAGGACAGTTCCTTTCCCACAAAATGGCCAATATGCTATCCAAAATAAAATAATATAAGCGACACAAACACCCAAATACAACCCATAACAAAAATAAACCGCGGCAGAATTATTTTATTTGGACTTCGAGAAGGCTTTCAACACCAATGAACTCCAAATTATTTGGTTATGGAATTGGGAAGAAGGCTCTCAAATGGATAGATTCCTTTCTTTGCTATAGAAAACAGCGCAATGCTGTTAATCATCGTGGTTAATCTTCAGGGTGGGCTCCAGTAGTTTTGTCTGGGATCCCACAAGGCACTGTTCTTGGTCCATTGTTATTCTCCCTGTATACATTAATAATATTCCACTGTCATTAACTCAGATATAAACTGTTCGTAGCTGACTGCGTTTGCTACTGGGAAATTAGAGGTACAGAGAACTCACTGAAACGTCTGAATGATATAGATAATTATGCTGGGCACAAAAATGGGGCATGAGATTTCAGTCCGTTAAATGCAGTATTATGTAGATAACTAGGAAGAGAACCAATAAAATTGAGGCTTCTTACACTTTAGAGGAAACGGTCCTCGAGAATTAATACCTTTGGTGTGACAATCACACGCGATTTGAGATAGAATGCACACATTAGCAACACGATAGAACGCTTGGTTTCCTGAGGCGAACAGCAAACATAAAAACTCACATGCTGTTTGAAAACACGGATTTCGAACTTTTGATATCACAAGACGGGCATTTCTTTGTTTATGTAACGTTGAGCGACGTAACGTTATCGCACTGAACATAGCATTTTAGAATGTTATGATGACGTCAGAGGGTCTTTGCTTAACAGGCGTCATTGTAGACAAGATTCTGAACAAGCGGCCATGTTGGTTTGCGGTCACATTGGAACAGTTTATATAGAGTTTCTATGCAGCTTTGGGGCGTTTTCGTCACCATTGCCGTTGGAATCGAAAGTTATGCAAGAAAAAAAAATAACAATCATCCATGGGTAGATCTATTTCATTGCAATTACATTTGCCGAGTCCCTCGGAAGATATCAGAACACTCGGCCTAGCTGCCTAATGTTTAAACGTATTTAGCTGTCACGTGTGTGAAAAAAAAAACACATGGGTGTTCCTATATAATGAAACATTTTCAACGTTGTTCAAATATGGATTTAACGGTGAGTGGCTGCTGGGAATTCCACTACACTGCTAGCCTGGGAATCTGTATCCGAGCTGTCTATTGTCTCAGACATGATGCGAACTGGACCGTACTTTAAAGCTTAGTGGTTTCTTTCGGCCATAGGGCTTGAGACGTCATTTCTTTCGATAAAAGTCCCTCAAAATTGGAAGCAACGTCTCTAAAATGAACTAGAGTAAGCGAGTCTAGTGTCGACCCATGTGCATTATCGACCCCCTGTCTGGCTTAATTTGTTTTATGAGAAAACTAATTGACTCCTGGAAGAAGTCGTACCTGGCATACATAATTCTTCATAATAACGATAATACCCGACTTTACTCTAAATTGTTTTGATGAGGACGTCAAACCTGAAATAAAACCTGATGTTAAGCAAACTCCGTCACTAAACCCTTTTTCGCTCGTGAAAAGTTGACAAAAAGTCAAGAAAAAAGACGTCTGTCAGCTTATGTAAACATATATTGCAGATTGATAAGAATTAGAAAGCAATAAACAAAAAAAAAAAAAGTAAAAAAAAAAAAAACAAAAAAAAGAAAACAGATAGTGGCGTGATATAGTTTGTCAACGACCTTTGAGAGTTCAACGTTCAAGCGTGGCAAGACTGTTCCATGTTTTAGGGGAATCAGGTTTCGGATTTCTTTTTTCACAGGATTTTAAAATTATAAATAAGTTTTTTGATAAGGCCATTATGAAGAAGTCGTGGCCAAGTGGTTTATATGATGCAATACTATCCTCAGTAAAACTTTATCCCCCAATATGAAATCCCAACTGACGGCGATTTACCTAAAACGCGGACTAGTCCAAAATTAAAAGTGCATTCGCGTCTCACTGCGTTTTGAAAGACTATAGTCGACGGCGTTGCTAATCGCGCTATTACGTCATTTACAGCGATGTAGCGTTTCGTTAATTAATATAATTAAAATCTATGTCCTGATCGTGATTTTTACAATAAAAATACTCTAGATGTTACTAATTTGCCTGGAGATTAAATTAAACATTGAAACAATTACGTGCTTATAGTCTGGTCAAAATTCTGGTAAATACCGGGATTAAATAATCGAGGCAGCTTCATTGTTTATGTAGCAGACATGGCAACGGTGTCATAGTAGATTTTAACCGGGCCGTTTTATTGTCCAGAAAACTTTTTGCTCCAGTGTTTGAGAAGTGGCAGAACTGACCTTACCTACTTTTATCACAGTTTGATGTCAGTCAAATGAAATTTCAAGGTCCAGCTTTCGCAAATAAAATCGTTTCTATGATGTTTTTTGACATGACTTCCATTGCGTTGCATGCAAGATCGCGTCTACATCAAATCATATTTTTTTAAGATTTCATCACCAGCACAGCTGTCGACAATCATCAGATTTTTCTGACTTAACAAAAACAAGTTTAGGGACAACATTTTGTAATTTTATGGTTGTCGAGGCCTGTGCTGGTATTTAATTTTATATTTCAAACACCAAAAGAACTCGCAAAATGGACAATTTGCGTTACAGAGGGTGTTTTCAGGAACCTTTCCTGCCTTTACTAAACAAAGAAACGAATTTCAAAACGCAAAGTTATAAAGTTTAATACTTCGTTTGCAAATATACACACCATACATATTTCATTTATGCACTTGAAAAATCAGAAAAATGTTGGGCCAATTATGACACTTAGTGAACCAACCCCTTTGCCTTTGCGCAACTGAATCAAAGCGCGACTTCCGGTGAGCTATACTGTCTTGCGACAGGTCTTATTGGACTTACTGCTGAATCATGATACAAATTTGCTAAAATTTTAGGAAAATTACAGCAAGCCCTCAAGGTGTCCGAATTTTTAGGATTTTATATGGTAATCACAGAGTATTAAAGTTCATTGATCAGCAAACCATTGTCTTGCTCATTGAAATACTTTTTTCTCCATTTACTGTAGCAAAGACACGAGTCTATGTATGAGCAACCTCTAGCAAGAGCTAAAGAATCATATACTGCAACTATAAAAGAGGCTGAGGAAGAAGTCTGGAGACAGGATGCAGTACCTCTTATCTTTCAAGCCAAAAAGGTAAATGGTTTTACCATGTTTTTCATGTTTTCCGGGAGACGGGCTATAGACCCAGATGAGACCCACAAAATGCAGCGTCTGATCAGGGCCTGCACTATTTGCTAACAGAATTTTCCATCAAAAATAGAATAAAAATGAAAAAAAAAATAGGCCCAAGACCCCTTATATGGCAAATGGACTTGTCCAACATATAGCAATGGAAGAATCCATTAGTATAACATGGGTTAAATACACTGATATTTTTGTACTGAAAACGAGTAGCTTTTGCTTTGCATTGCCAGATGTGCTTGAACATCATTCATTTGCAGGACTTGTCATCTCCCAAGATTACCAAGTGTGTATCACTGACATGAAGTTGTTACGATTTGTGGTTTATTGCCTTTCTTTCATTATTTGATGTGTTTATTTATAGGAGAATGTAGCTCTCCAGCTGGAGGAACAGTACCGCCAGAGACTTCACCAGGTTTTCAGCGAGGTTAAGAAAAGACTGGTATGTACATTCTTTTGACCCTTCAACTACTGCATAAAATTATGTCCTTCTCCCCTTCGTTTTTGGTGTGGGTTGGCGGTAGCCTGTTTGAAGCATTATATCTCCTGAACCTATGGATGGATTTTGACCAAACTTGCATAGACACATCACTAGGGTAAGAGAAAACAGTCATTAGGTCATGATGAAATTGACCTCATTTTCAAAGACACAGCGACCCAAAAACATTTTTGGGCAAAAAAGGGCTTGTCTGCACGCTATCTCATTAACGAATTGATTAATTTTAATCAAACTTGGTACAATATATCATTACAACAAATCAGTTTTGATTAGATTTTGGTGACCTTGACCTTATTTCCAAGGTCACAGCAACCCCCAAAAAAGCCATTTTTTTGCCAAAAATGACTTGTCTGCACTCTTATCTCATTAACCAATGGATTAATTTTAGTCACACTTGGTACAAAATATCATTACAACATACCGCAGATTTGGTCAGAAATTGGTGACCTTAGCCTCATTTTCAAGGTCACAGCGACCCCAAAAAAAGCCATGTTTTTGCCAAAAATGACTTGTCTGCACTCTTATCTCATTAACCAATGGATTAATTTTAGTCACACTTGGTACAAAATATCATTACAACATACCGCAGATTTGGTCAGAAATTGGTGACCTTAGCCTCATTTTCAAGGTCACAGCGACCAAAAAACAGTCATTTTTGGGCCAAAAATGGCTTGTCTGCACACTATCTCATTAATGAATTAACCTTTCATCAAACAAGGTACAACAAACCGCATATTTGATTGCACCACCCACAGAAAAAGCGACCGACTTAAGTCAGTAGATTTTCTATGAGTGCCCTAAAATCACTGTGTCATTCTGTCAGTCTGTCCGTCCATCCGTAACCCGTTTGTGAAAATTGGTGATAGTGACTTAACCGCTTGGAATATTTAAACAATTTTTGGCATACTGATAGATATCAATGAGATCTAACCAATGAACTTGCGAAATATTACATTCCATTTAGTATAGAAGCCCCCGCCCATAGGGGCTTGAAGAAATATATGGGCTGCATGATGCTTCCACGCAGAGCTGAATCTGGTCCGCACACTAGTACTGGTAAACTGCTTAGAGAATATAAGCCTGTCAGGAACCGCGGTGCGAGGCGGACCGTCAATGCTAATAAACCCTATTGGTTTCATTGGGCGACAGCAAGCCCCCGCCCATAGGGGCTTGAAGAAATATTTGGGCTGCATGATGCTTCCACGCAGAGCTGAATCTGGTCCGCACACTAGTACTGGTAAACTGCTTAGAGAATATAAGCCTGTCAGGAACCGCGGTGCGAGGCGGACCGTCAATGCTAATAAACCCTATTGGTTTCATTGGGCGACAGCAAGCCCCCGCCCATAGGGGCTTGAAGAAATATTTGGGCTGCATGATGCTTCCACGCAGAGCTGAATCTGGTCCGCACACTAGTACTGGTAAACTGCTTAGAGAATATAAGCCTGTCAGGAACCGCGGTGCGAGGCGGACCGTCAATGCTAATAAACCCTATTGGTTTCATTGGGCGACAGCAAGCCCCCGCCCATAGGGGCTTGAAGAAATATTTGGGCTGCATGATGCTTCCACGCAGAGCTGAATCCGGCCCGTAAACCGCTTAGAGGATCTAAGCCTGTCCAGGAACCGCGGTGCGAGGGGGACCGTCCATGCTAATAAACCCTATTGGTTTCATTGGGCAACAGGGCTTGAGTTGTCATTTCATCTCAATGTCGGGTAAAAGTCCCACAAAATTGGAAGCAACGTCTCCAAAATGACCTTTACAGTGTTGACGGGGACGTTAAACCTCAAAACAAACCATTTTGTATAGCCTCGCCGAGGCGAAAAATGTGAAAATTTTCGAACTGCTTCTCCTCGGAAACTGTTGGGCTGATTGAAGTCAAATTTCATATGGAGCCTCTATGGGATGGGGGAAACCAAAATTTGCTCATAGGGTCCAGGTCACATGACGAAAATGGCCGCCAAGCCATATATGGTCTGTCTGTCCGTCCGTAACCCGTTTGTGAAAATTGGTGATAGTGACTTAACTGCTTGGAATATTTAATCAATTTTTGGCGTACTGATAGATATCAATGAGATCTAACCAATGAACTTGCAAAATATAACATCCCATTTAGTATAGCCTCGCCGAGGCGAAAAATGTGAAAATTTTTGAACTGGTTCTCCTCGGAATCCGTAGGGCCGATTGAAGTCAAATTTCATATGGAGCCTCTATGGGATGGGGTAAACCAAAATTTGCTCATGGGGTCCAGGTCACATGACCAAAATGGCCGCCAAAAAACCCTTCAAAAATAGTCTTCTCCAGAACCACTGGACAGATTTCAACAAAACTTGATAAATAGCATCTGGGACGTAGGCCCATCATAAATTGCTAAAATGGTGACCCTGGGTTGACCTTGACCTTCTTTGTGCCTAGGTCACGCCTACGGAACGATAGAATGCGTAACCACTGGTTAAGAACGTGAAGCAATTAGAGCGACATCCGGTTAGGAATTAGATCGCTAAAAAAGGTAAAGAAACTGTGCAGTTTCTGTGTTTCATAAGTTATATAATTTTTACGAGGAAGTTATTTAAAAAACGGGGAATTACATTCAGGAGCCCATTGATATCGGCATCTTTGGAGTAAATACCAAATCCCGTACTTCACACATTTTGGCTAAATTTAGTTTCTCCTGCTGAAGGTGAACTCAAGCCTTAGAAAACGAGTGGTTTTTCGAGGTGTTTGTTGCCTTTTATTTATTACTGCGCTTTGCTACAAGTTCAGCCTATTAACATGCACACACAATAAACAATTATGGTTATATGTGTTGTGGATATTTTGCTTGTCAATGCAGCACTAGCGAGAAATCACCACGGAAAAGGTCGAAAATGGTTGGTTACGCATTAGATCTATAGAAATGATAACAAAACTTGCAACTATAAAGCGGATCTGTTTTCATCTCCACGGCCCCAGAATCACCCGCACCTTGTTCTACGGAACCATTTTTAGCTAACCTGATAAGCAGTGCGCTATTGATTCGATAATGACATAGTATTTTATGGAAACATTTTCAGTCTCCAGAATCATAGTATCGAATGATTTTCACGGACTTTTACGCTGTGTTTGTTTATCAATGGTCCGGTAATTGACTGAAATGAAATTAAACAGGTTTTGGAGTTTTAATTTCTGCGAAGAACTCCTTATCTGCCAAAATTTGCTGGTTAAGCATTAGATCGTCTGGTTGAGCATTCGATAACCAGAGGAGAAAATCAAACCAGTTGCTGCCTAAGTAAATTACTACAATAAAAGGTGGTCTACATATGATTTCTAAATTGTGTTAAAATCACCAGAGAAAGAAAGCTGTGATGAAAAATACTTTTCTGGACAAGACCATTAAATGTCTGGGTATCATGCTTATCTGACCGAATGACGCGCCGATTCATAAATAAGAGGTCATTACTTGCTTTTGTAGAAAACAAAATGGTCAGCTTACGCTTTGTAATGGCGATTAAATCTATATCCAGATGGGACGGCCATTAATGAACCGTCTCATCCGTGAATGAAAGCTGTTCGCCATCCTGTAAATGAAGTTGACTAAATCTCCTATTAACAAGAATTGCCCAAAATAAAAAAAATGGAGAGAACCCGTTTAAGAAACTCAGGCGTGAAAGGCTAATGGTAAGATCGTTAACACTGCAGATACGAAAGCCTATTTGGCTTATGTAGGAGAAAATAAAATACCGTAAAGGCGTAGTAACGCGACACAAAAGACGTAATAACGCAAAAAAGGCGTAGAAACGCAAAACAAAAGACGCAGTAACGCCAATCAGAAGGCGAAGCTACGCAAAAAAGGCGTAGTAACGCAAAAACAAGGCTTAGTAACGCGAAAAGGTGCATACTAATGCAAAAGAAAGACGTAGTAACGCAACAGAAAGGCGCAGTGATGCGAATCAAATGCGTTTTTACGCGAATCAAAAGGCGTAGTAATGCGAAAAAAAGGCATAGTAACGCAAAAGAAAGGCGTATTTGTTTTAGCTCGCCTCTGCAAAGCAAATAGGTAGCCGGAATATCCTACTCCTGGGACTGCGCATGCCCCCAAAATATATGTCTGTATCATGATCGATAACCCAGATCGGAGATCCCGTGAGTTCTATGCTAACTGTCAAAACGATAAGATAAAGATATTGTCTAAAACCAACTTCTTATTAATACAAACAGCGCAAGAATGACACACCATGTATTCTTAATCATGTTAATCAAGACGAATTAGAATCCATTTGTAAAATTTATAAATTTTAAGTAAACAGGAGGACAGGTGCGTTCATTAAATAAATTGAGAGAAGTAAGTAAGTAAGTCAGTCAGTCAGTCAGTAAGTAAGTAAGGACTTTATTAAGTGAGGGTAGCAACATTTAGCACATACAAAAATACATGTAATAGCTAATCTTCCACGAGGCCCTCAGCTAATCTTCCATGATCTAATCTTCCTTCTTAATAAAACATACACGCTATAATATTTTGTTTCATCGGCAGTGTCATTTTTAGATATGAGGAAAAAAACATAGATATAATAAATTGATAGAACATACAAGTTATAATGTTTTCTTCCATCTGCAGTATCATGTTTAGATATGAGGAACTTTTGAAACCGTTTTGAATATGGAGCAATATTTTCTCACGGATGTATCTAGGCAGTGATTAGGCAGTTTACATTAAGCCAAAAGTCCAGTTTTTTGTTCGCTATCGACCGACTGTTGATAATATTGTATTTAGTACTAAAAAGGTTGTAGACATTTGTTTTCTCCACATCATTTTGTTTCTTTGAATAATCATTACGAAAACACGCCTATACAAATACAATGTAACCTTTATCGCAAAAAAAAAAACGAAAATTTTAAGATGAAAAATTGTGTTATTTTTCTCATTTCTGCACAACATATAATGTGATTTAAAAAAACAACAACAAAGGACTGGTGGGTCTATTGCCTCCGAGTGTAGGTAGGAGAAAGTCTTAAACTGTTTCATTAATCTCTTAAATTCCAGTGTCCAATCAAAAAGTGTAGATCTTCACCAGACGCCGGATTCTGCAGCGTCTGATCAGGGTCTACACTCTTTGCCAAGCCCATCCTATGTTTCCAAGATAACCCTCTTTAGTTTTTCACAACACTCTGACCTCACTGCGACTATTTTCATTCTAATAGTTTTCCCGACAAGTCAGTGATATTCACGTGCACTTAAGCATAGAACAGCTTTTCTTCTGAGCACCTTTGGGTCGATTGACAAACAATTCCCAGTGGAATTATTTTCACTGACTGTTACAAGGCGGTTCTTCTTTGGCGGTTTATTTATGTTATTGTTTGTCACTGATTGTATGTATCGCATTTTGGATAGCCAGCTGGTATTGATTCCTGATCATTGCTTTACTTCTACTTTTTATAGCACCAAGTTTATAATCATGAGTGTCTTATGCTCAACCTGGCTCATAGAAACACGATATAGATTTAATCGCCATTAAAAAGCGTAAGCTGGCCATTTTGTTTTCTACAAAAGCAAGTAATGACCTCTTATTTATGAATCTGTGCGTCATTCGGTCAGATAAGCATGATACCCAGACATTTAATGATCTTGTCCAGAAAAGTATTTTTCATCACGGCTTTCTTTCTCTGGTGATTTTAACATAATTTAGAAATCATATGTATACCACCTTTTATTGTAGTAAGCTGCTGGCATTTACTTAGGCAGCAACTGGTGAGATTTTCTCCTCTCTGGCTATCGAATGCTTAACCAGACGATCTAATGCTTAACCAGCAAATTTTGGCAGATGAGGAGTTCTTCGCAGAAATTAAAACTCCAAAACCTGTTTAATTTCATTTCAGGCAATTACCGGACCATTGATAAAACAAACACAGCGTAAAAGTCAGTGAAAATCATTCGGTACTATGATTCTGGAGACTGAAAATGTTTCCATAAAATACTATGTCATTATCGAATCAATAGCGCACTGCTTATCAGGTTGGCTAAAAACGGTTCCGTAGAACAAGGTGCGGGTGATTCTGGGGCCGTGGAGATGAAAACAGATCCGCTTTATAGTTGCAAGTTTTGTTATCATTTCTATAGATCTAATGCGTAACCAACCATTTTCGACCTTTTCCGTGGTGATTTCTCGCTAGTGCTGCATTGACAAGCAAAATATCCACAACACATATAACCATATATGTTTATTGTGTGTGCATGTTAATACGCTGAACTTGTAGCAAAGCGCAGTAATAAATAAAAGGCAACAAACACCTCGAAAAACCACTCGTTTTCTAAGGCTTGAGTTCACCTTCAGCAGGAGAAACTAAATTTAGCCAAAATGTGTGAAGTACGGGATTTGGTATTTACTCCAAAGATGCCGATATCAATGGGCTCCTGAATGTAATTCCCCGTTTTTTAAATAACTTCCTCGTAAAAATTATATAACTTATGAAACACAGAAACTGCACAGTTTCTTTACCTTTTTTAGCGATCTAATTCCTAACCGGATGTCGCTCTAATTGCTTCACGTTCTTAACCAATGGTTACGCATTCTATCGTTCCGTAGGCGTGTAGGTCAAACTTTGACACATATGCTTTTGTATTGGAAAAGTGAGAATGCATTTTATCCTGCAAACGATTCAGAATACAGTACTAAAGTATATAATAAGATATACTTTTGCTCCTTACGATAAGGGGCATTTATTGGCGGAACCGTTTTAGGTCCAGGTCACATGACCAAAATGGCCGCCATACCCATATATGGTAACACTCATAAAGCAAAAAGCATCCGGCGGGTCATGCACTTCAGCTGAAGCACTGGTTAGATCTAGTTATTATAGTCAAAGGGGAGGTTTAAGATATATTTATGGTGGGGGGACATTGTTTTTCTCTGAAAACATTTCTAGTTTTAATTCCTAGAGCTCCAGTTGTTCATATATATAGGATAATTTAACTAATTTAGAAAGGCTTTTTAGCTCACCTGACTGAAGGTCATGGTGAGCTTTTGTGACTGTGAGATTTCGTCGTTCCTTGTGCGTGCCGCGTGTAAACTTTTCTTGTTAACACTCTAGAGGCCACAGTTTTGATCCAATCATCATCAAACTTAGTCAGAATGATCATCATGACAATATGTCGGTCAAGTTTAAATATGGGTCATGTCGGGTCAAAAAGTAGGTCACCAGGTCAAATCAAAGGAAAACCGTGTGAACACCCTAGAGGCCACAATTTTGGTCCAATCATCCTCAGACTTGCTCAGGATGATCATCTTGATAATATCTTGGTCAAGTTCGAATATGGGTCATGTCGGGTCAAAAAGTAGGTCAGTAGGTCAAACCACAGAAAACCCTTGTTAGCACTCTAGAGGCCACAGTTTGAGTCCAGTCATCTTCAAACTTGCTCAGAATGATCATCCTGACAATATTTCGGTCAAGTTCATAAATGGCTCATGTCGGGTCAAAAAGTAGGTCAGTAGGTCAAATCATAGAAAAACCTTGTTAACACTCTAGAGGCCACGGTTTTGGTCCAATCTTCCTCAAACTTGGTCAGAATGATCATCCTGACAATATTTCGGTCAAGTTTGAATATGGATCATTTCAGCTCAAAAAAATAGGTCAGTAGGTCAGATCATAGAAAAACCTTGTTGACACTCTAGAGGCCACAGTTTTGGTCTAGTTATGCTCAAACTTGCTCAGAATGATCATCCTGACAATATCTCTGTCAAGTTCGAATATGGGTCATTTTGGGTCAAAAAGTAGATCAGTAGGTCAGACCACAGAAAAACCTTGTTAGCACTCTAGAGGCCACAGTTTTGGTCCAATCATCCTCAAACTTGCTCAGAATGATCATCTTGACAAGATCTCTGTCAAGTTCGATTACAGGTTATGTCTGCCAAAAACATAGGTCAGTAGGTCAAATCATAGAAAAACCTTGTTAACACTCCAGAAGCCACAGTTTTGGTCCAATCATCCTCAAAGTTGCTCAAAATGATCATCCTGACAATATGCCCCCGCCCATAGGGGCTTGAAGAAATATATGGGCTGCATGATGCTTCCACGCAGAGCTGAATCCGGCCCGCACACTAGTACTGGTAAACCGCTTAGAGGATCTAAGCCTGTCCAGGAACCGCGGTGCGAGGCCGACCGTCCATGTTAATAAACCCTATTGGTTTCATTGGGCGACAGGGCTTGAGATGTCATTTCATCTCAATGTCGGGTAAAAGTCCCACAAAATTGGAAGCAACGTCTCCAAAATGACCTTTACAGTGTTGACGGGGACGTTAAACCTCAAATCAAACAAACAAAAACAAAATCATCCTGACAATATCTCGGTCAAGTTCGAATATGTGTCTTGTTAGGTCAAAAAGTAGGTCAGTAAGTCAAATCATAGAAAAACCTTGTTAACACTCTAGAGGCCACAGTGTTGGTCAAATTATCATCAAACTTGCTCAGAATTATCATCTCTACAATATCTAGGTCAAATTCGAATATGGGTAATGTTGGGTAAAAAAGTAGGTCAGTAGGTCAAACCACAGAAAACCCTTGTTAGCACTCTAGAGGCCTCAGTTTTGGTCCAATCATCCTCAGACTTGCTCAGAATGATCATCCTGACAATATCTCGGTCAAGTTCAAATATTGGTCATGTCGGGTCAAAAAGTATGTCAGTAGGTCAAATTATAGAAAAACCTTAACACTCTAGAGGCCACAGTTTTGGTCCAATCATCATCAAACTTGCTCAGGATGATTATCTTGATAATATCTTGGTCAAGTTCGAATATGGGTCATGTCGGGTCAAAAAGTAGGTCAGTAGGTCAAACCACAGAAAACCCTTGTTAGCACTCTAGAGGCCACAGTTTTGATCCAGTCATCCTCAAACTTGCTCAGAATGATCATCCTGACAATATCTTGGCCAAGTACGAATATGGGTCATATCGGGTCAAATCATAGAAAAACCTTGTTAACACTCTAGAGGATAAGGAGAGAGGAGGAGGGAAAGGAGGCCACAGTTTTGGTCCAATCATCCTCAAACTTGCTCAGAATGATCATCCTGACAATATCTCGGTCAAGTTCGAATATGGGTCATTTCGGGTCAAAAAAAAGGTCAGTAGGTCAAACCACAGAAAAACCTTGTTATTACTCTAGAGGCCACAGTTTTGGTCCAATATTCCTCAAACATGCTCAAAATGATCATCCTGACAATATCTCGATCAAGTTCTAATATGTGTCATGTCGGGTCAAAAAGTAGGTCAGTAGGTCAAATCATAGAAAAACCTTGTTAACACTCTAGAAGCCACAGTTTTTGTCAAATCATCATCAAACTTGCTCAGAATTATCATCTCTACAATATCTAGGTCAAATTCGAATATGGGTCATGTGGGGTCAAAAGTAGGTCAAACCATAGAAACACCTTGTTTACAGTCTTGAGACTGCAATTTTAGTCTAATTATCATCAAAATTGCTCAGAATGATCATCTTGACAATATCTAGGTCAAATTCGAATATGGGTCATGTGGGGTCAAACAGTATTTCATTGTGTTAGATCATAGAAAAACCTTGTAAACACTTTCTAGAGGCCACAGTTTTAGTCCAATTATCGTCAAACTTGCTCAGAATTGTCCTCTTTTTGTAATACCTTGGTCAGGAGGGGTATTTTAGTTGACAGAAAATGCTGTTAGCAAACAGTGCAGACCCTGATCAGATGCCACGTTCTGCGCTGTCTGATCTGGGCCAGGCTACCCCTTCAAGGTTTCCCCGCCTTTTAGGGGTTATTATAACTTTAAACAAATATTCTTATTATAATACAGTATCTCAAAGCAATTCAGACTTTCAGGGTCTTTGAAACATGGTCAGAGTTCTTTTGGCTATTTTTAGATGTTACGAGCCAGGCGTAGCAGAAAAAGGAAACAAGCCTTTTGGAAAAATTTAACAAAATTTATTTACAAGTTAACTTAAACCTGTAGAAGTAAGAAAATTAAATGTACTTAGCTCTGAATGAAATATACCTGAATGAATCTATTTTCCTTGATCCCACAGAATTCACAGTCCAAAATGAAAAGTAATATCCTTTAACAATCCAACACAGAATTTAGAAATAACTTTTCTTAAACGCCCAAACTTCAAACTCCAAAGTCTGGCTCAATGAGAAAAATCAAGCTCTTGTATAGACCCTAAGATTTCTCTAGAATGTTCCACAGGACTGTGGAATAAGATGATGTAATTTTCTAAAAATAATGCAAACCTGAACTTTCTGGAAGGTTCTGAAGTACTTTTCCTTGTAAACATGTTGTTTACAAAAATGAAATTAATCCGTGACTCAGTTTTGCGAGAATCTTCTATAAGAAGATTAACAAGATATTTATAGCACTTTTAGGTCAACAGTGGGGTGAAAGTGGGAATCAGAAAACTAAATTCTTATGCATAACATAGAAAAAACATTGTCATCACTCGACCTACTTTTATTTCATAATTTCCCCACCATAAGCATGCTACAGATTAGGAATGATTGAAATCAACCTTCAGGCTGCAGAAATATAAATGCTGTCAGACATGTCTGTTAAAAGTCCCACAAAATTGGAAGCAACGTCTCCAAAATGACCTAAATAGTATAAACCTCCAATCAAACAAACAAAATTGGTCAAATCATACTTGAGACTGCATTTTTGGTTCAAGCTTCATGAAACTTGCCAAGAATGTTTGTCTTTATAAAATCTTGAATATGTTTGAATATGGGTCATGTGGGATCAAAAACAAGGTGATGAATAGACTCAGGTGAACGATACAGGACCATCATGGTCCTCTTGTCTTATTTTATTTTGAAAATGTGTGTTGTGTTTACTCTGGCATTAGAATCGCCTCATTGCGTACACACAACATACATTTATTTTATAGAAGACAGAAATATTATCCCCATTATGCCTCATGATCTGGCACTAAGCTAAACTCTCAGTGGCTCGAACTTCTCATATTTTAACCCTTATCTTGCTGTTCACGACAACCCCTATCTTTACAAACAGTGTAGATCCAGATCAGATGGCTTCTGAAGAAGCCATCTGATCAGGATCTACACTGTTTGGCATTCAATTTATGAATTTGTAGCAATAAATTACATCAAGTAATTTGATTGGTTGATAGACAGAAATGGGTGTGGCTTAAATGAATATTCAGCAAGATTAGGGTTAAACACATTCTGATGGTCCCAAAGGTCCAAAAATATTTCAGCCTTGAAGTTTGACAGTATTGTGTTTTCCTTGTAGGACTACCAAGCTGAAGTAGAGGCCACTCACAGACAGTTTGAACAGAAACATATGGTCAACTGGATTGTGAATAATGTTACCAAGAGCATCACTCCACAACAGGTAAGATGTAATGTCACAGATAGTTTAAACAGAAACATATGACCGGTAAGATGTAACGTCACAGATAGTTTAAACAGAAACTTTTGATCAACTACATTTTGAATAATGTTAACAAGAGCATTACTGCACAGCAGGTAAGATGTAATGTCACAGACAGTTTGAACATAGAAATTGGTCAACTGGACTGTGAATAATGTTGTTAACAGCATTTCTCCACAACAGGCAAGATGTTATGCCACAGATAGTTTAAACTGAAACATTGGGTCAGCTGGACTGTGAATACTGTTACGAAGAACATTACTCCACAGCAGGTAAGATGTAATGTCACAGTCAATTTGAACATAGAAATTGGTCAACTGGATTGTGAATAATGTAATCAAGAGCATTACTCCACAGAAGATAAGATGGAAAGTACCAGACAGTTATAACATAAAATTATGGTCAACAGAACCTTAAACAATTTAGCCAAGAGTGTTACTTCACACCATGTAAGATGTAATGTCACAGACAGTTTGAAGAGAAACATATGGTCAGCCCAATTGTTAATATTGAAGTTAAGAGTGTTACCCCACAGCAGGTAATATGTAATGTCACACACAGTTTGAAGAGAAACATACAGTGATTCGGATTGTGAATAAGGAAGTTAAGGGTATTACACCATAGCAGCAGGTAAGATGTAATGTTACAGATAGTTTGAGCAGAAACATATGGCACGCTGGATTGAGAAAGTTACAAGATCAGGTAAGATATAATGTCACAATATGAACAGAAACATGGTCAGCTGGATTGTGAATGTTGTCAAGATTATTACAATACTTAATACCATATTGCCTGGCAAACAGTGTGGGCCCGGATCAGATGGCCGAGTTCTGTGGCATCTGATTAGAACCATCACTATTTGCAAAGATGTCAGCCAGTAGTGATGTTTAAGCTGACCTGTGACCTAATCCAGTGTTAACATGGCTGTTAAAATTTCACAACAGTTAGCCAACTGCAGTTTGCACACATTAAATGGGCCTAAAGACATTAGACAATGAGCCGTCCGACAATGTTCCTAAGCCCTTGTATGTTGCTTTTTTTAGTAGTTTAAACTGTCCAATCAACAGCTGTTTAGGTCATATTGAGGCAGTCTGTTTACCAATTACCACACTTCCTGGGCCGACTAATACATAAGTAATTAAACAGAAAAGTGCACATTCTTTCGCGAGAAACTGACAACTGCCCTTCTTGAATTAGGTGAAGGGAGAAAATGACCATAGAAAAGATTTCATGATCAATCTCCACAAAAAAATGTTGCCGGCTGCAGCAGGTATTGAACCCACCACCTCCTGATCACAAGTCAAAGGCACTTTCGACAACACTGGACCGTCCCCTGTATGTTGGCTGAGTAAACATAATTTGGCTTATTTCTGCTCCAAGACATAGGTTGTGGGTACTCGTTAGAACTGCCTCGGTGAGGTGGTTCTAACCAGCACCCACAACCTATGTTTGAAGTATAAACATGTAAAATATCACGGATTTTCTTCAGAAAAGTAGCCATTTTGGAGATGTGAAAAAGTGCATTTTGTCCCACGGGTGTGTTATCGTAATGGAACCAAAGTGCCAGATAAGGAGGGGTAACAGAAATAATTCAGTGGTAATTTTCCTTACCCTGCCTCATCAAAAAACATCTCAATTTGTTTGTCTACTTTCAGGAAAAGGAGAGTATTGCTAACTGTATACAGACACTGAAGAGTATGTCAGCCACAGCTTCTATATAAGCCAGGAATATATCTCTAGTTTTCTGACTGTTGAATTTGTGCTACATAACTCCTTTAACTGTTAACTACAGAAAGTGTGGCTTTTTGTTTGAAGATTTTTAGGAAAAGATAGAACCAGGGACCCAGTTAAAAGTTTTTCCATGATCAAGATAATTAAGGGGGTGGGCTACACCTGGAATTTTTGGCTATTCCTTTCAAGGGAGACATCAATTGCAACTTTCACTTTTTCTGTAAATTGAGTTTCCTGAATAAGGATCTATATTTAAAGGAACTAATTTGCTCCACTGGAATAGACCAGTATTGGTAAGGGGGGCAGAAATGTACATGGATTTTACACAAAGAGTTGCATCCCATGAAGGTGTATCCATCCCCCTTAAGTTAATGAAAAACTTAGACATCTGTACCAGAATAGTTTTTCTTGGAATCATTGTCATGTACTTTTCTAATCTGTGATGGCTGCTGCTATATAAATGAAGTATGTACTGTCAAAAAAGAAAAGACTGACAAAAAAATGTATTAAATGAAAAAGTTTGAAACTGAGAAGTATAGTTAAGAGTTGGTATTAATAAAATTTATGACCCTTTATTTCTGCTGTTCATATTTTCCATAGAACATTTTAGCTGACTCAATCAAACACTAGAGAAGAGGAGTGGATTGGACTAATAGGATGCCTCTATCATCTGTGACCACTTTCAAATGGGCATATGCTGATCCGAGTCCTCCATTGTCATATATGCCAGCTTGTAACTGGCTTTATATTGGACTCATATGTGAATGCTTAGGTTTTGGGCTTTTAGTATGGTTGTATGGAGTTTAAAAGCCCAGTCAGCTATATTGACCCTTTTTGTACCAAATGGAATCTTCATCCTTATACATATATAACAGGAGTCCATTTCAAACTTTAGGGGTGTCCGGTTATGAGTTCTTCAAAATTAATTTGGAAAATGGTAACTTTTTGCAAACATTGTAGGCCCTTATCAGACGCCGCGTTCTGCGGTGTCTGATCTGGGCCTACACTGTCAAGTACCCGTTTTGGGGTTTCTGGTACAAAATGGGTTAAGGGCATATCAAGCTGGCCAGTTTACCTGCCACTCTTTTCCTGGACAGGCTTCTACTTAGGCAGTTAATCAGTATAATGCACAGCAGCCCCTGCCTATAAGGGCTTGAAGAAATATATGGGCTGCATGATGCTTCCACGCAAAGCTGAATCCGGCCCGCACACTAGTATTGGTAAACCGCTTAGAGGATCTAAGCCTGTCCAGGAACCGCGGTGCGAGGTGGACCGTCCATGCTAAAAACCCTATTGTTTTCATTGGGCGACAGGGCTTGAGATGTTATTTCATCTCAGTGTCGGGTAAAAGTCCCACAAAATTGGAAGCAACGTCTCCAAAATGACCTTAACATTGTTGACGGGGACGTTAAACCTCAAATCAAACAAACAGTACAGTGCACATTCTTCTGCCAGAAACTGACAACTGCCCTTTTTATACACCCCGTTTGAAAAAAAACTGGTATTATGTTATGGGGTTGGCGTCTGTCCATAAACTTTTTTGTTTCTGGATAACTACTAAAGTTTTCATCCGATCAAGCTTAAACTTAGCAGATTGTAAGACTATGAGTTGGAGATGTGTGTAAAGTTTTGAGGTTATTCATCCACCAAATATCAACAATTATGCCCCTTTGAAAATTTAGGTAAACATTTTCGTTTCCAGATAACTCATCCTAGAGTTTTCATCCGATCAGGCTGAAACTTTAGATCGTAAGTGATGTCAGTGGGTGTTTCAGTTTTACGTCCCATCAACAGCTAAGGTCATACAGAGATGGGACCTCACTTTTCAAAGACTCGTACAAAAGTCTGGAGAAGCCCTGAATCCTCCGAGCTCTGAAGTACAAGGCGAGTAGCGTAACCACTACACCACGGAGGCTTCTAAGACTATGATGTGGAGATGTGCATAAAGATTCAAGGTTAAGGTAAGTGTCTACCAAATATCAACAGAGTTACACCCCTTTGAAAACTTCAGTAAACATTTTCGTTTCTGGTAAACTCCTCCTACAGTATTTATCCGATCAAGCTGAAAGTTGGTAGATAGTAAGACTATAATGTAGAGATGTGTGTAAAGTTTCGAGGTTAACTGTCCACCAAATATTTTAAAGTTATGCCCCTTTGAATATTTCTGTAAACATTTGATCTCGGCTAGCAACTTTATATATACCAAGACCCTGATATGGAGCTCCACATATTGTTAGGCCTCCACCTTGGCCATAACTATACATTATTAGTCTATGAATTAAAAATCACTCTTTTTCAAATTTTCGACCCTTGGCCTTCTTCAGGAATCTATTAATTCGTCGAACACTAAGTGACATCCATCTTGGATTTTTACAAGTGAAAGAAAACAAAACAAAACATTTCTAGATTAATTTCAAACTTTCTTTAACTTTATAGTTGTTTATACATTATTACTTTAAAAACAATATGTATTAAATGTATTGCAGTTAAAAAACCAAAAGCTTAAATCTCGGTGATAACTATTTGCATAATCTCATGAAACTTCACACATACTTGCCATCACAAGACCTACATTCTGACAAAGGGACATAACTATATTGATTTTTGTCTGTGTCTTTGTCATTCGGTTACCAAAAAAAAAAAACCTTGGTTATAACTTCAGAGCATTTGTCTTACTCCCATGCAACTTCACATGCATACCAACGCGACCCCTTAATTCTGCCTTAACCAAAAAGCCTAACCTTAGTCAAACAGTATGCCCCTTTGAAAATTTCTCTAAACATTTTCTTTCTTTTCCTACAATTTAGATCTGATCAAGCTTCATAGTAACTATAGTTAGATCAAGCTTCATAGTAACTATAGTTAGACCATGATATGGAGCAGTTCTGTTGCAGTCCAACAAATATTAACTTTCTATACATGAAAATGGCCACGGGGTATAATGCCCTGCTTGCAGAGCTCTTGTTGAATTAGGGGAAAGGAATGAATGTTGTCGACCCGGCAAGTATTAAACCGATGATCTTGAGGATCACCAGTTAAATGTGTGTTTGACAGCTACCTAGACCAGCAGCTATGGGCTGATGGCTGATCCTAATGTCTGAATTTCAGACCCCTGGTCAGTAGCATTTGCTTGGGGTGACCTGTATGTGTCTGACGAGATTTGCCCCTGGCCACCTATGCTTTTTCATTTTAACCACCTAACAGTATAGGACAGGAGCTATTCCAATTAAGTGAGATCTCATTTATTGATTAGCTGAGCACGCAAGGTTAGCTTATGCCATGGGCTGTTGCCTGTCATCCGTCTATAGTTAGCTATTCATAGCAACAGATAAGGTTCATATTTTGTGATAAATGAAGAATAATTTTTGTCAGTTCTCCTTAACCATTGTCCTGCTGAATATTCATATACCGTAAAAATTCGGCTATAAGACGAGGATTTTTCCCTCCAAAATGAACCCGAAAAATTGACCCCGTCTTATAGCCAAGGTCATGGACTGCATGCTTTTTTCCGGCAATGTCCGGCGAAGACCAGACATCGGAAAATGCCGATCGATGATTTTTGAATTGATATAAATCGCCGCCTACAAACCGACGCTACCATTTTTCTGCACGCGATCGGTAATTGACGTCATCCGACGCCAGTACCCCAACAAGTGTTTATTAAATGTCATTGTGTGTATCTCGTTCATATAAAAAACGTTAGGAACCGGTAAAAAATATTTTCTCGATAGCTAAACGGTTGTGAATAGAGGTGGATATAAAACCAGCGCTTTGCACAGCTCCCGAATTATCCCCAGAAGCTCCGTGTCAATAACCAACAACAGCGTTCGACTTTTCTCGCCCAGCGTCTGCTATTTGGCGCCAAAATATAACCATTCATGAGATCGTAGAATATTCCTTTTTTTGTAATGCAAACTTCTACCGTTAGATGTAGCTAATTGTCTAAGCGATTAAATTATTTTCACATTGATTGTGGATTAAATTTTATGATTGGAGGATAAAAGCAAATACGAGACATAACTTGACCATATTTTCACACCTTATCGACACGTTCTGCAGGGTGGCAATTAATTGACAGGGATTAACAATAGTGTCATACTTGAACCGTAATAAATACACAGATGGTTTGTCTGCATTAATTATTGAGATTTACTTACTGGTCTAGTTTTACCGGATTTAAGGACTCCGGAAGACTGACAGTTGTAGACGATTTTTTTTGCACTTCCCCGGCGCGAGTTCAGTCTTGTCTCGGGCAGCCGGGAAATGGATTTGGCAGCCCTGTCGTCTATTAAATAGAAGTCTAAGCCAGCATAGCATGTACCGGGCCAACTTCGGGCCGACAGCGATACGACCTATCGGCCCGACGTTTCCCCCTTTTCCAGACGCTTAATAGGCCTACCGATTCAGATTCAGTAAGAGTTGTCTCTCTTTGTAACTCTCACAAACGAAGACATTATGTCAAGAGACATAAACAAAGCCATGTGAGGGATAAGTAGAGGGGTTTTCTGACGAAAAAAGGCCGATTTCTCACATCTAAACGGCATCTAGCGGTAGCAGATAGGCCCCGACAGATATGGCAAAAATTTGACCCGTCTTATAAAAGAGTATAAGCAAAATCCCACATTAGAAGAACTGAAAAAGGGGTCCCGTCTTATAGCCGAATCGCCTTATAGCCGAATTTTTACGGTATTCCACACCCACTACCTATTATCAACCAATCAGATTACTTGATGCAAATTATTGCAACAAAT
This sequence comes from Lucinisca nassula, assembly GCA_963580285.1. Lineage (NCBI taxonomy): Eukaryota > Metazoa > Mollusca > Bivalvia > Lucinida > Lucinidae > Lucinisca > Lucinisca nassula. The sequence continues at coordinate 45,588 of CAUZLF010000326.1, read as the reverse complement.
TCACAATCTGAATGGCAAACAATGTAGATCCTGATCAGATGGCTTCGTCAGAAGCCATCTGATCTGGATCTACATTGTTTCAAAGATAAGGCATATCCGGGATCAGCAGGACAAGGGTTAAGGAATAAGGAAAACTATTCTATTATCACTAAATACCCACCTTATTTGTTGCTATGGCTATTCATGTTTTGAACATCTCCAGAACCAGGGATAAGGACTAAAATTTTTTCACAGGGGCCAGCCGGGCCCCTAACATTTAAAACTTTGGGGCCCAGCCAAAAAGTTAGGGGCCCAGGACTAAAATTTTGAAAACAATAAAAAAACATTTTTCAATCCTGGATTGCCCGGCCATGATAGCTCAGTTGGATGTGCCTCGAACCGGTGATCTGGAGCATGCGGGTTGGATTCCAGCCTGGGTCGGCAACATCCTTTTGTGGAGATTTAACATTAATTTCTTTTCTATGGTCGTTCTCTTCCTTCTGTTGGTTAAAGAAGGGCAGTTGTCAATTTCTGGCGAAAGAATGTGCACTGTACTGTTTAACTGCCTACAGATAAAGTTTCCCAGGCAAAGTGTGAATAGGTAAACTGACCGGCTCAAAAATGAGCTTAACAGTTTTGACTTGGCCGTTAAACCCCAATACAAAGAAACAAATCAATCCTGGATTCAGGGTTTTGGGACCTTGAGCCCACAGACCTTGTAAAAGGGGGATCATTTAGAAAATACAGAGGCGGAGGCCTTAGATAGTCCTCTTCACTGGGTTGATGCTGTATAGATAGATAGATAGTACTATGTATTAAAGCCAGATTCATCTCAATTTTAGTCTGCATGATAGTAATGGAGACAAACAAGACATCACAAAAAAAAAGTATTTTTTTTACTTTAGTCAGCGTAGGGGAGAAAGTCTTTTATTGTTATATTATTAATGTTTGGCAATTAAAATTATTCCTAGCAGATAAAAACTCTAAAATTAATACCGCCAACTGTGATATTTCGTGGCATTTTGTTCCAGTATTTAGCGTAAGCCTCGCTCCGAGTACGGCGTTAACGGCGTACATGAATCAAGTAGTGATTTGAATAAACAAATATGGCAACTACCGCAATGATTTCTGGGTAAAAAAAAGGATTTTTACAAGTGAAAGAAAACAAAACAAAACATATCTATATTAATTTCTATTGTGCAACAGACAGTTTAAGGTGACTTCATTAATTTGCACAAGAATGCCGAAAATTGTGACATCTAAAAACAGTTTCATGGTCGACCGTTTGCAACTTTTTAGGGGCCCCAACGGAATTTTCACTCGCATTGGGCGACTGGGCGAGTGCTAATCCTTTTCCCTGAGAACCGAGTCAAACTGAGCTGATACTTGGAGGTATTTTGACAAAATTGCGATTCAGAATCATTAAAATCGTCCCGAGCCCACATCCAAAATTTTTTTTAGATGACATCTCCTTTGCTAAAATCATTCCGTTCCAACTTTCTTTTGAATACTTTCTAGCTGAATTATGTTATTTTCCAAAATAATTCTAACCACATCTTCCAAACCAAAAGTCTGGTTTAGCTGAAACTTGATGGGAAGTGTCAGGGGACATGGAAAAACAGAACTGCTAAAATCATTCTGTTCCAATTTTCAGAATGGCGGCCATCTTGAAATTCTTTAAAGGACATCTCCAGAACCAGTTAGATCAAGATGAAACTTGATGAGAGGCATCTTGACGACATGGAGGTTCAACTTTGCTAAAATTCTGTTCTGATTTCCAGCAGCGATCTTGAAATTCTTCAAACGCCATCTCCCTAACCAAAGGTTTGATCGAGCTGAAACTTGATGGGAGGCATGGCGGGGAGACCTGGAGATTCTGATTTGCTAAAATCTTCCCGTCCTGAATTCCAAGACAGCTGCCATGGTGGGCATATGAACCAAAGGTCTGACTGAGCTGAAACTTGATGGGAGGCATTTGGGTGACGGAGATTCAGAATTGATAAAAATGTTCAGTTCAAATATCCAAGACGGACACCACGGTGACCATCTTGAAATTCTTTAAGTGAAAATCCTCCAGTTCAGAACTAAAAATCAGATATGAGTTGAAACTTGATAGGAGGCATTGGGGTGACATGAATATTCAGATTTGCCAGAATTGGTCATCTTGATATTCTTTAAGCGACACCTGAACCGAAGGTCCGATCGAATTTAAACTTGATGGGAGGCATTGGGGTGACATGAAGATACAGATTTGCTGAAATCGGCCATGTTGATACTCTTTAAGCGACACCTGAACTGAAGGGCGGATGAGTTGGAACTTTATGGGAGGTATTGGGGTGACATGAAGATTCAGAATTCCTAAAATTGGCCATCTTGAAGTTCTTCTAACGACATCTCCTGGAGCAAAGGTTGGATTGGGCTGAAACTTGATGGGGGACATTGGGGCGACATGGAGATTCAGAAGTTCCATTCCAATGTTCAAGATGGTGGCATTCTTTCACCAGAAACTGACAACTGCCCTTCTTGAATCAGCATACCGAGAGGACAAAAGTAAAGATTTCAGGATCAATCTCACCAAAGAATGTCTCCCGTCACAATATGAAGCCTTTTATTTAATTTCTTTCACTAAAGTTTAACTGTCTGCTATAGAAGTCTCCGTGGTGCTACTTGCCTCACAAACCAGGGTTTGTTTTCCGGCTTCTCCAGACTTTCGGACAAGTCTTAACCCTTATCCTGCTGAATATTCAGTTTAGCCACACCCATTTCTGACTTTGAATCAATCAGATCACTTGATGTAATTTATTCTTAAAAGTCCATAGACTGAATGTCAAAGTGTAGATCCTGATCAGATGGCCTCAGAAGCCATCTGATCTGGATCTACACCGTTTGCAAAGATAGGGGTTGTCGTGAACAGCAGGATAAGAGTTAAACAGAGATCCCTTCTCTGTACGACCTTAGCTGTTGGTGGGACATAAAACTTAACATACACAATCGTCTGATATAAATCAGCCTTGTCTGGCATAGAAATCGGAACGGCCATCTTATAATGAAAGGATTCTAGCAATTCAGAATGTCCATGTCGACCATATACATCCAATCAAGTTTCAGCTTGACCTGAATTTCTGTTAGGGAAATGTCGTTTGAAGATTTTCAAGATGGCTGCCATGGTGGCCATCTTGGATATTGGAATGGAATGATTTTAGCAATTTAGTGCTGTCTTCATGTTGCCACAACACCTCCCACCAAGTATTGGCTCTATCTGACAGTTTTAGAGATGTTGAGAACATGAAAAGTTTACGATAGATAATGGATGGACAACAGTAAACAGGCCATGGCATAAGCTGACCCTAGAGCCAGATCGGCTAATAAAAGGGATTAAAAGAGCTGAACTTGCTTGCCAGTATGCATGAAAATAAGAATTTTCATGAAGTTTAGCAACCATTTGTTTCAATATCAAAGGCCAGTTGTTCAATGCTTTGTTAGCTTAGTGTGCTTGTTAGAGGTCAAACTGTTCTATTTCATAGTGGTATTTTTGCTGATAAAACATGTTTGGATGAAACTTCGATGTGTCCCATTATATCTCTTGGGCAAACAGCTAGGACAAATTAACAGTAATTATTTGGACACCTCAACTGCTTACTATACTTGTACACTGGACTACTAAACTTTCTACCAAGCATGGTGTCCAACAAAAATAGCTTGATGATTTGCAAACAGTGTAAACCATATTGAGATGCCACAGCCTCTTATCTGGGTCTACACTGTTTACTTAGGCCTGTCACTCTGAATATAAACAGTAACTAGAGCTGTCAGTGAAACTGACTAGGGCCCCGGCAGCGCTATCAGAGGAGTAGGAAAATGTTGAAAATTTGTGGATGGACAGACGGACAGACAGACAGACGGACGGACAGAGTGATTACTATAGGGCACCCACACTTTCAGTGTGGGGCCCTAATTACCGTATCTGGCTCTACAGAGCCAAAGCTGATCTGTGATGAATGTTTTAACCTCAATTCAGTTTACTTTACTTTAACCCATAAAATGCCAATCACAACACTTGTCGTCTGCTGGTTACTTTAAAAGTCATTTTTGCAAACAGTGTGGACCCAAATCAGACTGCTCCTCTAGAAGTAGTCTGATTTGGGTCCACACTTTGCCTGTATGCAAAAATATTTTTAAAAAGTTTGCAAAAAGATTCAGCAGACAACATAAGGGTTAATACGGACAATGATGATCGATAAGTAATCTAAGTAAATTGTAAAGTAAGTAAATACTGAAAGTCTGCTTATTTCGCTCATTTTTGGACAAAAATGGATAATATAAGTAAATGACATAGAAGGCATTGACAGTGGTTTTAGATGAATTTCAGGACTGGGAGTATGAAGTATAAGCCCAATATTTCCTCATGGTTTGGTTTATTTCTCTGTGTAGGTGTAAATAACAAAGATCATTGTACATGTAATTAACCTATGTCTGGCTGAACAAATTAATTAAGCCATACCCTTTTCTGACTTTCAACCAATCAGATTGCTGAACTAGTTTTTTCTTACAAATTGACAAACTGAGTGTCAAACAGTGTTTATACAGATGAAATGGCATCTGATCTGTATCTACATTGTTTGCAAAGGTAGAATATATTCTGGTTCCGCAGTACAAGGGTTAATGGTAACTGAATTGTATCGTAAAAAATAAGAACAAAACGTGACGATAACCGTAACATAAATCTCCTTAAGGGAAATAGATACACAACACATTTTCTGCCAGTTTTTTTTACACGGGAGACAACTTCTAGACTTCCTGTTTCATGTTACACTTAGTCCTTCCGAAAAAGGGATCTACTCTTAACCAATTTTAGGAAAGAAACCCCAAAATGGGACTCCCCGCCCATCGAGGCTTGCAGAAATAGATTGGGCTTCATGGTGCTTTCTCACAGAGCTAAAACACCGCACAAGCACTGGTAAACCACTTTAATAGAAGGTCTAAGCCTGCCCATGCAAAGTGGTGCGAGTCGGACCGCCCATGCATATAAACCCTATTGGTTTCACTGGGCAGCACGGCTTGAACATCTTTTCATCTCAATGAACCATATTGGAAGCAATGTCTACAAAATGACCTAAATAGTGTTCACGGGGATGCTAAGTCTCAAATCAAACAAAGCAGACCCAGATCAGATGTTGCATAATTCAGCATGACTGTCTGCAGAAAGCTTTTCTAAATAAATGTCTATAAATACCTCAATCAGACATCTCTAAATTTCACAAGAAAGCAGTCTGAAGGACAGCCAAATCCCCTGCCACACTTTGTATCAAGGCTCAACCTTGTGACCTCACCTGTGACCTTGACCTTGAGTTGGCATGGTTTATTTATGGTTCTACACATCAGCTCACTGTGGGGTACATTTCACAAAAGTTTAATGAAAATCCTTCTAGGGGTAAAGGAGATATGGAACGGACACAAAATTCAAAGTTTCAAACTCGTGACCTTCAACTGTGACCTTGACCTTGAGTTGGCATGGTTTATTTATGTGTTATGCACATTAGCTCACTGATGGGGACATTTGACCAACGTTTAATGAAAATCCTTTGAAGGGTAAATGAGATCTGGAATGGACACAAAATTCAAAGTTTCAAACTCGTGACCTTCGAATGTGACCTTGATCTGGTGTCGACATGATTCATTTATGGGCTCTTCACATGAGCTCACTGAGGGGGATAATTGACCAAAGTTTAATGAAAATCCTTTGCGGCACAAAGGAGATATGGAACGGACAAAAAATTCAGTTTTAAACTTGTGACTTTCAAATGTCAACCGTGACCTTGACCTTAAGTTGGCATGGTTCATTTATGGGTTCTACACATCAGCTCACTGAGGGGGATAATTGACCAAAGTTTAATGAAAATCCTTTGAGGGGTAAAGGAGATATGGAACGGACAAGAAAGTGTTACAGACAGACAGACAGACGGACGGATGGACATGGGTTCTGCACATCAGCTCACTGAGTGGAATATTTGACCAAAGTTTAATAAAAATCCTTCCAAGCGTAAAGGAGATATGGAAAGGACACAAAATTCCAAGTTTCAAACTCGTGACCTTCAACCGTGACCTTGACCTTGAGTCGGCATGGTTCATTTACGGGTTCTGCACACCAGCTCACGGAGACAAATAATTGACCAAAGTTTAATGAAAATCTATCAAAGGGTTCAGGAGATATGGAGCGGACAAGAAAGTGTTACAGACAGACAGACCGATGGATGGACTGACAGACGGATGGACGGACATGGGTTCTGCACATCAGCTCACTAAGAAGAATATTTGACCAAAGTTTAATGAAAAATCCTTCCAAGAGTAAAGGAGATATGGAACGGACCTTCAACCTTGACCTTGAGTCGGCATGGTTCATTTATGGATTCTGCACACCAGCTCACTGAGACGAATAACTGACCAAAGTTTTATGAAAATCTATCAAAGGGTTCAGGAGATATGGAGTGGACAGATGAAGTGTTACGGACAAACAGACGGACAGACAGACCTATAATCCCCGATCCGCTTCGCGGCGGGGGATTGAAAATGGACTCCTGCAATATATATTGAGGATCGATTGTTTTTGGGTTTATATTCATGTCAACCTTTGTGGGTCATTTTGTGTCTTCTCTAAGAAAAAGGGAGAAAAGAGTAAGTATACGAGTAGGGACAGTAGAGAAAGAGGAAAATCAACAACAGTAACAAAACAGAATAAATAACAACATTCCTCTTTTACCCTTACTTTCTACAGGGACAGCATGACTTGTCCAACTGTAAGCCAATATCAGTAGGATGCCTGGTTACTTAAGATACAAACTGTGTATCCTTCCCCTCACTAAACACCCTTAACCCATAAAATGCCAATCACAACAATAGTCGTCTGCTTTGTTATAGTCGTCTGCTTTGTTGTCTGCCAAGTACTTTAAAATTAGTTTTTGCAAACAGTGTGGACCCAGATCAAACTGCTCCTCTAGGAGCAGTCTGATCTGGGTTCACACTGTTTGCCTGTATGCAAAAATATTTTTTAAAAAGTTTGCACGAAGATTCAGCAGACGGCATTTTCAGAATGATGTTTTTCTTTGCCTCTTAAGGGTTAATTATATGAAGAAGATTCTATTCATTTTAAAAAGGGTTAAAGGGAATCTTCCCTTTCACCTTCAGGGGAGGCAACTCCTGCAAAAGTATTTTTGTCTCCCGTGTCAAGAGGGGAAAACTCTTGAAGGAAAGAATTAGCTCATGTGGAGTAAATTCTCTCCTTTAAGATTAGATCCCTTATTCCATGGGACAGAGTTTATAGAAAAGCGAACAGGAAGTCCCAAAAGTTATCTCCCTTTGAAAAATGGTGGTTTGTCCATTCCCCTTAAAAGTAGGAAGCTATTGATACTGTAGACATGCCTCTGCTGGAGGAGTATCCATTGCCCTTAAAAATGTCTGACATGTCAATCACTACCATTATTGTCTGCTGGTTACTTTGAAAGTCACTGTTGCAAACAGTGTGGACCCAGATCAGAGTCCACACTTGTTGCCTGTGTGAGAAATATGTTTGCAAGAAGATGCAGCAGACAAGACTAGAGAAAGTGACCAGTGGGTCACGTATACCCCCGGCCAGTGCCATACTCTGATATAGCTTTCAAGCTTGTATGCAATATGAATGAAGATGTCAAGAAGCTATAAGAATCTATAAATGTGCTTGTAAAAGCTAAACTAAACATAAAATTTCTAAATGGACCAAGGGAGTGGGGGTATCAATGTTACTGAAGCAGCAGGGTGGGTTATGCATCAATGAAATCTTTGGACTGGTATGCAACATCGATGCAAGTATGAATTGAATTTGTCTTAGATAGAGTTTAGAACATACAGGCATCTATAAACTTTGTCATAAAACTTTAACCAAATGTAAAATTTCTAAGTCCATGACCTTGAGGTCCAGGTCGCCGTGGGTGGGAGAAGGGACATACATCACAAAATGTTGGGACTGGTACACTGATTCAAGTATCAACTGAATTTGTCTTAGAGTTTAGAACATAATAGGCATCTATAAACTTTGTCATAAAACTTTAACCAAATGTAAAATTTCAAAGTCTGTGTCCTTGGCCTCAAGGTCACTGTGGGGGGTGGGACATGCATCAATGAAATCTTAAGACCAGTATGTAGCTTCAGTGAAAGTATCAACTAAATCTATCAAAGGGTTCAGAAGATACAATCTCCTAGAAACTTTGACGCAAAACTTTAACCAAATGTAAAATTTCTAAGTCTGTGACCTTGACATCAAGGTCACTTTGTGGGGGTTGGGACATGCATCAATAAAATCTTTAGACCAGTATGTAACTTCAGTGTAAGTATCAACTAAATCTTTCAAAGGGTTCAGAAGTTACAATCTCCTAGAAACTTTGACGCAAAACTTTAACCAAAATGTTAACGGATGGACGTACGGACGGAAGGATGGACGGACGGACAGACGGAAAACCGGACAGACGGACGGACGAACGGCAAGACGAAAACTATATACCCCCATAGTATACTTCGTATACTGGGGGTATAATAAACAGACAACATTTTCAGACACATTTTCATGCAAACTTAAGGGGAATGGATACACCTTCAGGGAAGGCAACTCATGCAATAGTATTTTTGTCTCCCATGTCAATAGGGGTCAACTCTTAAAGGAAAGAATTTGCTTTTAAGAGCAGACCCTTTTTTCAGTGGGACAGGGCTTATAGACAAGGGAACAGGAAGTCCCAAAAGGTGTCTCCCTTTGAAAAATGGCAGAAAAATCTGCCAGGTGTTCCCATTCCCCTTAAGGGTTAACAAAATTAATTAAACTGAGAATATCTCTAAAGGTTCAACAACAAAACAGTCTAATAATTTTTTTTAGCAAAAAGTCCAATTACCTACATTTTCTGGTCATGAGAGAAAAAGCAAATCGAAACTTTCTCCTCATTTTGTTGGATTTCCACATGAAAACAACATATATAATCAACAAAGCACAAAGATACATGATTACACAGTCTGAAGTGAAAACTATCCGTGCATGGTAAACAGAGGGCCTATCAGAACAAAATTTACAATGGTCAAAGGTCAGTGCAAGCAGCTGCAGTTCAATGAGCTTGGGTGTGAATGGTTCTAACTCTTTAAGGAAATTAAGCTGGGTGCAGTGAGTGTCTCTATTTGAATACAAAGTATCTATTATAGCAAATTTGTTTATTTCAGTGACCTTGACCTTTGGGTAACTATGACAACTGATAGGGTCACCTCTGTTTAGGTACCCCTAGATAACAGGTCGGGTGAAGTAGGTGTAAGTAAGATTGTAATTCTTGAAGATAGAGAAGTAGTGGTCAACTCGCTTGTAGGATGACTCGACAACAATCTTGTCCAGGCCTTTGTGACTGTCTCTGGCTATAGACTCCTGAAATAAACCACAACATTAATCCTTACCCTGGTGATCACAACAACCCTTATCTTTGCAAACAGAAGCCATCAGGGGCCGGTTGTTCAAAACTAACGACGTTGTTAGTTAACGTATCGTTAAAACTTTGATCATTAAATATGGCAAATATGCTAATATTTTTGCTGAAAAAATGTGAGCAGCTTTTGCATCCGCAAAAGCTGCTCACATTTTTTCAGCAAAAATACCAAAATTTTAGATATTGAACTTGCTAGAACAGTTAACAATATGACCACTAACGAGCTCGTTAAGCTAACGATGCTTTGAACAACTGGCCCCTGATCAACACTGTTTGTCATGCGGTTTGTGAATAGAACAAATAAACTATCAAGTCATTTGACTGGTTGAGTCAGAAATATGTGTAGCTAAATTAATTTATTCAGCAGGATTAGAGATAAGGAGACACATACACCTTAAGGGATCTTATCTTAAAGACAAGCAATTCTTTCCTTAAGGACTAGCCCAACTTTACAGAGGGGCTTTGACTACAGATGGGCAAAGAGAAAGCAATAAAAGTTTTCTCTTTTAACCCTTTTTGTACCAAATAGAATCTTCCTCCTTATGTATACCAGGAGTCAATTTCAAAATTTAGGGTTGTCAGGTTGTGTTTTCTTCAAACTTTATTTGGAAAATGGCTTAACTTTCTGCAAACAGTGTAGGCCCTGATCAGATGCTGTGTTCTGTTGAGTCTGATCTGGGCCTGCACTGTTTGCCACGGTACCCGTTTTGGGGTCTCTGGTACTAAATGGGTTAAAAATGATAGAAAAAACAGCGAGGTGTATCAATACCCCTTTAACTGTCATTGCCGGATCATACATATTGGGTTAGATTAAAACAAGAGCACCACAAGCGGGTGCCATGCTCGTCTGTTTTTTCGTATGTCACAAAGGGAGATAAATGCATGACAGAGTTATGTAACTTTTGATGATACAGGTGTGTGTTGAGTTTCACGAGACTGGGCCAAAAACTTCTTGAAATATAGCAAAGGCAAAAGGATTTTGTTAAATTTTTGAAAAAATAGGTCAAGGTGACAGGTCAAAAAGTTTGATATCAATGGAAAGGCCTTGTCCCGAGGAACACACGTCAATTTTGAAAGCTGTATTAATTTTGGTATTTTTTTTAATATGTCACAAATGGAGATAAATGACAGAGTTATGGAACTTGGAAAGAATGTAGCTCTTGTGACCACAGATCTGTGTTAAGTTTGGAGTGTAAGGTTGAGTTTTTTCAAAATTCATTTAGGAATAATTATGCCTGAATGTTAAAATGTTGTTTTTGCGAAACAGTGACAGCTCTGATCAGATGCAGCATTCTGTGACATCTGATCTGCCAGTGATCCATTTTGGGTTTTTTGGGTTATTACAGCTGTGTTTTAATGCATTTGCCTTTTTCGGGAACTAAATACATGTGATGCTGCTGAACACAACATCCCTTACCTTTGAAAACAGTGTAAATCCAGATAAGATGGCTTAAGCCATCTGATCAGGATATACACTGTTTGTTATTCTGTTTGAGAATTGAATGAATACATTATATGAAGTAATTTGATTGTGGCTAAATCAATTTATTCTAGTTTAAACATATTTTAATACCATAGTATACATGTACAAAATACAATATTACATGGAACAATTTGGATTAGAACGGAAGCTTAAAAGCTTATGTTGTTCTTCTCCAGATTTTATTCTGCAGGTTAAGGATTAAAACAGTACAGTTTTGTTGTTTCGCTTTGTGTAAATTTTCCTTTCTTGGACAGTGACGTCCTTAAGGCTATGTCTTATGGGGTTTATATGTCACAGCTTATTGGTTTGTCATGATGACTTTAATGATCGCAACAGAATTTCTAAAACAAGGCTTTTGGTATCATAAACTGCGCAAAACGTTTTCAAAATTTTATCGTCAACGTTGCGGCATTGTTTCTGGATATGGTATTTCTTTGAAGACTCTTCTGCAACAGGGACTGTCGGAACTTGAGTTTTGTGGGGATGTCGCTAAATACAAAAAAAAAGTGGTTATAGCATGGATGTTATGCGACAGACTGCATGTTTGGTTGTCGCCCTTTTACAGTGGACAACTTTGCTTCGCTCTTTGGTGGCTCGGCTGTGGGCCGGACTACGGACTTTGATGACGGTCCCACCCTAAATCCTTTGAATTCGGGAAGGGTGGAGCCGGATATTTCCTGGTTTGACCCTCTGTGATCTAACTGGTGGTTTTCTTCTGCTCTGAAGTCTGATTGTTGTTGAGTCCTCAACCCTGATTCATGATAATATTAATCTATACATAACCATTTTACCATGAATTTTATCATGACTCACTGGTGAGCTAGATAGCCTCCATGTGGATCAATTTGTTATAGTTATTTTGTTTTATACTGTACTGGAACTGAGGGTGAGGGTTGAAATTTCATAAACTTCCCCCCCCCCCCCCCCCCCCCCCCCCCCAAGTAGTTTGACTACTGACCGTCCCAAGGCGATCATTCTTTCGCAGTGTTCCCTTACTAGTTTGCTTGCTTAACAAAGGGGGCACTATGTCGGGTTTTACTGTGGTCTGATCGGATTATTGCTGGACATTTTTCTGTATGATCTATACATATTCAGGATCCAACTTTAAACTAGGAATGGTGTTTGAAAAAAAAAACACAATGCCCCCAACCATATGCTTGCCCCTAACTGTCCAATTTTCCAAGGGCCATAACCAAAGAAAATTTTTCAGAGTTTTTTTCTAATGTTAATCAGGTCATGTACTAGTAATTCCCTATCAGCCTGTCAAGTTTCTAGCCAACAATATAAACATTTTTTTTTAAAATAAGTGCTACAATGCAAAAACACAAAGCATACAATGTACAAATACCAAGAGTGACAAAGGGCCATAAATCATTAAGTATTTTTCAGAATTAAGACAAAAGTTAATGAGGTCAAGTCATCTACTCATCACCACCAATCCATTCACCAACTTTCAAGGCTCTAGCTCTTATAGTTATTGAGATATTTTGCTTAAAAAATTTTATCAAAATTTTTTCAATGGGCAATAACTCTTGAAAGGGGCATGATCCGAATGAGAAAAAAAAATATGTGTCAGCTAATTTTCCACGAGGAATCAATATATGAAATTTCAAAACTCTTGCAAATTTGATTCTCAAGTTATGCTATGCATCACAAGGCATACAATGTACAAATACCCCAAGTGACAAAGACCATAACTCATGAAGTATTTTTCGGAATTTAGTCAGGTTAAGTTAATCAGGTCATCTACTCATCACCGCAAATCTATTCACAAACTTTCAAGACTCTAGCTCCAATAGATTTTGAGATATTTTGCTGACAAGATTTTATCAAAAAATTTCAAAGGTCAAAAACCCTTGAAAGTGGCATAATCCGGATGATAAATAAAATATGTGTCAGCCAATTTTCCACGAGGAATGCAAATATGAAATTTCAAAACCTTACCATACATGGTTATGCTATACATCACAAAGCATACAATGCACAAATACCAAAAGTGACAAAGGGCCATTATTCATGGAGTATTTTTTGGAATTTAATCAAAAGTAAAGGGTCATAATCCAGATGAGAAAAAACAAGAGGACCAAGCTAGCTTGGTCCTGTATCGCTCACCTGAGCTAACAAATTCAAAGTTTAAGGAAGTGCCAACCTTTACTGAAGGCTTTATGGGAGGACATGGTGATGACAGGGTAAGCATTTTCTGAAAATCAAGTAGAATTTAACTCTATGATAAACAGGCTGACCTCACCGGTTTTCAAACTCATTCAAGCTTTTATTCCTGACTTGCTAAGAAGATCCAGTCTAAACTGAAGTGGCTATGGTGATGACAAGTTCAAAAACAAGAGTTTTCAAACTCCTCCAAACTTTCTGCCTGACTTCCTTGTTTGTAAGTTTCATGAAGATCCGTTCAAAATTAAAGGGGCAGCAGTGATAACAATGTCGAAAATAGGCATTTTGAGCAATCAAAGGCACGTCACTCTATGATAAATGTGCCGACTTGGCAGGTATTCGAACTCACCTGAGGTTTTATTCCCAGCCACCTTACATGTAAGTTTCAGAAAGATCCTATCAGACTTGGCCAGTATTCAAACTCTTCCAAGATTTTATTCCCAGCCACCTCACGTATAAGTTTCAGAAAGATCCGATCAAAACTGAAGGGGCTACGGTGATGACAAGGTCAAAATTTGGCATTTTTAGCAATCAACGGGATGTTACTCTAAAATAAATAAGCAGACTTGGCCAGTTTTCGAACTCATCGGAGGTTTCATCCCCAGCCACCTTACATATAAGTTTCAGAAAAATCCGATCAAAACTGAAGGGGGTACGGTAATGACAAGGTCAAAAATCAACATTTTCAGCCATCAAAGGGACAGAACTCTACGATAAATGGGCTGACTTGGCTGTTTTCGAAATCATCCAAGATTTTATCCCCAGCCACCTTACATATAAGTTTCAGAAAGATCCGATCAAAACTGAAGGGGCTATGGTGATGACAAGGTCAAAAATCGGCATTTTCAGCAATCAAAGGGACGTAAATCAATGATAAATGGGCCAACTTGGCCGGTATTCAAACTCATCCTAGGTTTTATCTCCAGTCACCTTACATATAGGTTTCAGAAAGATTCGATCAAAACTGAAGGGGCTACGGTGATGACAAGGTAAAAAATCAACATTTTTCAGCCATCAAAGGGACTTAACTATATAGTTAATGGGGCAACTTGGCCGGTTATCGAACTCATCTGAGGTTTTATCCCCAGCCACCTTACATATAAGTTTCAGAAAGATCCGATAAAAACTGAAGGGGCTACAGTGTTGACAAGGTCAAAAATCAACATTTTCAGCAATCAAAGGGACCTAACTCTATGATAAATAGGCCACCTTTGCCGGTATGCGAACTCATCCGAGGCTTTATCCCCAGCCACCTTGCATATAAGTTTCAGAAAAATCTGATCAAAACTCAAAGGGCTACGGTGATGACAAGATAAAAAATCCGCATTTTCAGCAATCAAAGGGACGTTACTCTGTGATAAATGGACCAACTTGGCTGGTTTTCGAACTCATCCGAGATTTTATCCCCAGCCTATTTACATATAAGTTTCAGAAAGATTCGATCAAAACTGAAAGGGCTACAGTGATGACAAGGTCAAAAATCAGCATTTTCAGCAATCAAAGAGACGTTACTCTACGATAAAAGGGCCGACTTGGTCGGTTTTCGAACTCATCCGAGATTTTATCCACAGCCACCTTATAAATAAGTTTCAGAAAAATCCGATCAAAACTGAAGGGGCTACGGTGATGACAAGGTCAAAAATCGGCATTTTCAGCAATCAAAGGGACGTAACTCTATGATAAACAAGAGGACTAGGCCGGTTTTCGAACTCATCCGAGGTTTTATCCCAAGCCACCTTACATATAAGTTTCAGAAAGATCCGATCAAAACTGAAGGGGCTACGGTGATGACAAGGTCGAAAATCGGCATTTTCAGCAATCAAAGGGACGTAACTCTATGATAAATGGGCCGACTTGGCCAGTTTTCGAACTCATCCGAGTTTTTATCCCCAGTCACCTTACATATAAGTTTCAGAAAGATCCGATCAAAACTGAAGGGGCTACGGTGATGACAAGGTCAAAATTTGGCATTTTTAGCAATCAACGGGATGTTACTCTAAAATAAATGAGCAGACTTGGCCAGTTTTCGAACTCATCGGAGGTTTCATCCCCAGCCACCTTACATATAAGTTTCAGAAAAATCCGATCAAAACTGAAGGGGGTACGGTAATGACAAGGTCAAAAATCAACATTTTCAGCCATCAAAGGGACAGAACTCTACGATAAATGGGCTGACTTGGCTGTTTTCGAAATCATCCAAGATTTTATCCCCAGCCACCTTACATATAAGTTTCAGAAAGATCCGATCAAAACTGAAGGGGCTATGGTGATGACAAGGTCAAAAATCGGCATTTTCAGCAATCAAAGGGACGTAAATCTCAATGATAAATGGGCCAACTTGGCCGGTATTCAAACTCATCCTAGGTTTTATCTCCAGTCACCTTACATATAGGTTTCAGAAAGATTCGATCAAAACTGAAGGGGCTACGGTGATGACAAGGTAAAAAATCAACATTTTTCAGCCATCAAAGGGACTTAACTATATAGTTAATGGGGCAACTTGGCCGGTTATCGAACTCATCTGAGGTTTTATCCCCAGCCACCTTACATATAAGTTTCAGAAAGATCCGATAAAAACTGAAGGGGCTACAGTGTTGACAAGGTCAAAAATCAACATTTTCAGCAATCAAAGGGACCTAACTCTATGATAAATAGGCCACCTTTGCCGGTATGCGAACTCATCCGAGGCTTTATCCCCAGCCACCTTGCATATAAGTTTCAGAAAAATCTGATCAAAACTCAAAGGGCTACGGTGATGACAAGATAAAAAATCCGCATTTTCAGCAATCAAAGGGACGTTACTCTGTGATAAATGGACCAACTTGGCTGGTTTTCGAACTCATCCGAGATTTTATCCCCAGCCTATTTACATATAAGTTTCAGAAAGATTCGATCAAAACTGAAAGGGCTACAGTGATGACAAGGTCAAAAATCAGCATTTTCAGCAATCAAAGAGACGTTACTCTACGATAAAAGGGCCGACTTGGTCGGTTTTCGAACTCATCCGAGATTTTATCCACAGCCACCTTATAAATAAGTTTCAGAAAAATCCGATCAAAACTGAAGGGGCTACGGTGATGACAAGGTCAAAAATCGGCATTTTCAGCAATCAAAGGGACGTAACTCTATGATAAACAAGAGGACTAGGCCGGTTTTCGAACTCATCCGAGGTTTTATCCCAAGCCACCTTACATATAAGTTTCAGAAAGATCCGATCAAAACTGAAGGGGCTACGGTGATGACAAGGTCGAAAATCGGCATTTTCAGCAATCAAAGGGACGTAACTCTATGATAAATGGGCCGACTTGGCCAGTTTTCGAACTCATCCGAGTTTTTATCCCCAGTCACCTTACATATAAGTTTCAGAAAGATCCGATCAAAACTGAAGGCGCTACGGTGATGACAAGCATTTTCCCATAGTAAGTCTATGGGACCTTGTGGTTGCCATAGGAACCAAAGTTTTAGAGTGATTTCAAAAAAAAGTTTATGTCATCAATGCCCCACCAGAGGCATACTGCAGGTGAGAAATGATTGAGATCAGCCTGCAGGATACAGAGATATAGCTGCTCAAAAGTGTGGACGGACGGACGACGGACAGACGGACGACGGAGGACCCACTATACTATAAGCTCCCCTGGAGCCTTCGGCCCAGGTGAGCTAAAAATATGCATCAACAATTTTCCATGAGGAATCCGTATATGGAATTTCAAAACCCTAGGGTACACGATTCTTAAGTTATGATATGCATCACAAAGCATACAATGTACAAATACCCAAAGTGACAAAAACTCATGAAGTATTTGTCTGAATTTAGTCAAAAGTTAACCAGATCATCTACTCATCATCACAAATCCATTCACCAAGGCTCTAGCTCCAATATATGATACATTTTGCTGACAAGATTTTATCAAAAAATTTTCAACAAGCAATAACTCTTCATAGGGGCATAATCCTGATGAGAAAAAAATATGTGTCACCTATTTTTCCATGAGGAATCCATATTTGAAATTTCAATACCCTAGCGCTACACAGTTCATAAGTTATGCTATGCATCACAAAGCATACAATAACAATACTGCTATTAAGACCAGCTAAAATTATGACATTCTGCTTTTAAAGGCATATATTTAAAAGCTGTTCTTTCTCTGATTTTTACACAAAGTTTCCTCTAGAGACAGGCCACTTTTGGGACTGGTCAAAAGTTCTGTGAAAGACCACTTTTGCAGAGTCCCAAATATGGTCTTAATAAAGGAATTTTACTGCATATCTTTGAAAATACAATACACACAATAATTTTATACATTACCCCATTAGCAAAGATGGTCATCAAAAACTTCCCCGGTCTGAAGGTGTCCAAAACACGCTTGATCAGGTCATTGTAAGATTCCTACAATCAATAAAACAATTCTTTAACTCATTGTATGCGTGGAAACCCCTGAAGGGGTACTTTGGCAAACAGTGCAGGCTCAGATCAGACACCACAGAACACAGCATCAAGATTGCCTGTGACATACAGGTAGGTGGAAAGCAGGGGCCTGGAAGGCCGAAGATGACCTGGAAGCAGCTGACAGAAATAGATTGCAGAGAATGGAAGCTCTCAGCTATCGATCCTCATGATAGACAAGCCTGGATATCTGGTGTAAGATCTGCCATGCGTGCAGCACGCCAGCTACCTGGAAGGGGGCCACTTATGTGGACATTGCCCCTGTACATGCACGTTAATAAAAAATCCGCTGATGATGATGATGATGAGCTAATGAGCTAAATGCACAGTCTTAACACTGCTGACAATGATGACAATGCCGAAAAGTGATCCCTATGCGGCTCCAGGTTCCTTAACCTGTCTATCAGACTTTCTAATATGCTTTTCAATGAAATACAGAGATTTCTCAGTGAAATCAAAATCAATATTGCCACTGTTTCAAACAGTGAAAATACAATATACATTTAAATTCCTGTATTAAGACCACCTTTGGGACTGTTCAAAAGTGGTCTTTAAGACCACTTTTGAACTGTCCCAAAGGTACAGAGGACACTGTGACCAGAAAATACAAATATAGATTAAATGCATCTTTTAAAATAAGCTTTTAAAAGCAGAATTAGTCTGAATTTTGGGTGGTCTTAATAACGGAATTTTACTGTATATTTTCACTGTGAATTCAATTTATCATGGAAAAATAACAAAGTCAATATTTGTTAGATGTCATTTAGCTAAATGTTACTTTTGTGTCAGAAATTAAGTCACACACATTTGCATGTCAGTCAGATGTTGGTGACATCAGTTTTAGCACTACACAAGATAAAAAATGCATGCGAAGCCAGGCCAGCTTAGCAACTGCGGATATTGTTTGTTTGCGAATTTCAAGAGAACCATTTGTTAAAGTATCATTCCAAGCTTTTTTTAAGGTGCAAACTTTTAGTTTACATTCAATATTATACCAAGATAACATGCTGAACACCTCAAACTGATGTGAAAGTTTGTTCTCTGCGGTGACAGCTGACACTTTAGAATTGCATCAACAATTAAAGTTAAAAGCATAAAAGAAAATTTGATTCTTTTTTTAGGTGTAAGATCCATTTTTGTTTCACCGAACGAAAACCAAAATAAGTATTTTCACGAGTAGCAAAGCCTCTGTTCAACAAGTGCAACCTGAAATGAGTCAACACTGCTTGACCAAAACAAATTTTGCAAATGTTAGCACAAAACAATTTTACTTGTGAATAAAGGTCAATGTTCAGAACTTTGGTTGGTTTCAGTCTGCTTGGGCAAATCTAAAAGCACTTCATGTAACTCAATCATACATACCTTAGGGACATTACTCTCAAAACTGACATAGGAACAGTGTGGCTCTGGTGTCACATGGATAGTAATGTACTTGCCCTGTAGAAAAGTACAGCAAAATCAATACACTACCATGCATTCTAACACAGCGTGCCTATATAGGCAATGAAAATAACTGTGTTTTATTCTACAACAAATCACAGCAAGGAAGAGCGTGACCAGTGACGTCATTAAAAACTGCCAATTTATAATGTCACTAGTCGATTTCCTTGACGTTAGATGGTGTAACTTCATTTTCTAGCATCGAAAACATTAGAAAAGGATATAAATGCATGTGTTTCAGTAAATAATTTTAGCGGGATTTCTTCTAACAATAGCGAAAAGTTGTGAGATTTTGAAGGAACAAACAGCATTATTGCCGGTTTTCAGCCTGTTAAGAATCGAAATAGATCAGCTCTAGTTTGTGATTTGTTGAGTAATAAATCACAGTTTGTCAGTCAGTTGTATGTAGACAAATCACGCGTGCTACACACTTGTTATTTGGCTACTTTACAACTGACCTCCAGCTGATCTATTTCTTAATTATAATGTCAAAGGTTTTCATATGAACAGTTGTAATTTAGCTCTCTTTTATGAACAGCTATTGCACTAAACCTTGCAGGGCCAACACAGTCCTTTTCCTTCAGTATTTCATGCTGTCAAGTCGTCATAGTTGTGTGTGTGATGGAGTGTTATGTCCCACAAACAGCTGAGGTCATATGGAGACAGTGCCTCGGTTTAAAGATTCATCCAAAAATCTTGAGAAGTCCAGGCCCCTGGTAGCACCACTATACCACAGAGGCTTCTACCTCATAGTTATTTCATCTCTGAATTTGTTTGATTTGTATGTTTGTGATGTGTTTTATTAAAAACAGCTGGCCTTAAAGCAGTACCAAAGGCCAATCTGAGGCTAGAGCCAACAGCTGTTTGGAAATAAACTTTACAAGCTAAAAGAAGTTTAAAAAAAAGTCCACTGCTGTTCACTATACACATGGATATCAAGATCTGTGAAAAAAAAATACAACAGTAAAATATTGTTTAAGCGAGTAACTTTATCCGTAAGGTGGATATGGTTGGTGATAATTAAAGGATAATTTTTGTCAATTCTCCATAAAATCCTATGTTGTGGGTATTCATTTGAACCACCTTGGCGTTCAAATAAATACCCACAACATGGTTTATATGGAGAAATAAAGTTAACTATCCTTCAGTTTTTGAAGCACTCTGGTTCCATCCACGCAAGCACCGAGTGTTGTTTCCTTGAGCAAGACACTTTATCCACATTGCTTAGTACTGGTTCCTACCCAGGAAAAGAGGGCCACATGGAAGATTATTACTGGTACTGAATGTGTTACCCTCTATAAATAAGGTTGATTATTTTTATCTCCAAATATCTACCTAATCTGTTGCTATGATTGATACAGTAATTACCTTATGTAAAATCCCATTCATGGAATAGCCACATGGTTCAAAGAGTACATCATCAATCTTGGCTTCTGGTATGATCTTATCAATACCAGACATCTGTAAACAGAAAACAGCTATTCACATTCATTGAGCCAGTGTAATGCAAAGTAAAGCCATACCCTGAAACTTGTAATAGGGACAAAGGCAAGTAGTGCAGACCCAGATCAAATGCTGCATAACATTAGGAAAACATATCCATGTGAAATAATGGGTCCAACATGGTGTCAGAAATGACAAATATTAGGTAAAAATTGTAACATTTTTCTTATTTCTGCTTTCAACATAGATTATGGGTGCTCGTTAAAAACCACCTCAATGAGGCAGTTCTAACGAGTAGCCGCAATCTATGTTTTTGATAAAAAAATAAGGCAGACTAGAGCTGTCAGAGGATCTGACTATAGCCCCGCTTCAGCGCTGTCAGAGAAGAAAGTTATTTAAGCTGCAGAGAAAACAGTTATGAACAAGAAATAACTGTTGAAAATTTTACATTATCTGGAAAAACTCTAAGAGTTGTGAGCCCTTGTCCCTCATTTCAATGAGCATGATACATTACCAGAATGCCCATGTTTATACTAAATTTCATCTTCCATTTTTCAATGTTCAAAGGGTAATAACTCCTAAAGTAGGCAAATCAGAGTCAGGGTTCCTGCGCTCTGCACATTGTCTCATGGTGCTGTACACTTGTGTGAAGTGTCATGAAAATATCTCAAATGGTTTGTGAGTTATGGAGCCGACACAGTCAAAATTGCCTTTTTAAATGTTCAAAGGGCAATAACTCCTAAAGTAGGCAAACCAGAGTTATGGTTCCTGCACTCTGCACATCATCTCAAGGTGCTTTTCATTTATTTGAAGTTTCATGAAAATATCAGAAACAGTTATGGAGCGGACATAGTTAAAATTGCCATTTTTTAATATTCAAAAGCCTATAACTGAAAAAGTAGACAATCCAGAGTTTGGGTTCCTGCGCTCTGCACACGTAATATGGTGCTTTACATTTGTGTGAAGTTTCATAAAATTATCTCAAACGGTTTTTGAGTTATCGAGCAAAGACGGCTAAAATTGATATTTTTCAATATTCAAAGGGAAATAACTCAAAAATTAGGCAATCCAGAGTTATGGTTCCTGCACTCTGCACACCATCTCATGGTGTTTAATGTTTGTGTGAAGTTTCATGAAAATATGTGGATGGGTTTTAAAGTTATGGAGCGGACACGAAAATTGTTAACAGACACAGACAGACACACAGACAGACACACAGAAAATACGAAAACCAGAGTTATGGTTCTTGCGCTCTGCACATTGTCTCATAGTGCTTAACATTTGTGTGAAGTTTCTGCTTACCATCTCATGGTGTTTAATGTTTGTGTGAAGTTTCATGAAAATATGTGAATGGGTTTTAAAGTTATGGAGCGGACACGAAAATTGTTAACAGAAACAGACAGACACACAGACAGACACACAGAAAATACGAAAACCAGAGTTATGGTTCTTGCGCTCTGCACATTGTCTCATAGTGCTTAACATTTGTGTGAAGTTTCATGAAATTATCTCAAACGGTTTTCGAGTTATGAAGCGGACACTGTTAAAATTGCCATTTTTCAATGTTCAAAGGGCAATAACTCCAAAAATAAGCAATGCAGAGTTATGGTTCCTGCGCTCTGCACATCGTCTCATAGTGCTTAACATTTGTGTAAAGTTTCCTAAAAATATCTCAAACGGTTTTCGAGTTATGAAGCGGACACAATTAAAATTGCCATTTTTCAATGTTCAAAGGGCAATAACTCCAAAAGTAGGCAATCCACAGTTATAATTCCTTCGCTCTGCACATTGTCTTATGGTGTTTAACATTTGTGTGAAGTTTCATGAAAATATGTTAAGCAGATACAAAGTTATGGAGCCAACACAAATTAACGGAATCACGGAATTACGGAATTACGGAAAATGTTCAAAGGGCAATAACTCCAAAAGTAGGCAATCCACAGTTATAATTCCTTCGCTCTGCACATTGTCTTATGGTGTTTAACATTTGTGTGAAGTTTCATGAAAATATGTTAAGCAGATACAAAGTTATGGAGCCAACACAAATTAACGGAATCACGGAATGACAGAAGGACATGGCAAATCCAATATAGCCCCACTTTTTCAAAGCGGGGCTATAAAAATGTACAACCCTGTAAACCCCATATTTCAGAAGATACAATCTCTTAGAAACTTGGACACCTGCTGTACATAAGGAGGAAGATTCCATTTGGTACAAAAAGGGTTCATTGTCCCAAATAATTAAAATTTGCAGCTATGAGAAAATATTTCCTAGGGACTCCAGAATGAGTAAGATACAGCCATGGTATACATGTATAGCTGGACTCCATTTAAAAATTGAGTGGTGTCCGTTCGAATTATTTTACAGAAATTGGCAAAATCTTTTACAAACAGTGAGAGCTCTGACCAGATGCTAAATTCTGTGGTGTCTGACATGGGCCTGCATTGTTGGCCAAAGTTTTGTTTTGTTTGATTTGAGGTTTAACTTCCCGACAACCCTGTATAGGTCATTTTGGAGACATTGCTTCCAATTTTGTGGGACTTTGACCCAAGATCGAGATGTAATGACATCTAAAGCCCTGTCGCTCAATGAAACCAACAGGGTTTATAAGCATGGACAGTCAGACTCGCACTGCATTGCCTGGACAGGCTTAGATCCTCTAAGCGGTTTACAAGTACTCTTGTGCGGTTGGTTTCAGCTTTGGGTGAAAGCATCTTGCAGCCCATCTTTTTCTTCATGTCCCAATGGGCTGGGGCTGACCAAAGTTTTGTTTTAGGATGTTTAAATACAGCACAATACATACCTCAGTTGCATTCCTGCTATCCCTGGAGACCTCCTTGGTAAATATTCTCATCTTCTCTGGACACAGATCCCACATTAGAAGCTACATACAGTTAAGGAAATTAAATAAGAGCTGTCATTAGATAGCATAGCTCACCATGAAAAGTGTAAGAGCAGAGGACATATATATCTATCATCATACTAAATATAATCAAAATCCATTGCATAGTTATTAAAGTAAATATGATCTCTTCAAATTGAAACTTAAAACTTAATTTCTAAATCAGTGACCTTGACCTTGAGGTCAGAAGCATGGATAGGTTATTGCTGAATAAAACTTTGGATCTATATCTATCATCATACCAAATATGAACCAAATCCATCTTATTTTTTTGGAAGTATGAATCAACATAAATGTGGATGCTGACTCCCATTCCAACACTTACCTGTAACTTTCAGGTGAGTTAAAACTGACAGGCATATAGTAAAATTTTGAAAACTCAAACATGGATGACTCATTAAAGGGAATGGGAACACATGGCAGATTTTTCCACCATTTTTCAAAGGGAGACAACTTTCGGCACTTCCGGTTCGCTTTTCTATAAACTCTGTCCCACTGAAAAAGTGGTCAACTCTTAAAGGAAAGAATGAGCAAATCCTTTCCTTTAAGAGTTGACCCCTACTGACAAGGGAGACAAAAATAGTTTTGCTGGAGTTGTCTCCCCTGAAGGTGTTCCCATTCCCCTTATACATGGCTAATTCAAAGATTTTTTCCCTTATCTCTAGATAGGATAAATTATGGAGATTTGTTTTTTAAAACTTCAACCTCCCTGTGCTTTGCACTTGTTTATCAGATTTTTTTACCTCCTTTGGTATTTATTATAGGGGAATGAATAAACTCAATCCATATTTGCTGGAAGGATACTTCCACAGTTTGGTCTGGCTGTGTAACACCAACCTCATCCAATGTATACAGATGCCTGCAATCATATCAACAGAAAATGCATGATATAAATAATGAGTGTGTTTTTGAGTTACATCCCTATAACAACGTGGGTCTTATGGAGATGGGACCTCAGTTTTAAGACTTGTCCAAAAGTCTGGAGAAGACCCGAATTTAACCCACAACCCTGGTTTATGAACATTTAACAATGGAGTCTTCTTTATGATATAAATTCATGCATTTTTAACTGCAGCTTAATGTATAAAACCTCTAAAAAGTAAGACTTCCAAACTGAAAACTTTCACCCCTGGGGCCTTTGTGGCCTAGTGGGTAAGAGCACAGTCTCTTTAACATAAGGTCTCTCAATTCTGTGGTTCGAGCCTCACTCTGAATAAAAACACTTTCACCCCTGCAGTGGATTTATCCATCTTTGAATTTTGACATGTCCATTTTTGTAAATTTGGAATATAGTGTGAATCATTCACAGGGTGACAATCAGTGCGGATCCTGGTGATTATGAGCCATATCATCTTGATCTACACTGTTTGCACAAGTCTACATGGATGAAAGGGTTAAAATCAAACAAATGTATGTAAAGCGTTTGATCTCAACCCTTTTTGTACCAAATGGACTCTTCTTCCTTATTTGCCAGGAGTCCATTTTGAAATTTAGGAGGGATAGGTTGTTATCTGTAAAGTTTATTTGGTGTAAACCCTGATGTGACACCGCAGAATGTGGCATCTCATCAGGGCCTACACTGTTTGCCACTGATCCGGCAATTTTCAGACGCAACATCAGGTATCAAACTGTACTCATTCAAAGTTTAGAACAAATATGGTAAGGAGTTGAGGTGTTGGAATATTTAGGGTAAAACCCACTGTTTATATATTTATTAACCCATTATAGGTGGGAAAATCCTAAAAGGGTAGCCTGGCAAACAGAGCAGCCCAGAATGCGGCATCTGATCAGGGTCTGCACTGTTTGCTAACAGGATTTTCTGTCAAAAGTAAAATAAAAATGAAACAAGAGGCACATGGGCCATTATGCTCACCAGAGGTCATGTAGTTTATACCATCTTGGTCATGTGACAACAATACCACGAATAATGTTTAATTGCTTCATCCCCATAGAGGCTTTTCATGTAATTTGGTTTCAATCAGCACAGCTCTTTTACTGGAGAAGAAGATAAAATACTGAATCTGAGCCATCCAAGACAAAGGTCAGTTATGACCTTGACCTTTGGAATTGGTTAACTGCCATTCATCTGATTGTAAATAATATTTATGATGTGGCCAGCTGCCATGCAATAAGTAAAATCCACTGTCTTGCTCTTTTTTTATATAAATGTCTAAGTGACCAAATCTGACCTTGACGCAAAACAGGTCAAGGTCAGCTAAAGGTCATCAGTTGAACAAATTTGGAAGGGCCTGAGTCCCCAATGTTACATACCAGATTTCAAGGTCATCGGCTATTTGGTTCCTGAGAAGAAAATTCTTAAAAAGTTTTACAAAATATGAGCATGGCGGCCATATTGGTCATGTGACCCAATTCCTTACAAACAAATTTCATTCCCTCTACCCATAGAGGCTCCAAATGTAATTTGTTTTCAATCATCCCACCAGTTTAAGTGGAGAAGAAGATAAAAAAAATATCTGAATCTGAGGCATCCAGGATAAAGGTCAGTAAATGACCTTGACCTTTGGAATTGATAAACTTCCATTCAGCTAACTGCAAATATCATTTTTGATGTCACATCCTACCAGGCAATCAGAAATATCCACTATTTTGCCTTTTTTTCCATACAAATGTCTAAGTGACCAAATTTGACCTTGACATAAAATAGGTGAAGGTCAAACAAAGGCATCATTTGAACAAACTTGGTTGGGCCAGAGTCCCTGATGTTGCATACCAAGTTTCAAGATCATCAACCGTTTTTTCCGTTTTTGAGAATAAGATTTTTAAAGGTTTTTACCATATATGGGCATGGCGGCCAAATTAGTCATGTGTCCTCACAAACAAACTTTCGTTCCCCCATTCCATAGAGGCTCCACATGTAATTTGGTTTCAATTGGCCAAGTAGTTTAACTTAAGAAGATGAAAATACTGAATCTGAGCCGTCCTGGACAAAGGTCGGTAAATGACCTTGACCTTTGGAACTTATAAACTTCCATTCAGCTGATTGCAAATACCATTTCTGATGCCACTAGCTACCATGCAATCAGAAAAATCCACTGTTTTGCCTTTTTTCCATACAAATGTCTAAGTGACCAAATTTGACCTTGACGTAAAACAGGTCATGGTGAACCAAAGGTCATAATTTGAACAAACTTGGTAGGGCCCGAGTCCCGGATGCTGCATACCTAGTTTCAAGATCATCAACTATTTGGTTCTTGAGAAGAAGATTTTTATAGGTTTTTACCATATATGGGCATGGTGGCCATATTGGTCATGTGACCCAGTCCTTATGAACAAACTTTCGTTCCCCCTTCCCAGAGAGGCTCCACATGTAATTTGGTTTCAATTGGCCAAGAAGTTTCAGAGGAGAGGAGAGGTTGTTTGAAAATGTTGACGACGCAGACGACGACGGACAACGGACCACGGACCAATGCCTATACTATAAGCTCCCCCGGAGCCTTCGGCTCTGGTGAGCTAAAAATAGGCCTGAAACCTCTTAAAATGACAAATGGACTTGTCCAACATATATTTAATGAGTCCACCAGTATACAATGGGTTAAACAATTAAGCCACTTCAAGAGAAAAACAGAATCCATACTTATTGTCCAGTGAGAACAGAAATCCCAATCCAGTGTCGAGCAGTCACATGGGAAACCAGGCTTTGCAGAGTTTCCCATGTGACCATGGTTTGAGATTTCCTGTCCCCATTTAACAGCAATCTCATATACAACACACTGCTTGGTCGGTTGCAGCTCTGTTCAGAAGAACCATGCAGCCGAATCTATTTCTTCAAGCCCCGATGGGCAGAGGTGCCATTCATTTTGTGAATTTCAAGTAATTTGATAGTCAGAAATGGGTGTGGCAAAATTAACCCATTACATGTCAAAGACTGCTGTAGGAGCAGTCCAATCTGGGTCCACACTGTTTGCCTGTATGCAATTTTTTTTTTAAAAGTCTGCAAAAAAATAGCCATCGGAAGAGATAGCCAATCCCACGACCAAAAGCCAATATGGCCTTCAGATGATTGTTCACCAATAACTAGAAATGTGTCCAGACGACACAGATGCCCCCGCCAAGGGCCCCGCCTCACCCCGAAAATCCATGTTGCAACAAAATTTTCTAAGTGTGTGACCTTGTCATCAGGAACATTTGTGAGAAGTTACATTGAAATTGGTGAAAAAATGTAAGCGCTAGAGCAATGACAAAGTTTTTCTAAAAATAGCCAAAGTGACCTTGACCTTGAAAGTCAAATTCGCCCGAGGTATTGTCATAAGGAACATTTGTGTGAAGTTATATTGAAATCAGTGAAGAAATGTAAGTGCTAGAGCGATGACAAACTTTTTCTAAAAATAGCCACAGTGACCTTGACCTTGAAAGTGGAACTTGCTAGAGATATTGTCATAAGGAACATTTGTGTGAAGTAATATTGAAATTGGTGAAAAAATGTAAGCGCTAGATCAATGACAAAGTTTTCCTAAAAATAGCCACAGTGACCTTGACCTTGAAAGTCAAACTCGGTCGAGGTATTGTCATAAGGAACATTTGTGTGAAGTTATTTTGAAACCAGTGAAGAAATGCAGGCGCTAGAGCGATGACAAAGTTTTTCTAAAAATAGCCAGTGACCTTGACCTTGAAAGTCAAAATGGCTCGAGACATTGTCATAAGGAACATTTGTGTGAAGTTATATTGAAATCAGTGAAGAAATGTAAGCGCTAGAGCGATGACAAAGGTTTTCTAAAAATAGCCACAGCGACCTTGACCTTGAGGCCATGACCTGGAAAGATGACCATGCTCTAGCTATTTTATAAGGAAAATTTGTGTGAAGTTATATTGAAATTGGTGTAGAAATGTGGGGGCTAGAGCGATGACAAAGTTTTTCTAAAAATAGCCATAGTGACATTGATCTTGAGGTCATGACCTTGAAAGACGAACTCGCTCTAGATATTGTCATAAGGAACAATTGTGTGAAGTTATATTGAAATCAGTGAAGAAATATAGACGTCAGAGCTATGTTGTGCGAGGGGATAATTAAAAATTTTTAAGTCTGTGACCTTGACCTTGAGCTCATGGGCATGGGTGGGGGTATCGCTGAATAAAATGGACTGGTATCTAACATCATACCAAATATCAACTCAATCCATCACACAATTTGGAAAATATCAACTCTTAAAATATCTAATTAAAAATTTCTAAGTCTGTGACCTTGACCTTGAAGCCATAGGCATGAGTGGGGGTATTGCCAAATAAACATTTGGACCTGTATCTATCATCATAGCATACATAAGCCAAATCCATAATACAGTTTGGAAAATTTGAGCTCTTTAAAATCTTTCACATTAAAATTGTCTAAGTCTGTGACCTTGACCTTGAGGTCATAGGCATGGGTGGGGGTATTGCTGAATAAAACATTGTACCTATATCTATCATCATATGAACCAAAGCCATCATAAAAGTTCAGGTTCTACCAGGTACAAATACCTTAACTGGAGTCTTTAACATGGAAAATTTCTAAGTCCATGACCTTGACCTTGAGGCCATGGGCATGGGTGGGGGTATCGCTGAATAAAACTGTGGACCTATATCTATAATCATACCAAATATGAACCAATTCCATTAAATGGTTTGGAAAATATGAGTTCTAAAATGTTCAAGTCTACCTGTTACAAAAACCTTAACCTGAGTCTTTAACATTGAAAATTTCTAAGTCTGTGACCTTGACCTTGAGGTCACAGGCATGGGTGGGGGTATTGCTTAATAAAACTTTGGACCTATATCTATCATCATACCAAAGATGAACCAGTTCCATCAAATGGTTAGGAAAATATGAGTTCTAAAAGTTCTGGCTCTACCTGTTACAAAAACTTTAACCTGAGGTTACAGGATCACGTATGTACGTACGTACGTACGTACATACACACACACGTACAGACGGACGTACACATGTACGCACGTACGGAAAACCCAAAAACTATATGCCCCCGGCATCATATGATGCGGGGGCATAAAAAGTGCACCAGAATTAAACCAGCAGTATTACAGTTATGGCCATCAGAAGATTATACTGTCAGAGGAGATAACTCAACAAGATGGCCATGATGGCCCTGAATCGCTCACCTGAATCCAAGATGTTTTAAAGCTTATGGAAATGAAGGATTCATTGCTTTAAGGAGATGAGGACCAAAGACTTTTATCTTTGGAGGCTATTTTTCATTGAAGTGGAATTTGAAGGTTTTTCTATTTTTAGCTCTGGTGTCCATTTTGTTTAACAGAGCGGAACAGTTTAGGCAATTTTGAAAGAGGGTCACTCACAGAACATTCCTGGGAAATTATTTTCAAATCGGGATATTTCCCTAGGAAATGTCATTTAAAGGTTTTTCTAGCTTAGCATTGGCAGCCATTTTGTTTAACGGAGTGGAATGATCAAGGCAATTTTGAAAAAGGGTCACTCAAGGAACATTCCTGTGAAATTATTTTCAAATAGGGCAATTTGCCAAGGTGGAGATGTCATTTAAAGGTTTTTCTATTTTTAGCTCTGGTGGCCATTTTGTTTAACTAAGCAGAACCCATTTAGGCAATTTTAAAAGAGGGTCACTCAAGGAACATTCCTGTGAAATTATTTTCAAATCAGGCCATTTGCCTAGGATGAGATGTCATTGAAAGGTTTTTCTATTTTTAGCTCTGGTGGCCATTTTGTTTAATGGAGCAGAACGATTTTGGCAATTTTGAAAGATGGTCACTCAAGGATCATTCCTGTGAAACTCTTTTCAAATCGGGCCATTTGCCTAGGAGGAGGTGTCATTTAAAGATTTTTCTATTTTTAGCTCTGGCAGCCATTTTATTTAAGGAGAGTAACGATTTAGGCAATTTTGAAAGAGGGTCACTCAAGGAACATTCCTGTGAAATTATTTTCAAATTGGGTCATTTGCCTAGGAGGAGATGTCATTGAAAGGTTTTTTTCTGTTTTTAGCTCTGACAGCCATTTTTTTTAACGGAGCAGAATGATTTAGGCAATTTTGAAAGAGGGTCACTCTAGGAACATTCCTGTGAAATTCTTTTCCAATCAGGCCATTTGCCTAGGAGGAGATGTCATTTAAAGGTTTTTCTATTTTTAGCTCTGGTGGCCATTTTGTTTAACAGAGCAGAATGATTTAGGCAATTTTGAAAGAGGGTCACTCAAGGAACACTCCTGTGATATTATTTTCAAATCGGGCCAGTTGCCTAGGAGGAGATGTCATTTAAAGGTTTTTCTATTTTTAGCTCTGGTGGCCATTTTATTTAACGGAGTGGAACGATTTAAACAATTTTGAAAGAGGGTCCCTCAAGGAACATTCCTGTGAAATTCTTTTCAAATAGGGAAATTTGCCTAGGAGGAGATGTCATTTAAAGGTTTTTCTATTTTTAGCTCTGGCGGCCATTTTATTTAATGGAGCGGAACGATTTAGGCAATTTTGAAAGACGGACACTCAAGGAACATTCCTGTGAAATTATTTTCAATTGGGCCATTTGTCTACGAGGCGATGTCATTGAAAGATTTTTAGCTCACCTAGGCCGAAGGCTCAAGGGGAGCTTATAGTATAGTGGGTCCTCCGTCGTCCGTCCACAATTTTGAGCAGCTATATCTCTGTATACTGCACGCTGATCTCAATAATTTCTCATCTGTAGCATGCCTCTTGTGGGGCATTGATGACATAAATTTTTTTTTGAAATCACTCTAAAACTTTGGTTCCTATGGCAACCACAAGGTCCCATAGACTTACTTTGGGAAAATGCTTGTCATCACCGTAGCGCCTTCAGTTTTGATCAGGTCTTTCTGAAACTTGTATGTAAGGTGACTGGGGATAAAAACTCGTATGAGTTCCAAAACCGGCCAAGTCGGCCCATTTATCATAGTTACGTCCCTTTGATTGCTGAAAATGCCCATTTTCGACCTTGTCATCACCGTAGCCCCTTCAGTTTTTATCAGATCTTATAGAAACTTATATGTAAAGTGGCTGGGGATAAAAGCTCGGATGAGTTCGAAAACCGGCCAAGTCTGCCGATTTATCATAGAGTTACGTCCCTTTGATTGCTGAAAATGCCGATTTTTTACCTTGTCATCACCGTAGCCCCTTCAGTTTTGATTGGATCTTTCTGAAACTTATATGTAAGGTGGCTGGGGATAAAATCTCGGATGAGTTCGAAAACCGACCAAGTCAGCCCATTTATCGTAGAGTAACGTCCCTTTGATTGCTGAAAATGCTGATTTTTGACCTTGTCATCACTGTAGCCCTTTCAGTTTTGATCGAATCTTTCTGAAACTTATATGTAAAGTGGCTGGGGATAAAATCTCGGATGAGTTCGAAAACCAGCCAAGTTGGTCCATTTATCACAGAGTAACGTCCCTTTGATTCCTGAAAATGTTGATTTTTTTACCTTGTCATCACCTTAGCCCCTTCAGTTTTGATCAAATCTTTCTGAAACTTATATGTAAGGTGACTGGAGATAAAACCCAGGATGAGTTCGAATACCGGCCAAGTTGGCCCATTTATCATAGATTTACGTCCCTTTGATTGCTGAAAATGCCGATTTTTTATCTTGTCATCACCATAGCCCCTTCAGTTTTGATCGGATCTTTCTGAAACTTATATGTAAGGTGGCTGGGAAAAAAAATCTTGAATGAGTTCGAAAACAGGCCAAGTCAGCCCATTTATCATAGAGGTATGTCCCTTTGATGCCGGAAAAGTTGATTTTTGACCTTGTCATTACCGTAGCCCCTTCAGTTTTGATCAGATTTTTCTGAAACTTATAATGTAAGGTGGCCCAGGCTGAAACCTCAGATGAGTTCGAAAACTGGCCAAGTCTGCTTATTTATTTTAGAGTAACATCCCTTTGATTGCTAAAAATGCCAAAGTTTTACCATTTCATCACCATAGCCCCTTCAGTTTTGATCGGATCTTTCTGAAACTTATATGTGAGCTGGCTGGGAATAAACTCTTGGATGAGTTTGAATACTGGCCAAGTCGGCACATTTTTCATAGAGTTACGTGCCTTTGATTGCTTAAAAATGCCTATTTTCGACATTGTTAGCACTGCTGCCCCTTCAGTTTTTATCTGATCTTCATGAAACTTACAAACAAATAAGTCAGGCAGAAAAGCTCTGAGGAGTTTAAAAACTCGTGAGGTTTGCCTATTTGTCACAGAGTAACATTCCTTTGATTGCAGCAGTTAATTGCCTATTTTTGAACTTGTCATCACCATAGCCCCATCAGTTTATATCGGATCTTCTTAGCAAGTCAGGAATAAAAGCTTGAATGAGTGAAAACTGGTGAGGTCAGCCTATTTATCATGGAGTTACATTCTACTTGATTTGCAGAAATTGCTTACCCTGTCATCACCATGTCCTTCCATTAATCCTTCAGTAAAGGTTGGCACT
This sequence comes from Lucinisca nassula, assembly GCA_963580285.1. Classification (NCBI taxonomy): domain Eukaryota; kingdom Metazoa; phylum Mollusca; class Bivalvia; order Lucinida; family Lucinidae; genus Lucinisca; species Lucinisca nassula. Next base: position 12,833 of record CAUZLF010000326.1, on the reverse strand, counting down.
TCCTTAAACTTTGAATCTGTTATTTTGAAATCGCACGAAAACTATGGTTGCTGTGGCAATCACAAGGTCCCATAGACTTACAATAGGAAAATGCTTGTCATCACCATAGTGCCTTCAGTTTTGATCAAATCTTTTTGAAACTTTTATGTAAGGTGGCTGGGGATGAAATCTCGGATGAGTTCGAAAACCGGCCAAGTTGGCCCATTTGTCATAGAGTTACGTCCCTTTGATTGCTGAAAATGCCGATTTTTGACCTTGTCACCACTGTAGCCCCTACTGTTTTGATCGGATCTTTCTGAAACTTATAAGTATGGTGGCTGGGAATCAAATCTTGGATGAGTTCAAAAACCCGCCAAGTCGGCCCATTTTTCATAGAGTTATGTCCCTTTGATTGCTGAAAATGTCAATTTTTGACCTTGTCATCACCGTAGCCCCATAAGTTTTGATCGAATCTTTCTGAAACGTATGTGTAAGGTTGCTGGGGATTAAACCTCGGATGAGTTCGAAAACCAGCCAGGTTGGCCCATTTTTCATAGAGTAACATCCCTTTGATTACTGAAAATGCCAAATTATCACCTTGTAATCAGCGTAGCCCCTTCAGTTTTGATTGGATCTTTCTGAAACTTACATGTACGGTGGCTGGGAATAAAACCTCAGGTGAGTTCGAATACCGGCCAAGTCGGCACATTTATCATAGAGTGACGTGCCTTTGATTGCTGAAAATGCCTGTTTTTGACATTGTCATCACTGCTGCCCCTTTAGTTTTGAACGGATCTTCATGAAACTTACAAACAAGGAAGTCAGGCAGAAAGCTTGGAGGAGTTTGAAAACTCTTGTTTTTGAACTTGTCATCACCATAGCCACTTCAGCTTAGATCGGATCTTCTTAGCAAGTCAGGAATAAAAGCTTGAATGAGTTTGAAAACTGGTGAGGTCAGCCTGTTTATCATAGAGTTACATTCTACTTGATTTTCAGAAAATGCTTACCCTGTCATCACCATGTCCTCCCATTAAAACCTTCAGTAAAGGTTGGCACTTCCTTAAACTTTGAATCTTTTAGCTCAGGTGAGCGATACAGGACTAAGCTAGCTAGCTTGGTCCTCTTGTTCTATTTTTAGCTCTGGCGGCCATTTTGTTTAACGGAGCAGAACGATTAAGGCAATTTTGAAAGAGGGTCACTCAAGGAACATTCCTGTGAAATTATTTTCAAATCGAGCCATTTGCCTAGGAGGAGATGTCATTAAAAGGTTTCTATTTTTAGCTCTGGTGGCCATTTTGTTTAACGAAGCAGAACTATTTATACAATTTTGAAAGAGGGTCACTCAAGGAACATTCCTGTGAAATTATTTTCAAATCGGACCATTTGCCTAGGAGGAGATGTCATTTAAAGTTTTATCTATTTTTAGCACTGGCGGCCATTTTGTTTAATGGAGCGGAACAATTTAGGCAATTTTCAAAGAGGGTCACTCAAGGAACATTCCTGTAAAATTATTTTCAAATCGGGCCATTGCCTAGGAGGAGATGTCATTTAAAGGTTTTTCTAATTTTAGCTCTGGCGGCCATTTTGTTTAACGGAGTGGAATGATTTAGGCAATTTTGAAAGAGGGTCATCCAAGGAACATTCCTGTGAAATTATATCAAAATCTATTCACTGGTTTAGGAGGAGATGTTGTTTGAAGAAAAAGTTTACGCACGCACAGACTCACGCACGAGGGACGACGGACAAAATGTGATCCCAAAAGCTCACCTTGTCACTACGTGACATGTGAGCTAAAAACCAGGGCACTCAGAATTGTGGTTCTTGCACATGACATGCCTGTTTAAGCTCATGTATTTCTGTACGAAGTATCATCAATATGTCTCAAAGGGTATTGGATATATGGTAATCACAAGCTGGTCATACTGTTATATTGGAAGGGTAGATAACTCTAATACCACAGCACCAACAGTTGTGGTTCTTGCACATGACACCCCTTCTATACCTTGTATACAATTTCGCCAAGTTCCTTCAATATATCTCAAAGGGTGTTGGAGTTATGGCCATCTCAAGGTTATATTGCCAGGGGAGATAACTCAAAACCCAGGGCACCCAGAGTTGTAATTCTTGAGCATGACACACCTGCTTAACCTCATGTACATCTGCATCAAGTACCACCAATATGTCTCAAAGGGTATTGGAGGTACGGTGATCACAAGGTGGTCATACTGTTATATTGGAAGGGGAGATAACTCAAATACCATAGTACCCAGAGTTGTGGTTCTTAGGCATGAAGCGCCGTCTCAAGCTTGTGTACAATTGTGCCAAGTACCATCAATTATCTCAAAGGTATTGGAGTTATGGCCATCACAAGGTTATATTGTCAAGGAAGATAATTAAAAAACCAGGGCACCCAGAGTCATGGTTCTTGCAAATGATGCACCTGCTGAACCTCATGTACAACTGTACCAAGTATCATCAATATATCTCAAAGAGTATTGGAGATGTGGCCATCACAAGGTAGTGAATATATATTATTGGAAGGGAAGATAACTAAAAAAACATGGCACCCAGACTTGTGGTTCTTGTGCATGACACACCGTCTCAGCCTTGTGAACAACTGTGCCACGTATCATCAAAATATCTTAAAGGGTATTGGAGTTATGGCCATCACAAGGTAGTCACTCTATTTTATTGGAAGGGGAGATGACTCAAAAACCATGGCAACCAGAGTTGTGGTTCTTGTGCATGACACACCCTCTCAGCCTTGTGAACAACTTACTGTGCCAAGTATAATCAATATATCTCAAAAGGTATTGGAGTTATGGCCATCACAAAGTAGTCATTCTATTTTATTATAAGGGGAGATAGCTAAAAAAGTATAGCATCCAGAGTTCTGGTTCTGGCGCATGACACGCCGTCTCAGCCTTGTGAACAATTGTGCCAAGAACCATCAATGAATCTCAAAGGGTATAGGAGTTATGGCCATCACAAGGTTGCGTCTATGGACAGACAGACGCCAGGCTGATCGCTATATCCCATGAACTTATTCGGTCAGGGGGATAAAAATTCAGCAGACGACATAAGCAGATGACATTTTCAGATGTAGTTTTTCTCAGCGTCTTAAAGGTGCATTTTTGAGCTACCGGGTCTCAAATTTTTTTTTCTGGTTTTTAACTTCAATGCATACTCCTTTGTCATGTGTACACTTTTGGAGCCAAATACAGCTTCAGAACTTTGTGAAAATGGTCGTTTTCATTCGTGTTTACCCTTCGATCTGAACATGCGTTCGGAATTTCTGTTCTATAAATAAATCTGTCACTTTACACATTCATCGTCTCTGAGTGTCGTTACTTATGGCATGGTATTCAGGGTCATATTTTTTTCTGATTCAGGCATGGCCTAAGCAAACAAGGCCAAAAATGAACGTCACATAACGTCATATATGGAGATTCTATTTTTGTCACGAACTAAAAATAGATCTAACTAGTGTTCGAAACCTAGTTAGGAAATCCCCCTCAAACTTGTTTACCTGTCATCATAATTGTTCGCAATTTTTGCATAAAATGCATTCATTTGTATGGTTTTAAAGAAAAATACCGGCTATATGTATTTTATTTCTGGAAGCATTTTTTCTGGATAGCTCAATAATGCACCTTTAAGGATTAGTTCATTCAGAAGAACAAGGGTTAATAGGATTGGTTACCAGCAGTCTCCATTGATTCTTCCTAAGGTGTAGGCAGCACCATCTGAAATCATATAAAATATCTCAACATTATACAAGAACCAAGTCTACAGTCAGTCCTTGACTTTTCCTACTTCTTCATTAACCCACTGTATACTGGTGGACTCTTCCATTGCTGTATGTTGGACAAGTCCATTTGTCATATAAGGGGTATCAGGCCTATTATTTCATTTTTATTCTATTTTTGATGGAAAATTCTGTTAGCAAATTGTGCAGGCCCTGATCAGACACCACGTTCTGGGCCTGCACTGTTTGCCAAGATACCCCTTTAGAGGCTTCCTGCATACAATGGGTTAAAGCATGTCTTATGGATACACACCCTCAATGACATATGTTCTTTGAGTATCGCAGAGATATGTTATTTGCTTATAAAATTGACAATTACCATAATTACATGTTACATGTGTATTCGGACAAACAGGTCCAAGCAGTGTTTTTGAGTAGTTTAGACGTGAAAATCTGTTTGCGAACATTTCTTAAAAAACTATGTGACTTAACCATCTTCATATAAGTGACTGTGGTGGAGCTTATTTTCTATCTCACAGTGATGTGTTAATGGGATGTTCGAATTTGATATGGATATAGAAATTTGAGGGAAGTGAAACTTTTCGCTATTGTACTTTCTTATCGTGTAAGGCGCCATCTTGCCATATCTATAGCATACCAACGTCAGACTGTTGTATTGTAACGTATTGTTTGTGAGAAACTAACGGTAAATCCGCGATTTCATAAGAAGAAACTCCGCGCTGAGCGGTTCACAAAGTATACTGCTAAACAAAAGTCACGTCTCACACTTAAGTGATGTCATCTGAGATTGTCAAGGTTACAACCAAGTTGGACGTTGGTGCAGTGGGATCTAGTACGCCTTTAAGCAAGGGCGACAAACGAGTAGCCACTTCTCCCCTTGAGACAGTCGACGCCGATTCTAAGAAGCTACGCCAATTCTCAGGTTGTAGTCAGGCTCCACTGATGGACGACGGAGAAGCAACTACAGTTGGCAGTCCAGTACATCTGCTGTCACAGCCCATGGAGCCATCCGACATCGTCAAGATTGCTGCAGAGCTGCAAGCCCTTATGCTTCCAGAGATGGCAGCTCTCATCAACAATCAACTGCCTGACATTAAGACAATTGTCACAGAATCCACTGACACACTGTCGTCCCAGATCAGAGCACTAAGGGACGAGAATGCCCTTCTACGTTCAGATAACGCAAAACTTCGTCAAGACCTTGAGAAACTAAGCAAACGTGTGGACAAAGCTGAAGCTGACAATGATGCACTAGAGCAGTACCAACGTAGGAACATTTTTCGAATTTCAGGTGTACCTGAAACGGAGGGAGAGAACACTGATGAAATTGTCTTCAAGTTAGCCGATGAATTGTCAACTCATATGGGCCCTACAGACATTGATCGGTCTCACCGAGTCGGGAAACCCAAGACAGGTGGGCCCAAGCCCCGCCACCGTGATATAATCGTTAAATTTACAAGTTATAACGCCAGACAAAGATCGTATCTTAAAAGGAAAAATCTGCGCGAAAGTGACAACGAAGACATGAAGGGGATCTTTATTAATGAAGATCTCACATAGCCCAGATCCAAGCTTCTGTACGATGCCAGATCTCTCGTTCGTGTTAAACTGCTGAAGAACGCATATTCAACTGATGGAAAAATCTTCGTACGTGATAACGACGACGAACGCCATATGATAAAGACAAGTTCCGACGTTCTTAAGTTTGGTGATCCGGATGAGGCCAGGATAAGACTAGCAAGGCCACGCGGTCCGTTGACTACTGGAACTGAATAGACCAGCTGTAGAATTTCTGTATTAGGACCATATTTGGGGCTGTTCAAAAGTTGTCTTAAGAACTTTTGAGCGGTCCTAAAGGTAGTCTCTGGGCATAGAAATTTTCTAAGAAAGAATAATTGAAACCTTCTCAATAAGCTTTCTAAAGCAGATTTGGTCTTAATTCTAGGTGGTCTTAATAGCGGAATTTTATTGTATAGCCACGGTTCTTAATTAACACTTGGACGGATAATCAGTCTGTGTATTATACTTATGCAGTTAAGTATACATTGTGACACTCTTTTTATGTGGTACCCGGCTCCACTCTACCTGTGCTTTGAACGAGATTTGCAACTGTGTCATGCCCGTGAAGGACCTAATCGATGGCAGGTGCGAGTGAACGCGCGGATTGGTCTGTGCTCTTGCACAGGCCGATCGGCGTGGCACTTGCTCACAGCTTTGACGAGTCGTCTCATGATGTGTCTTGTGGAGAAACTTAAACTGAACTTTTGTAATAGTGAACTAGCATGCTGTTGGTTTGTTTTGAGATCTTGTCTCCCTTGGTGCGGGTCAACACGGTCAGGTTCTCTGATAATGATGATTGAACAATCACATGAATACCCTACCAGCAAAGGCTAAGTCGAGACTGCGCGTTTGCGCAGTCTCCCCAGAGCCGTTGTAGGTGGATGAGAACATGGAGGATAAGTATCATTGTGTTGTGTCACGGTTCCTACGTGTTACACTATCTGTTACACTTCAGATTTGGAAAGCACACATCTGCACACTTAAAGTCATCGTAGCGTTCCACACACGTACACACAAACGCATTACATTCTCTTCACACGCCCCCAAACATAGCCATGTGCCGTACACGACTACCTCACGTACAGACCCGGACCATTCCTTGGCACAACTTCATTAATATATATATACGTACACCAATATACAGCATCGCGTCTCCAAAATAACCTGTACAGTGTTGACGGGGACGTTGAATCTCAAATCTAACAAACAATATTGCATCTTTTAGACCCCATGCTACCCCAGAGACAGGACTCAAACACATAACTTTTAATTATGTCAAACCGCAATTATTTCTCCGCAGGCAAGTTTTGTCACTTAAATGAACTGGTTGGTTGAGTGTTGGTCTTGTATGCTAATGCCCTTCTAATCTTGTACGTTATTAACACGTCAAAATTAAAGAGTTCTTAAATCGTCTTAGTACCTCGGGTTCCGTTTCAAACATACAGGTACACACTAAATGCCGTTTAGGAGTTGTTTTCTGTTGTTGTTGTTGTTATTAACCCGCGGGGGTGGGACGTCAACGGCTATTCATGACGTGATGGGTGAAAGGGTTGTTTTACGCGACGATGTGTTTGCTTGTCGACGTCGTACCCCAGTAGGTCTGGGAATCCAGCCTACTGTCACAATTTTCCAGACGTCACACGTGATAGCGGTGTTTAGCGTCCTACTTAATGCACAAAACTGTGCATACACAGCCACCTTATGAAGTCTGACGTCCTATCTTGCTCTATCATAGCTCCATATATGTAAATGTATAGTTGTGTGATGATGTGTATTTATATGTATATATTCAAGAGGTGAATTTTGTTTTTCTGCTGTTCATGAGAGTGTGAACGCAGTGGGTAGCGTATAGTGTAAATGAAACCCGAAGGGGTTCACGTAATCTTTGCTTGCAGCCCACAACATACTTTCATGAGGAGCAGAGGAATTGAGTTTATGTTTGCTACTTATATTTTTTTTTTTGCCTTTCATCACTTGGCGAAAAAGTGCATATAGGGCAAACTTAAAGTTGCAAAACATTTACACGCTGTTTTTCCACTACAGGAACGATCAGCGTTGACGTCACCACGCCCGTAGACAACCATGGTTTAGAGTGACGTCAGCTGACGTCACTAAAAATCGTGTGACTCAATGGTGACTTCATGGAATTATGAACCACATTGTCTTCTAAAGGCTTACATTAGACCTTACACTGAAATGTAAATATTTATATGTGTGTATATATGTGTGTATATATGTATGTATATGTATGTGTATATGTGCGTATGTGTATATGTAATATAGGAATCGACCATGTTCTTTCATGCATTGGCATTCGCCGGGTCCCTCGGAAGTTGTTTGAACATGAGGCTGCCACGCCGAATGTTCAAGTACCTTCCGAGGGGTCCGGCGGGTGTTCGTGGGATGGGAAGACCATGGATGATATTGTTGTTCTTGCATAACTTATGATTCCGACATCAAATTTTGACGAGAATGTCTAAAAGATCCATATCAACTCCATATAAACTTTTCAAATGCGACCGGCGAACCAACATGGCGGCAAGTTCAGAATGTTGTTTACAATGGCGTTGTCACGCTGTAACCAGCTGACGTCATCATAGAAGTTCAGGGCGTTAACGCTGCGTCGTTCAACGTAAATAAACAAAGCAAGGCCAGTCGTGTGATATCAAAAGTTCTAAATCTATGATCAAACGGCACCTTGACGCCAGTTTCATGATTTGAACATGTTGTTTGCTGTTTGAGCATTGCTTTCGGTCCACTTGACAATGGCTTCAAACAGCCATGCGCTTAAATATTTATGCAAGAGTGCAGGGATCGGCCATGGTTTTTCGTGCGTTGACACTTGCTGGATCCCGAGGAAGCTGTTTGAACATGAGGTCATTAGGCCGATGTTCGGGTATCTTCCGAGGGATCAGGCGGATGTTAGCGCAAAGCGGTGACCATGGATGACTTGCATAACTTATGAATCCGACCGCAAATTTTGACGATAACGCCCAAAGCTCCATATAAATTCCATATAAACTTTTCAAACGCGACAGGCAAAACTAAATGGCAGCCAGTTCAGAAGGTCGTTTACAATGATGTTGTAATGCAGTAACTCTCGGACGTCATCATAGAATCCCAAATCCCAAAACGCTACATTTAGGACGATAACGTTACGTCGCTCAACGTGACGTAAACAAAGCAATGTCCGTCTTGTGACATCAAATGCTCAAAATCCGTGTTCAAACAGCACGCGAATTTCATTATTTGGACATGGATTTTGCTGTTTGAGCACGGCTTTCGGTCCATTTGACAATTGTTTCGAACAGCCATGCGCATAGGTATTTATGCAAGAAACATTGTTCTTACAAAATAATCTGGTTAGAAAGCGCGGTATTGGTGTTGCGCCGTATCGGAGTCCGTTCAACACCGAGACGTCGAATCGGCCTCGGTTCGGCGCCACTCCTGCGTGCATCCTCTGAAATGTTTACATTTCTCTCAACATTGTTTCTTCTTTTTGCATATTCATCATTTTGTAGATACAGTAAAACTTCAATGGCTCGAACACCGATGGCTCGTTTACCATGGATGTCTCGAACCCGTTCTTGTGTCTCGGGGTAATTTCTCCACATAAGAAAAAGTGAGAGTAATTAAGGAAATGTCCTCCCATTCTCTTGTAAATGTATGTTGTGTGCACTCATTAGAATCGCCCCTATGAGGCGACTCTAATGAGTACACACAGCATGCATTTTTAATATAGAATACCGAAAAGACGTCCCAAAATTAACCCCGTTACATGATGTATACCTCCTGACAGTAACCTCAGAGGCTTGTACTACCCTTGTCTCGAACAGATTTTCGTGGTCCCAAAGATGCTCGAGCCATTGAAGTTTGATTGTAGATTTATCTCTGCTTTGAACTTTCTTCTTCACCACAGTCGCTTTTTCACTTTTATATTGTATTATTTATGTTCCTTTTTGCTGTATTTTGTTCCTTTCTCTATAACTTTCAATCTGTATCCTTGACTGAACACCCTGCCTTAACGAATCCACAGCCGATGTCCTTGTCTAAAGCTATGAGTACGTACTTAACCCAAGACTCACCAGGCCTGCCTTCAATGCTCGTCTTGATATTCCTACAGTTCCTGCTGAGTACCACCTGAAGGTCAACCAACTTAAATCAGACGGGCTTGGTGGCATGTTCGGTGTTTCTTTATCCTTAATGCTAGGCACGAAGAAGAGAATAACGCATAACAAATTCCATTTACTTCTATTTACTATGGCGGTAGCGCTGCTATGCATACCAAATAGCCGTAACATTCAAGCCTTTAGTATGACGATAGCTATCCAGCGAAGCAACGAGGTGTACAAAGACATCAGGGTTCCTTACATTCGCTCGTATTTTTGCATACCGCACCGAAACACCTCCTGCTGCCGTAAATTGTTCTCTTTCCTTATCGTAACTGACCTGACCCTTTGGCTACTCTCGTTGTTACTCACTTGTGGCGATATAGAGACCAACCCTGGACCAGACTCTGTCGATGCTAGTACCTCATCCAGCGATGATCTGTCAACAACATCTTTTGAACTGCTTCATAACCACTTAAGTATAATTCACGCAAATGTTCAAAGCCTTGTGCCTAAAATAGACATAATACGCAGTGAAGCCGAAGCATACGATGTCCTTGTTTTTTCCGAAAGCTGGTTAAACTCTAACATTAACACTAGTACAATACAGATCGATCACTTCACGTCACCTTTCAGGACTGATAGGCTAGGTCGTCCTGGTGGAGGTGTGATCATCTATGTCCGCGACACACTATTCTGTAAGCGAAGACCCGACCTGGAATTACAGGGCTTGGAAGCTACCTGGGTAGAGATCCAAGTCAAGTCGAAAAGGATTCTAGTAGGTGGATTTTACAGGCCTCCTAATAGTAGTCCAGCATATTTTGATCTTATCAAGGAAAGCGTTGATAGGGCATACAACACGAACTTAACAGACATCATTATTACAGGTGACTTCAACATTGACATGACCCATAACAGCAATATTAAAATGAAAGACTTTCTGCTTGAGTACAGTCTGAAACAGCTTATTACTGAACCCACGCATTTCACGGAAAACTCATCTTCACTTATAGACTTGATTCTAGTACGTAATAACAGCAACGTCCTAACAAGCGGCACTATTGACCCTTTTATGACAGATTACACTAGGTATCACTGTCCAGTAGTTGTTCTACTCAAATTTACTCGACCACACACTCCATCCTTTAAAAGACAGATATGGAATTATAAATTAGCTGACTATGACAAATATAGGAACTTGCTGTCCGAGTCCAATATTACAGAGAAAGTTGAACGCGAAGGGAATATTGACCGTAATATCAAGGACATCACTGATATCATATTTGCAGCTGCAAAACAATCAATACCAAACAAACTAGTAACGATAAGACCTAATGACCATCCTTGGATAACTTGCACAATAAAAAATATGATAAGGAAACGACAGCGCTTGTACAGGCAATTCAAGAAGACTAACAACAACTATTTTTGGAATAAATACAAGCACCTTAGGAACAAAATCAACACTGCAGTTAGGCTCTCCAAAAAACAGTATTTCGATAAACTCGACCAACTTCTGTCTTCAGATAACTGTGAACCCAAACTATTCTGGAAAACCTCTAAGCAACTTCTGAATCTTGGGCGCTCCTCTAGCAACATTCCAGTACTTACTATGAACCATGAAGTGGCCGAAACAGACGAACAGAAAGCAGAAATGTTAAATACATATTTTTCTGCCCAGACAAAGGTTAATGACACAAATAAGACTCTACCAAATCTCGAGCCTGTTCAGCACACCTTACATTCAATTACAATCTCATCGCAGGATGTCCTTGATGTATTCAAACACTTGGACGTCAGCAAAGCCTGTGGCCCCAACTTGATTAGCCCAAGACTTTTAAGAGAAGGTGCTGATTACCTAGCACGTCCCTACTCAATTATCTTTAATAAATCCCTTGCTATAGGATACTTTCCACCCCCTTGGAAGGACGCTAACATTTCTCCAATTCATAAAAAAGATGAAAAGGCCCTCCCTGGCAATTACAGACCCATATCTCTCTTGAGTCCAGTAGGCAAAACCATGGAGCGCTGTGTGCATAAGCACCTATATAATTATATTAGATCGCATCAGATGATAACTCCATTTCAGTCGGGCTTTGTACAAGGCGACTCCACCACCTACCAACTCCTTCATACATACCACACCTTCTGTGAGGCTGTAGACAGTGGTAAAGAGATACGGGCAGTTTTCTGCGACATAACAAAAGCCTTCGACAGAGTCTGGCACAAGGGTTTGCTCCACAAACTTAAGAACATAGGATGTTCCGATTTTGTTTTAAGGTGGTTTACAAGCTATCTTTCCGAGCGAAGACAACGTGTAGTTATTAACGGCAAGAGTTCTGGCTGGGCTTCGGTTGAAGCCGGTGTACCTCAGGGTTCAATATTGGGCCCACTCCTGTTTCTCGTTTATATAAACGACATAGTAAAAGACATTGGCTGTTACATTCGCCTCTTTGCTGATGATACCAGTCTATACATCATTGTTGACCACCCTGACCAGGCGGCTAGATTGCTAAACGGTGACCTACAAACCATTTCTAACTGGGCTGACTTATGGCTGGTAGAATTCCATGACAATGACCATATCAAGAAAATTAAACCCCCCTCACCACCCACCCTTGTTCTTAAACGACACTATAATACAGGAAACCTCCAACCACAAACATCTTGGCCTCACATTTTCCGACTCATGCAACTGGAATACACATGTGAAAAATATATCTGAAAAAGCTAGTACACGTCTTAACCTCCTAAGAGCACTCAAGTTTAGAGTCAGCAGAAAAGCTTTAGAAAAAATGTACATGGCCTTTGTCCGACCCCTTCTAGAGTACAGTGACGTCGTTTGGGATAACTGTTCACTTGAAACCAAAAAACAGCTGGATGCAATTCACGTTGAAGCTGCCCGAATAATAACTGGAGCAACCAAATTATGCAATATAGAAAAACTCTTCTCAGATCTCGGTTGGGAGTCTCTTCAAAGTCGTCGGAACAAGCATAAATTGGTAGTATTTTACAAAGCATTACATGGTCTTACACCAGAATATCTTTTTGACCTGGTCCCTGCCACTGTTCAAGAAACTTCTAGATATAATCTCCGAAATTCAGATCATATCCAGAACTTTAGAGCCAATACAAATTTATTTCTTGACTCTTTTTTCCCTTCGACTATACGTGCCTGGAACAGCCTTCCTAACGAAGTGAAAGAAGCAACGTCTGTAGCAGCTTTCAAACACGCCTTAAACAGAAACACCATAGCGCCTCCTAAACATTTTAATGCTGGTACACGCATTGGTCAGATTCTCCATGCTAGACTGAGAATGGGATGCAGCTCTCTAAATTCTGATCTGTATCGTAAAAACATTGTTCCAAGCCCATCTTGTCAGTGTGGAGAGTTTGAAAGTGCAAAACATTTCCTA
>CAUZLF010000325.1:0-20038 GCA_963580285.1 Lucinisca nassula | reverse complement strand
ATAAGTTTTTGCTTCTGTTCCATGTAATTGGAGGGGGGGGGGGTGGTTACTTAAAAGCCATGTAAATCAGTTGTCATTGGCCTGTTTGGAAAGCAGACTTGCAGTAAATGTATAAACAGGAACACAAGAAAAAGAAAATACTCAATATTGAATATAACACTGAGGTTACTTGGCATTAGACAGAGGTCTCAAGCCAATGCAAAATTTCAAAATTGTCTCTCCGAACAGCCCGCTGCAATATCGCAATGAGTTTTCTCAGCCGTTGTAAGTTCTTACTGGTTGGGTTCATGTTACAAGATTTGAATAGATATATTCAGACATTTCTCATGGCATTAAGGCATTTATAATCATATACATCAAGGTTTTGTCCCCAAAATATCCTCAAAATGCCAATTTTTACTGAAATTAGGGGGTATAGGTGTGAGGACAGCCAAAATTTCTAGCATGGCTGCTAATAGGACATGATTTAGTGCATTTTAGGATTAAAGTATTCCAAAGACATCTGAGAAGAAGCACTGATGCAAGCCGGTTTCTGGGTTCCATTCTGGAAAGAGGTAAACTTTGCGCTTTTTCACAAAACATGGTTTGTCCGGCTTTCATCGTAGAATCTGGAAGCGATAACTTTTTCGCAAAGTTTAAAGATTCTTTGTCACTGAACATTAATTATGCATGACTTTATTATTAGATATGGTCTAAACTTGTGTTTGGCAATTCTTTTGGTGGATCATAAAGAAATTAGGGTTTGGTATAGGTTGCACTACAGTAAATAATTGGTCTTTATGAAAGCTGCACTTGCTTTAAAGCTGCACTTGCTTTGGGGAGAGCTTTCAGTACAGAATTGAATATTCTGCTGCTTCTGATAGGATTTGGTGCTAAGCCATTATTTTTCTGAGAAGTATTATTGTTTATTAGAAGAAATATTAGTAGGTATTTGCTATTGTAAAATGCAGCTGATTTAAAATGAACCATAAAATTGTGCTGACTGGCCACTGGAAATGCCTGGATTTATTCGCTGCGGTATGGGTTTGTTGACACTGGCTGCCAAAAAGGCCAAAATATGCCGCACAGCATACATATTTTTTAGCTTCTTCTGGAAGGTAAATGGTCAGCCTGTCAAATTATATGCCTCATAATGGAAGCATTAGACTTGCTGAAATGTGGTAGAAGATGGAATATGCCCCAATTTACATTGTGAGTAAGGGGATTTTTTTTACTGTAGTGCCACCTAAACCGAAAGTAGAAAAATCAGCTCCCCTCTAATGTTTTCATTCATTACATAATATTTTCACACATAATAGGTTCCCTCCAATTCTGTATCTTAAAGTTGATCTTCCTGGCATGTATTTTGTCACAGAAACTGTACAAATTGTAAGTTTAGTGCTAATTTAGGACTAACTTGGTGTATTTTATAAGTTTTTGCTTCTGTTCCATGTAATTGGAGGGGGGGGGGGTGGTTACTTAAAAGCCATGTAAATCAGTTGTCATTGGCCTGTTTGGAAAGCAGACTTGCAGTAAATGTATAAACAGGAACACAAGAAAAAGAAAATACTCAATATTGAATATAACACTGAGGTTACTTGGCATTAGACAGAGGTCTCAAGCCAATGCAAAATTTCAAAATTGTCTCTCCGAACAGCCCGCTGCAATATCGCAATGAGTTTTCTCAGCCGTTGTAAGTTCTTACTGGTTGGGTTCATGTTACAAGATTTGAATAGATATATTCAGACATTTCTCATGGCATTAAGGCATTTATAATCATATACATCAAGGTTTTGTCCCCAAAATATCCTCAAAATGCCAATTTTTACTGAAATTAGGGGGTATAGGTGTGAGGACAGCCAAAATTTCTAGCATGGCTGCTAATAGGACATGATTTAGTGCATTTTAGGATTAAAGTATTCCAAAGACATCTGAGAAGAAGCACTGATGCAAGCCGGTTTCTGGGTTCCATTCTGGAAAGAGGTAAACTTTGCGCTTTTTCACAAAACATGGTTTGTCCGGCTTTCATCGTAGAATCTGGAAGCGATAACTTTTTCGCAAAGTTTAAAGATTCTTTGTCACTGAACATTAATTATGCATGACTTTATTATTAGATATGGTCTAAACTTGTGTTTGGCAATTCTTTTGGTGGATCATAAAGAAATTAGGGTTTGGTATAGGTTGCACTACAGTAAATAATTGGTCTTTATGAAAGCTGCACTTGCTTTAAAGCTGCACTTGCTTTGGGGAGAGCTTTCAGTACAGAATTGAATATTCTGCTGCTTCTGATAGGATTTGGTGCTAAGCCATTATTTTTCTGAGAAGTGTTATTGTTTATTAGAAGAAATATTAGTAGGTATTTGCTATTGTAAAATGCAGCTGATTTAAAATGAACCATAAAATTGTGCTGACTGGCCACTGGAAATGCCTGGATTTATTCGCTGCGGTATGGGTTTGTTGACACTGGCTGCCAAAAAGGCCAAAATATGCCGCACAGCATACATATTTTTTAGCTTCTTCTGGAAGGTAAATGGTCAGCCTGTCAAATTATATGCCTCATAATGGAAGCATTAGACTTGCTGAAATGTGGTAGAAGATGGAATATGCCCCAATTTACATTGTGAGTAAGGGGATTTTTTTTACTGTAGTGCCACCTAAACCGAAAGTAGAAAAATCAGCTCCCCTCTAATGTTTTCATTCATTACATAATATTTTCACACATAATAGGTTCCCTCTAATTCTGTATCTTAAAGTTGATCTTCCTGGCATGTATTTTGTCACAGAAACTGTACAAATTGTAAGTTTAGTGCTAATTTAGGACTAACTTGGTGTATTTTATAAGTTTTTGCTTCTGTTCCATGTAATTGGAGGGGGGGGGGGGTGGTTACTTAAAAGCCATGTAAATCAGTTGTCATTGGCCTGTTTGGAAAGCAGACTTGCAGTAAATGTATAAACAGGAACACAAGAAAAAGAAAATACTCAATATTGAATATAACACTGAGGTTACTTGGCATTAGACAGAGGTCTCAAGCCAATGCAAAATTTCAAAATTGTCTCTCCGAACAGCCCGCTGCAATATCGCAATGAGTTTTCTCAGCCGTTGTAAGTTCTTACTGGTTGGGTTCATGTTACAAGATTTGAATAGATATATTCAGACATTTCTCATGGCATTAAGGCATTTATAATCATATACATCAAGGTTTTGTCCCCAAAATATCCTCAAAATGCCAATTTTTACTGAAATTAGGGGGTATAGGTGTGAGGACAGCCAAAATTTCTAGCATGGCTGCTAATAGGACATGATTTAGTGCATTTTAGGATTAAAGTATTCCAAAGACATCTGAGAAGAAGCACTGATGCAAGCCGGTTTCTGGGTTCCATTCTGGAAAGAGGTAAACTTTGCGCTTTTTCACAAAACATGGTTTGTCCGGCTTTCATCGTAGAATCTGGAAGCGATAACTTTTTCGCAAAGTTTAAAGATTCTTTGTCACTGAACATTAATTATGCATGACTTTATTATTAGATATGGTCTAAACTTGTGTTTGGCAATTCTTTTGGTGGATCATAAAGAAATTAGGGTTTGGTATAGGTTGCACTACAGTAAATAATTGGTCTTTATGAAAGCTGCACTTGCTTTAAAGCTGCACTTGCTTTGGGGAGAGCTTTCAGTACAGAATTGAATATTCTGCTGCTTCTGATAGGATTTGGTGCTAAGCCATTATTTTTCTGAGAAGTATTATTGTTTATTAGAAGAAATATTAGTAGGTATTTGCTATTGTAAAATGCAGCTGATTTAAAATGAACCATAAAATTGTGCTGACTGGCCACTGGAAATGCCTGGATTTATTCGCTGCGGTATGGGTTTGTTGACACTGGCTGCCAAAAAGGCCAAAATATGCCGCACAGCATACATATTTTTTAGCTTCTTCTGGAAGGTAAATGGTCAGCCTGTCAAATTATATGCCTCATAATGGAAGCATTAGACTTGCTGAAATGTGGTAGAAGATGGAATATGCCCCAATTTACATTGTGAGTAAGGGGATTTTTTTTACTGTAGTGCCACCTAAACCGAAAGTAGAAAAATCAGCTCCCCTCTAATGTTTTCATTCATTACATAATATTTTCACACATAATAGGTTCCCTCCAATTCTGTATCTTAAAGTTGATCTTCCTGGCATGTATTTTGTCACAGAAACTGTACAAATTGTAAGTTTAGTGCTAATTTAGGACTAACTTGGTGTATTTTATAAGTTTTTGCTTCTGTTCCATGTAATTGGAGGGGGGGGGGGGGGGTGGTTACTTAAAAGCCATGTAAATCAGTTGTCATTGGCCTGTTTGGAAAGCAGACTTGCAGTAAATGTATAAACAGGAACACAAGAAAAAGAAAATACTCAATATTGAATATAACACTGAGGTTACTTGGCATTAGACAGAGGTCTCAAGCCAATGCAAAATTTCAAAATTGTCTCTCCGAACAGCCCGCTGCAATATCGCAATGAGTTTTCTCAGCCGTTGTAAGTTCTTACTGGTTGGGTTCATGTTACAAGATTTGAATAGATATATTCAGACATTTCTCATGGCATTAAGGCATTTATAATCATATACATCAAGGTTTTGTCCCCAAAATATCCTCAAAATGCCAATTTTTACTGAAATTAGGGGGTATAGGTGTGAGGACAGCCAAAATTTCTAGCATGGCTGCTAATAGGACATGATTTAGTGCATTTTAGGATTAAAGTATTCCAAAGACATCTGAGAAGAAGCACTGATGCAAGCCGGTTTCTGGGTTCCATTCTGGAAAGAGGTAAACTTTGCGCTTTTTCACAAAACATGGTTTGTCCGGCTTTCATCGTAGAATCTGGAAGCGATAACTTTTTCGCAAAGTTTAAAGATTCTTTGTCACTGAACATTAATTATGCATGACTTTATTATTAGATATGGTCTAAACTTGTGTTTGGCAATTCTTTTGGTGGATCATAAAGAAATTAGGGTTTGGTATAGGTTGCACTACAGTAAATAATTGGTCTTTATGAAAGCTGCACTTGCTTTAAAGCTGCACTTGCTTTGGGGAGAGCTTTCAGTACAGAATTGAATATTCTGCTGCTTCTGATAGGATTTGGTGCTAAGCCATTATTTTTCTGAGAAGTATTATTGTTTATTAGAAGAAATATTAGTAGGTATTTGCTATTGTAAAATGCAGCTGATTTAAAATGAACCATAAAATTGTGCTGACTGGCCACTGGAAATGCCTGGATTTATTCGCTGCGGTATGGGTTTGTTGACACTGGCTGCCAAAAAGGCCAAAATATGCCGCACAGCATACATATTTTTTAGCTTCTTCTGGAAGGTAAATGGTCAGCCTGTCAAATTATATGCCTCATAATGGAAGCATTAGACTTGCTGAAATGTGGTAGAAGATGGAATATGCCCCAATTTACATTGTGAGTAAGGGGATTTTTTTTACTGTAGTGCCACCTAAACCGAAAGTAGAAAAATCAGCTCCCCTCTAATGTTTTCATTCATTACATAATATTTTCACACATAATAGGTTCCCTCCAATTCTGTATCTTAAAGTTGATCTTCCTGGCATGTATTTTGTCACAGAAACTGTACAAATTGTAAGTTTAGTGCTAATTTAGGACTAACTTGGTGTATTTTATAAGTTTTTGCTTCTGTTCCATGTAATTGGAGGGGGGGGGGGTGGTTACTTAAAAGCCATGTAAATCAGTTGTCATTGGCCTGTTTGGAAAGCAGACTTGCAGTAAATGTATAAACAGGAACACAAGAAAAAGAAAATACTCAATATTGAATATAACACTGAGGTTACTTGGCATTAGACAGAGGTCTCAAGCCAATGCAAAATTTCAAAATTGTCTCTCCGAACAGCCCGCTGCAATATCGCAATGAGTTTTCTCAGCCGTTGTAAGTTCTTACTGGTTGGGTTCATGTTACAAGATTTGAATAGATATATTCAGACATTTCTCATGGCATTAAGGCATTTATAATCATATACATCAAGGTTTTGTCCCCAAAATATCCTCAAAATGCCAATTTTTACTGAAATTAGGGGGTATAGGTGTGAGGACAGCCAAAATTTCTAGCATGGCTGCTAATAGGACATGATTTAGTGCATTTTAGGATTAAAGTATTCCAAAGACATCTGAGAAGAAGCACTGATGCAAGCCGGTTTCTGGGTTCCATTCTGGAAAGAGGTAAACTTTGCGCTTTTTCACAAAACATGGTTTGTCCGGCTTTCATCGTAGAATCTGGAAGCGATAACTTTTTCGCAAAGTTTAAAGATTCTTTGTCACTGAACATTAATTATGCATGACTTTATTATTAGATATGGTCTAAACTTGTGTTTGGCAATTCTTTTGGTGGATCATAAAGAAATTAGGGTTTGGTATAGGTTGCACTACAGTAAATAATTGGTCTTTATGAAAGCTGCACTTGCTTTAAAGCTGCACTTGCTTTGGGGAGAGCTTTCAGTACAGAATTGAATATTCTGCTGCTTCTGATAGGATTTGGTGCTAAGCCATTATTTTTCTGAGAAGTATTATTGTTTATTAGAAGAAATATTAGTAGGTATTTGCTATTGTAAAATGCAGCTGATTTAAAATGAACCATAAAATTGTGCTGACTGGCCACTGGAAATGCCTGGATTTATTCGCTGCGGTATGGGTTTGTTGACACTGGCTGCCAAAAAGGCCAAAATATGCCGCACAGCATACATATTTTTTAGCTTCTTCTGGAAGGTAAATGGTCAGCCTGTCAAATTATATGCCTCATAATGGAAGCATTAGACTTGCTGAAATGTGGTAGAAGATGGAATATGCCCCAATTTACATTGTGAGTAAGGGGATTTTTTTTACTGTAGTGCCACCTAAACCGAAAGTAGAAAAATCAGCTCCCCTCTAATGTTTTCATTCATTACATAATATTTTCACACATAATAGGTTCCCTCCAATTCTGTATCTTAAAGTTGATCTTCCTGGCATGTATTTTGTCACAGAAACTGTACAAATTGTAAGTTTAGTGCTAATTTAGGACTAACTTGGTGTATTTTATAAGTTTTTGCTTCTGTTCCATGTAATTGGAGGGGGGGGGGGTGGTTACTTAAAAGCCATGTAAATCAGTTGTCATTGGCCTGTTTGGAAAGCAGACTTGCAGTAAATGTATAAACAGGAACACAAGAAAAAGAAAATACTCAATATTGAATATAACACTGAGGTTACTTGGCATTAGACAGAGGTCTCAAGCCAATGCAAAATTTCAAAATTGTCTCTCCGAACAGCCCGCTGCAATATCGCAATGAGTTTTCTCAGCCGTTGTAAGTTCTTACTGGTTGGGTTCATGTTACAAGATTTGAATAGATATATTCAGACATTTCTCATGGCATTAAGGCATTTATAATCATATACATCAAGGTTTTGTCCCCAAAATATCCTCAAAATGCCAATTTTTACTGAAATTAGGGGGTATAGGTGTGAGGACAGCCAAAATTTCTAGCATGGCTGCTAATAGGACATGATTTAGTGCATTTTAGGATTAAAGTATTCCAAAGACATCTGAGAAGAAGCACTGATGCAAGCCGGTTTCTGGGTTCCATTCTGGAAAGAGGTAAACTTTGCGCTTTTTCACAAAACATGGTTTGTCCGGCTTTCATCGTAGAATCTGGAAGCGATAACTTTTTCGCAAAGTTTAAAGATTCTTTGTCACTGAACATTAATTATGCATGACTTTATTATTAGATATGGTCTAAACTTGTGTTTGGCAATTCTTTTGGTGGATCATAAAGAAATTAGGGTTTGGTATAGGTTGCACTACAGTAAATAATTGGTCTTTATGAAAGCTGCACTTGCTTTAAAGCTGCACTTGCTTTGGGGAGAGCTTTCAGTACAGAATTGAATATTCTGCTGCTTCTGATAGGATTTGGTGCTAAGCCATTATTTTTCTGAGAAGTATTATTGTTTATTAGAAGAAATATTAGTAGGTATTTGCTATTGTAAAATGCAGCTGATTTAAAATGAACCATAAAATTGTGCTGACTGGCCACTGGAAATGCCTGGATTTATTCGCTGCGGTATGGGTTTGTTGACACTGGCTGCCAAAAAGGCCAAAATATGCCGCACAGCATACATATTTTTTAGCTTCTTCTGGAAGGTAAATGGTCAGCCTGTCAAATTATATGCCTCATAATGGAAGCATTAGACTTGCTGAAATGTGGTAGAAGATGGAATATGCCCCAATTTACATTGTGAGTAAGGGGATTTTTTTTACTGTAGTGCCACCTAAACCGAAAGTAGAAAAATCAGCTCCCCTCTAATGTTTTCATTCATTACATAATATTTTCACACATAATAGGTTCCCTCCAATTCTGTATCTTAAAGTTGATCTTCCTGGCATGTATTTTGTCACAGAAACTGTACAAATTGTAAGTTTAGTGCTAATTTAGGACTAACTTGGTGTATTTTATAAGTTTTTGCTTCTGTTCCATGTAATTGGAGGGGGGGGGGGTGGTTACTTAAAAGCCATGTAAATCAGTTGTCATTGGCCTGTTTGGAAAGCAGACTTGCAGTAAATGTATAAACAGGAACACAAGAAAAAGAAAATACTCAATATTGAATATAACACTGAGGTTACTTGGCATTAGACAGAGGTCTCAAGCCAATGCAAAATTTCAAAATTGTCTCTCCGAACAGCCCGCTGCAATATCGCAATGAGTTTTCTCAGCCGTTGTAAGTTCTTACTGGTTGGGTTCATGTTACAAGATTTGAATAGATATATTCAGACATTTCTCATGGCATTAAGGCATTTATAATCATATACATCAAGGTTTTGTCCCCAAAATATCCTCAAAATGCCAATTTTTACTGAAATTAGGGGGTATAGGTGTGAGGACAGCCAAAATTTCTAGCATGGCTGCTAATAGGACATGATTTAGTGCATTTTAGGATTAAAGTATTCCAAAGACATCTGAGAAGAAGCACTGATGCAAGCCGGTTTCTGGGTTCCATTCTGGAAAGAGGTAAACTTTGCGCTTTTTCACAAAACATGGTTTGTCCGGCTTTCATCGTAGAATCTGGAAGCGATAACTTTTTCGCAAAGTTTAAAGATTCTTTGTCACTGAACATTAATTATGCATGACTTTATTATTAGATATGGTCTAAACTTGTGTTTGGCAATTCTTTTGGTGGATCATAAAGAAATTAGGGTTTGGTATAGGTTGCACTACAGTAAATAATTGGTCTTTATGAAAGCTGCACTTGCTTTAAAGCTGCACTTGCTTTGGGGAGAGCTTTCAGTACAGAATTGAATATTCTGCTGCTTCTGATAGGATTTGGTGCTAAGCCATTATTTTTCTGAGAAGTATTATTGTTTATTAGAAGAAATATTAGTAGGTATTTGCTATTGTAAAATGCAGCTGATTTAAAATGAACCATAAAATTGTGCTGACTGGCCACTGGAAATGCCTGGATTTATTCGCTGCGGTATGGGTTTGTTGACACTGGCTGCCAAAAAGGCCAAAATATGCCGCACAGCATACATATTTTTTAGCTTCTTCTGGAAGGTAAATGGTCAGCCTGTCAAATTATATGCCTCATAATGGAAGCATTAGACTTGCTGAAATGTGGTAGAAGATGGAATATGCCCCAATTTACATTGTGAGTAAGGGGATTTTTTTTACTGTAGTGCCACCTAAACCGAAAGTAGAAAAATCAGCTCCCCTCTAATGTTTTCATTCATTACATAATATTTTCACACATAATAGGTTCCCTCCAATTCTGTATCTTAAAGTTGATCTTCCTGGCATGTATTTTGTCACAGAAACTGTACAAATTGTAAGTTTAGTGCTAATTTAGGACTAACTTGGTGTATTTTATAAGTTTTTGCTTCTGTTCCATGTAATTGGAGGGGGGGGGGTGGTTACTTAAAAGCCATGTAAATCAGTTGTCATTGGCCTGTTTGGAAAGCAGACTTGCAGTAAATGTATAAACAGGAACACAAGAAAAAGAAAATACTCAATATTGAATATAACACTGAGGTTACTTGGCATTAGACAGAGGTCTCAAGCCAATGCAAAATTTCAAAATTGTCTCTCCGAACAGCCCGCTGCAATATCGCAATGAGTTTTCTCAGCCGTTGTAAGTTCTTACTGGTTGGGTTCATGTTACAAGATTTGAATAGATATATTCAGACATTTCTCATGGCATTAAGGCATTTATAATCATATACATCAAGGTTTTGTCCCCAAAATATCCTCAAAATGCCAATTTTTACTGAAATTAGGGGGTATAGGTGTGAGGACAGCCAAAATTTCTAGCATGGCTGCTAATAGGACATGATTTAGTGCATTTTAGGATTAAAGTATTCCAAAGACATCTGAGAAGAAGCACTGATGCAAGCCGGTTTCTGGGTTCCATTCTGGAAAGAGGTAAACTTTGCGCTTTTTCACAAAACATGGTTTGTCCGGCTTTCATCGTAGAATCTGGAAGCGATAACTTTTTCGCAAAGTTTAAAGATTCTTTGTCACTGAACATTAATTATGCATGACTTTATTATTAGATATGGTCTAAACTTGTGTTTGGCAATTCTTTTGGTGGATCATAAAGAAATTAGGGTTTGGTATAGGTTGCACTACAGTAAATAATTGGTCTTTATGAAAGCTGCACTTGCTTTAAAGCTGCACTTGCTTTGGGGAGAGCTTTCAGTACAGAATTGAATATTCTGCTGCTTCTGATAGGATTTGGTGCTAAGCCATTATTTTTCTGAGAAGTATTATTGTTTATTAGAAGAAATATTAGTAGGTATTTGCTATTGTAAAATGCAGCTGATTTAAAATGAACCATAAAATTGTGCTGACTGGCCACTGGAAATGCCTGGATTTATTCGCTGCGGTATGGGTTTGTTGACACTGGCTGCCAAAAAGGCCAAAATATGCCGCACAGCATACATATTTTTTAGCTTCTTCTGGAAGGTAAATGGTCAGCCTGTCAAATTATATGCCTCATAATGGAAGCATTAGACTTGCTGAAATGTGGTAGAAGATGGAATATGCCCCAATTTACATTGTGAGTAAGGGGATTTTTTTTACTGTAGTGCCACCTAAACCGAAAGTAGAAAAATCAGCTCCCCTCTAATGTTTTCATTCATTACATAATATTTTCACACATAATAGGTTCCCTCCAATTCTGTATCTTAAAGTTGATCTTCCTGGCATGTATTTTGTCACAGAAACTGTACAAATTGTAAGTTTAGTGCTAATTTAGGACTAACTTGGTGTATTTTATAAGTTTTTGCTTCTGTTCCATGTAATTGGAGGGGGGGGGGTGGTTACTTAAAAGCCATGTAAATCAGTTGTCATTGGCCTGTTTGGAAAGCAGACTTGCAGTAAATGTATAAACAGGAACACAAGAAAAAGAAAATACTCAATATTGAATATAACACTGAGGTTACTTGGCATTAGATAGAGGTCTCAAGCCAATGCAAAATTTCAAAATTGTCTCTCCGAACAGCCCGCTGCAATATCGCAATGAGTTTTCTCAGCCGTTGTAAGTTCTTACTGGTTGGGTTCATGTTACAAGATTTGAATAGATATATTCAGACATTTCTCATGGCATTAAGGCATTTATAATCATATACATCAAGGTTTTGTCCCCAAAATATCCTCAAAATGCCAATTTTTACTGAAATTTGGGGGTATAGGTGTGAGGACAGCCAAAATTTCTAGCATGGCTGCTAATAGGACATGATTTAGTGCATTTTAGGATTAAAGTATTCCAAAGACATCTGAGAAGAAGCACTGATGCAAGCCGGTTTCTGGGTTCCATTCTGGAAAGAGGTAAACTTTGCGCTTTTTCACAAAACATGGTTTGTCCGGCTTTCATCGTAGAATCTGGAAGCGATAACTTTTTCGCAAAGTTTAAAGATTCTTTGTCACTGAACATTAATTATGCATGACTTTATTATTAGATATGGTCTAAACTTGTGTTTGGCAATTCTTTTGGTGGATCATAAAGAAATTAGGGTTTGGTATAGGTTGCACTACAGTAAATAATTGGTCTTTATGAAAGCTGCACTTGCTTTAAAGCTGCACTTGCTTTGGGGAGAGCTTTCAGTACAGAATTGAATATTCTGCTGCTTCTGATAGGATTTGGTGCTAAGCCATTATTTTTCTGAGAAGTATTATTGTTTATTAGAAGAAATATTAGTAGGTATTTGCTATTGTAAAATGCAGCTGATTTAAAATGAACCATAAAATTGTGCTGACTGGCCACTGGAAATGCCTGGATTTATTCGCTGCGGTATGGGTTTGTTGACACTGGCTGCCAAAAAGGCCAAAATATGCCGCACAGCATACATATTTTTTAGCTTCTTCTGGAAGGTAAATGGTCAGCCTGTCAAATTATATGCCTCATAATGGAAGCATTAGACTTGCTGAAATGTGGTAGAAGATGGAATATGCCCCAATTTACATTGTGAGTAAGGGGATTTTTTTTACTGTAGTGCCACCTAAACCGAAAGTAGAAAAATCAGCTCCCCTCTAATGTTTTCATTCATTACATAATATTTTCACACATAATAGGTTCCCTCCAATTCTGTATCTTAAAGTTGATCTTCCTGGCATGTATTTTGTCACAGAAACTGTACAAATTGTAAGTTTAGTGCTAATTTAGGACTAACTTGGTGTATTTTATAAGTTTTTGCTTCTGTTCCATGTAATTGGAGGGGGGGGGGGTGGTTACTTAAAAGCCATGTAAATCAGTTGTCATTGGCCTGTTTGGAAAGCAGACTTGCAGTAAATGTATAAACAGGAACACAAGAAAAAGAAAATACTCAATATTGAATATAACACTGAGGTTACTTGGCATTAGACAGAGGTCTCAAGCCAATGCAAAATTTCAAAATTGTCTCTCCGAACAGCCCGCTGCAATATCGCAATGAGTTTTCTCAGCCGTTGTAAGTTCTTACTGGTTGGGTTCATGTTACAAGATTTGAATAGATATATTCAGACATTTCTCATGGCATTAAGGCATTTATAATCATATACATCAAGGTTTTGTCCCCAAAATATCCTCAAAATGCCAATTTTTACTGAAATTAGGGGGTATAGGTGTGAGGACAGCCAAAATTTCTAGCATGGCTGCTAATAGGACATGATTTAGTGCATTTTAGGATTAAAGTATTCCAAAGACATCTGAGAAGAAGCACTGATGCAAGCCGGTTTCTGGGTTCCATTCTGGAAAGAGGTAAACTTTGCGCTTTTTCACAAAACATGGTTTGTCCGGCTTTCATCGTAGAATCTGGAAGCGATAACTTTTTCGCAAAGTTTAAAGATTCTTTGTCACTGAACATTAATTATGCATGACTTTATTATTAGATATGGTCTAAACTTGTGTTTGGCAATTCTTTTGGTGGATCATAAAGAAATTAGGGTTTGGTATAGGTTGCACTACAGTAAATAATTGGTCTTTATGAAAGCTGCACTTGCTTTAAAGCTGCACTTGCTTTGGGGAGAGCTTTCAGTACAGAATTGAATATTCTGCTGCTTCTGATAGGATTTGGTGCTAAGCCATTATTTTTCTGAGAAGTATTATTGTTTATTAGAAGAAATATTAGTAGGTATTTGCTATTGTAAAATGCAGCTGATTTAAAATGAACCATAAAATTGTGCTGACTGGCCACTGGAAATGCCTGGATTTATTCGCTGCGGTATGGGTTTGTTGACACTGGCTGCCAAAAAGGCCAAAATATGCCGCACAGCATACATATTTTTTAGCTTCTTCTGGAAGGTAAATGGTCAGCCTGTCAAATTATATGCCTCATAATGGAAGCATTAGACTTGCTGAAATGTGGTAGAAGATGGAATATGCCCCAATTTACATTGTGAGTAAGGGGATTTTTTTTACTGTAGTGCCACCTAAACCGAAAGTAGAAAAATCAGCTCCCCTCTAATGTTTTCATTCATTACATAATATTTTCACACATAATAGGTTCCCTCCAATTCTGTATCTTAAAGTTGATCTTCCTGGCATGTATTTTGTCACAGAAACTGTACAAATTGTAAGTTTAGTGCTAATTTAGGACTAACTTGGTGTATTTTATAAGTTTTTGCTTCTGTTCCATGTAATTGGAGGGGGGGGGGGTGGTTACTTAAAAGCCATGTAAATCAGTTGTCATTGGCCTGTTTGGAAAGCAGACTTGCAGTAAATGTATAAACAGGAACACAAGAAAAAGAAAATACTCAATATTGAATATAACACTGAGGTTACTTGGCATTAGACAGAGGTCTCAAGCCAATGCAAAATTTCAAAATTGTCTCTCCGAACAGCCCGCTGCAATATCGCAATGAGTTTTCTCAGCCGTTGTAAGTTCTTACTGGTTGGGTTCATGTTACAAGATTTGAATAGATATATTCAGACATTTCTCATGGCATTAAGGCATTTATAATCATATACATCAAGGTTTTGTCCCCAAAATATCCTCAAAATGCCAATTTTTACTGAAATTAGGGGGTATAGGTGTGAGGACAGCCAAAATTTCTAGCATGGCTGCTAATAGGACATGATTTAGTGCATTTTAGGATTAAAGTATTCCAAAGACATCTGAGAAGAAGCACTGATGCAAGCCGGTTTCTGGGTTCCATTCTGGAAAGAGGTAAACTTTGCGCTTTTTCACAAAACATGGTTTGTCCGGCTTTCATCGTAGAATCTGGAAGCGATAACTTTTTCGCAAAGTTTAAAGATTCTTTGTCACTGAACATTAATTATGCATGACTTTATTATTAGATATGGTCTAAACTTGTGTTTGGCAATTCTTTTGGTGGATCATAAAGAAATTAGGGTTTGGTATAGGTTGCACTACAGTAAATAATTGGTCTTTATGAAAGCTGCACTTGCTTTAAAGCTGCACTTGCTTTGGGGAGAGCTTTCAGTACAGAATTGAATATTCTGCTGCTTCTGATAGGATTTGGTGCTAAGCCATTATTTTTCTGAGAAGTATTATTGTTTATTAGAAGAAATATTAGTAGGTATTTGCTATTGTAAAATGCAGCTGATTTAAAATGAACCATAAAATTGTGCTGACTGGCCACTGGAAATGCCTGGATTTATTCGCTGCGGTATGGGTTTGTTGACACTGGCTGCCAAAAAGGCCAAAATATGCCGCACAGCATACATATTTTTTAGCTTCTTCTGGAAGGTAAATGGTCAGCCTGTCAAATTATATGCCTCATAATGGAAGCATTAGACTTGCTGAAATGTGGTAGAAGATGGAATATGCCCCAATTTACATTGTGAGTAAGGGGATTTTTTTTACTGTAGTGCCACCTAAACCGAAAGTAGAAAAATCAGCTCCCCTCTAATGTTTTCATTCATTACATAATATTTTCACACATAATAGGTTCCCTCCAATTCTGTATCTTAAAGTTGATCTTCCTGGCATGTATTTTGTCACAGAAACTGTACAAATTGTAAGTTTAGTGCTAATTTAGGACTAACTTGGTGTATTTTATAAGTTTTTGCTTCTGTTCCATGTAATTGGAGGGGGGGGGGGTGGTTACTTAAAAGCCATGTAAATCAGTTGTCATTGGCCTGTTTGGAAAGCAGACTTGCAGTAAATGTATAAACAGGAACACAAGAAAAAGAAAATACTCAATATTGAATATAACACTGAGGTTACTTGGCATTAGACAGAGGTCTCAAGCCAATGCAAAATTTCAAAATTGTCTCTCCGAACAGCCCGCTGCAATATCGCAATGAGTTTTCTCAGCCGTTGTAAGTTCTTACTGGTTGGGTTCATGTTACAAGATTTGAATAGATATATTCAGACATTTCTCATGGCATTAAGGCATTTATAATCATATACATCAAGGTTTTGTCCCCAAAATATCCTCAAAATGCCAATTTTTACTGAAATTAGGGGGTATAGGTGTGAGGACAGCCAAAATTTCTAGCATGGCTGCTAATAGGACATGATTTAGTGCATTTTAGGATTAAAGTATTCCAAAGACATCTGAGAAGAAGCACTGATGCAAGCCGGTTTCTGGGTTCCATTCTGGAAAGAGGTAAACTTTGCGCTTTTTCACAAAACATGGTTTGTCCGGCTTTCATCGTAGAATCTGGAAGCGATAACTTTTTCGCAAAGTTTAAAGATTCTTTGTCACTGAACATTAATTATGCATGACTTTATTATTAGATATGGTCTAAACTTGTGTTTGGCAATTCTTTTGGTGGATCATAAAGAAATTAGGGTTTGGTATAGGTTGCACTACAGTAAATAATTGGTCTTTATGAAAGCTGCACTTGCTTTAAAGCTGCACTTGCTTTGGGGAGAGCTTTCAGTACAGAATTGAATATTCTGCTGCTTCTGATAGGATTTGGTGCTAAGCCATTATTTTTCTGAGAAGTATTATTGTTTATTAGAAGAAATATTAGTAGGTATTTGCTATTGTAAAATGCAGCTGATTTAAAATGAACCATAAAATTGTGCTGACTGGCCACTGGAAATGCCTGGATTTATTCGCTGCGGTATGGGTTTGTTGACACTGGCTGCCAAAAAGGCCAAAATATGCCGCACAGCATACATATTTTTTAGCTTCTTCTGGAAGGTAAATGGTCAGCCTGTCAAATTATATGCCTCATAATGGAAGCATTAGACTTGCTGAAATGTGGTAGAAGATGGAATATGCCCCAATTTACATTGTGAGTAAGGGGATTTTTTTTACTGTAGTGCCACCTAAACCGAAAGTAGAAAAATCAGCTCCCCTCTAATGTTTTCATTCATTACATAATATTTTCACACATAATAGGTTCCCTCCAATTCTGTATCTTAAAGTTGATCTTCCTGGCATGTATTTTGTCACAGAAACTGTACAAATTGTAAGTTTAGTGCTAATTTAGGACTAACTTGGTGTATTTTATAAGTTTTTGCTTCTGTTCCATGTAATTGGAGGGGGGGGGGGTGGTTACTTAAAAGCCATGTAAATCAGTTGTCATTGGCCTGTTTGGAAAGCAGACTTGCAGTAAATGTATAAACAGGAACACAAGAAAAAGAAAATACTCAATATTGAATATAACACTGAGGTTACTTGGCATTAGACAGAGGTCTCAAGCCAATGCAAAATTTCAAAATTGTCTCTCCGAACAGCCCGCTGCAATATCGCAATGAGTTTTCTCAGCCGTTGTAAGTTCTTACTGGTTGGGTTCATGTTACAAGATTTGAATAGATATATTCAGACATTTCTCATGGCATTAAGGCATTTATAATCATATACATCAAGGTTTTGTCCCCAAAATATCCTCAAAATGCCAATTTTTACTGAAATTAGGGGGTATAGGTGTGAGGACAGCCAAAATTTCTAGCATGGCTGCTAATAGGACATGATTTAGTGCATTTTAGGATTAAAGTATTCCAAAGACATCTGAGAAGAAGCACTGATGCAAGCCGGTTTCTGGGTTCCATTCTGGAAAGAGGTAAACTTTGCGCTTTTTCACAAAACATGGTTTGTCCGGCTTTCATCGTAGAATCTGGAAGCGATAACTTTTTCGCAAAGTTTAAAGATTCTTTGTCACTGAACATTAATTATGCATGACTTTATTATTAGATATGGTCTAAACTTGTGTTTGGCAATTCTTTTGGTGGATCATAAAGAAATTAGGGTTTGGTATAGGTTGCACTACAGTAAATAATTGGTCTTTATGAAAGCTGCACTTGCTTTAAAGCTGCACTTGCTTTGGGGAGAGCTTTCAGTACAGAATTGAATATTCTGCTGCTTCTGATAGGATTTGGTGCTAAGCCATTATTTTTCTGAGAAGTATTATTGTTTATTAGAAGAAATATTAGTAGGTATTTGCTATTGTAAAATGCAGCTGATTTAAAATGAACCATAAAATTGTGCTGACTGGCCACTGGAAATGCCTGGATTTATTCGCTGCGGTATGGGTTTGTTGACACTGGCTGCCAAAAAGGCCAAAATATGCCGCACAGCATACATATTTTTTAGCTTCTTCTGGAAGGTAAATGGTCAGCCTGTCAAATTATATGCCTCATAATGGAAGCATTAGACTTGCTGAAATGTGGTAGAAGATGGAATATGCCCCAATTTACATTGTGAGTAAGGGGATTTTTTTTACTGTAGTGCCACCTAAACCGAAAGTAGAAAAATCAGCTCCCCTCTAATGTTTTCATTCATTACATAATATTTTCACACATAATAGGTTCCCTCCAATTCTGTATCTTAAAGTTGATCTTCCTGGCATGTATTTTGTCACAGAAACTGTACAAATTGTAAGTTTAGTGCTAATTTAGGACTAACTTGGTGTATTTTATAAGTTTTTGCTTCTGTTCCATGTAATTGGAGGGGGGGGGGGTGGTTACTTAAAAGCCATGTAAATCAGTTGTCATTGGCCTGTTTGGAAAGCAGACTTGCAGTAAATGTATAAACAGGAACACAAGAAAAAGAAAATACTCAATATTGAATATAACACTGAGGTTACTTGGCATTAGACAGAGGTCTCAAGCCAATGCAAAATTTCAAAATTGTCTCTCCGAACAGCCCGCTGCAATATCGCAATGAGTTTTCTCAGCCGTTGTAAGTTCTTACTGGTTGGGTTCATGTTACAAGATTTGAATAGATATATTCAGACATTTCTCATGGCATTAAGGCATTTATAATCATATACATCAAGGTTTTGTCCCCAAAATATCCTCAAAATGCCAATTTTTACTGAAATTAGGGGGTATAGGTGTGAGGACAGCCAAAATTTCTAGCATGGCTGCTAATAGGACATGATTTAGTGCATTTTAGGATTAAAGTATTCCAAAGACATCTGAGAAGAAGCACTGATGCAAGCCGGTTTCTGGGTTCCATTCTGGAAAGAGGTAAACTTTGCGCTTTTTCACAAAACATGGTTTGTCCGGCTTTCATCGTAGAATCTGGAAGCGATAACTTTTTCGCAAAGTTTAAAGATTCTTTGTCACTGAACATTAATTATGCATGACTTTATTATTAGATATGGTCTAAACTTGTGTTTGGCAATTCTTTTGGTGGATCATAAAGAAATTAGGGTTTGGTATAGGTTGCACTACAGTAAATAATTGGTCTTTATGAAAGCTGCACTTGCTTTAAAGCTGCACTTGCTTTGGGGAGAGCTTTCAGTACAGAATTGAATATTCTGCTGCTTCTGATAGGATTTGGTGCTAAGCCATTATTTTTCTGAGAAGTATTATTGTTTATTAGAAGAAATATTAGTAGGTATTTGCTATTGTAAAATGCAGCTGATTTAAAATGAACCATAAAATTGTGCTGACTGGCCACTGGAAATGCCTGGATTTATTCGCTGCGGTATGGGTTTGTTGACACTGGCTGCCAAAAAGGCCAAAATATGCCGCACAGCATACATATTTTTTAGCTTCTTCTGGAAGGTAAATGGTCAGCCTGTCAAATTATATGCCTCATAATGGAAGCATTAGACTTGCTGAAATGTGGTAGAAGATGGAATATGCCCCAATTTACATTGTGAGTAAGGGGATTTTTTTTACTGTAGTGCCACCTAAACCGAAAGTAGAAAAATCAGCTCCCCTCTAATGTTTTCATTCATTACATAATATTTTCACACATAATAGGTTCCCTCCAATTCTGTATCTTAAAGTTGATCTTCCTGGCATGTATTTTGTCACAGAAACTGTACAAATTGTAAGTTTAGTGCTAATTTAGGACTAACTTGGTGTATTTTATAAGTTTTTGCTTCTGTTCCATGTAATTGGAGGGGGGGGGGGTGGTTACTTAAAAGCCATGTAAATCAGTTGTCATTGGCCTGTTTGGAAAGCAGACTTGCAGTAAATGTATAAACAGGAACACAAGAAAAAGAAAATACTCAATATTGAATATAACACTGAGGTTACTTGGCATTAGACAGAGGTCTCAAGCCAATGCAAAATTTCAAAATTGTCTCTCCGAACAGCCCGCTGCAATATCGCAATGAGTTTTCTCAGCCGTTGTAAGTTCTTACTGGTTGGGTTCATGTTACAAGATTTGAATAGATATATTCAGACATTT
>CAUZLF010000324.1:118329-163651 GCA_963580285.1 Lucinisca nassula | reverse complement strand
ATATGTCCACCATATTGTGATGACATTACAGCGATGTTTAGTGACATCACCTAACGTGCTGTGACATCTACCTTAACAACGGCGTATATGAGGTCGCATTCAACCAGTGCATTTATCAAACATGCGAGAATACTCTGCGAATTTTTAATTCAGGCGAACGGATTTGAAAGATTGGAGTAAATGGCTTGCAGTTTCATATTATAATAGTAGCTCATAAATACATGTTGATAAACAAACGAACAAATTTGCTTTACAATGTTTTTACAATAAAGACAATATCTTTATGATGTAACAGACATGGCATAGAAGAATGAAGACATGTTCAATATTTAGCAATGTTACCGGTCAATACACTTTAAATTTGGCGGTGATGTCATGTTCATATTCTTGGCCTTAACGATGATTAGAAATGATATATATAAACATGACAAAAGTGTACGCTTTATATACTTTTATATACACTATATTTCAATAACAAGAGCACCGCATGCGGGTGCCAACGCTCCACTGCACCCCCTTTTCATAATGAACAACTAGTCCGAGTTTCAAGTAAATATGTTCAGTAATGACAGAGATATTACAAAATGTACAAGTTTTTGCATGACGATGCAGACGACGCCAGAGCTATGACAATACCTGGTCGTTTTCATAGAAAACAGCCGAGCTAAAAATTCACGAGTTTTTAGCTCCATTCACTCACATGAACACTGAAACAAGAGCACCGCAAGCGGCGCCATGTTCGTCTGTTTTTCCATGCCACAGAGACAAATCAGTCATGGAAGAGGTCTGGAACACGAATGTAGGACAAAACACCCCCTGCTCAATTTGGCATAGGTGGATAAAACACCCCTCATGTTTTTTACAGGGTGGACATAACACCCCCTGCAACTTACGAAAGGGTGGACAAAACTCCCCTCGTCAGTTTTGCAAGGTGGACAAAATCCCCCCTATCATGTGGACAAAACCCCCCTCAGACTGAATCCTCTGTGTCTATTATTGCTATAGAATTCTGGTCCCTTGAGTAATAATCTGCTTGCAATGGTACAGAAGGCAAAATCCCTTCCAAGATATGAACATAAATGTATGCTTATCAACAATATTTTTGTTTCAAAAATGTATGAGGGCATGAAGTATGAAGAAATTAATGGGGCTATTAAGTATTAAATAAACTTTATTGTGAAATTTTTCTTCTACCAGTATGCTAATTGATTGCTATATTCAGTTTGTAATTGTTCAGTTAATTTTCTAATATGAATTGTGATTGTATAAGTTCCAGATCATTTTACTTTTAATTAGCTGATTAGAGCAGTAATGCCAGTTTACTTTGTGCACCATTTTCTTAGGTTAGGTTATAATAAAAATGACCAAGTATTGATTTTTTTTTTTTTTTTTTTTTTTTTTTTTTTGGTTTGGGTTTTACGGCCCTTTCAAGATTATTTCACTCATATCGAGCCGATCGTTAATCATAGGTGGGCGAAAACCGGAGTACCCGGAGAAAAACCACCTGACCTTCCGTTGCAGAACTTGGCGTCTCACACGTGACCCGAGCGAGGCTCGAACCCACGGCGGTGAGAGACCTAATGACTAAGAGTCAGCGCTCTTATCCATTAGGCCACGGAGGCCCGTAAACCAAGTATTGATGGCTGTTTTTCTATATAATCTCTACATTTTTTTTTTGGTCATCACACAGTGATTTAACTTACATACATGGTTTATGTGTATAACAGGAGCACCCTTCAACTACTGGTGAGGTGCCCAATCTAGCATCAGGGGGATTTTGTCCGAGGGGGGTTTTGTCCACATGACAGGGGGGATTTTGTCCACCTTGCAAAACTTACGAGGGGGTTTTTGTCCACCCTGTCAAAAGTTGCAGGAGGTGTTATGTCCACCCTGTAGAAAACTTGAGGGGGGGTTTTGTCCACCTATGCCAAAATGAGCAGGGGGTGTTATGTCCGGGGGGGGGGGGGGGGGGGGGGGGGGGGTGTTTTGTCCGGATACCCTGGAACACAGGCCTCATACTGACCACGATTTTCCATGCCTGAAAGTCCCGATTTTGCAGCTTCAACCCTTATCCTGCTGAACAAGACACAACTGTTACCTTTGCAAAAAGTGTAGATCCTGATCAGATGGCTTCTGAAGAAGCCATCTGATCAGGATCTACACTGTTTGTAAAGCCATCTGATCAGAATCTACACTGATTGTAATGGAGTTTATGAAAATATAAAGTAATTTGGTTGACTTATAGTCAGAAATAAGGGTTAAATAGTTTTTTAAACAGACTATATATATACAAAAATCTGAATCTAAAAGCCTGAAATCAAGAAAAAAATCAAGCTCTAAAAGCCTGAAATCCTGCACATGCCTGAAAAATATTAGGCCTGTACTTACGACCCATGCGCTTAGTTTTTTTCAAAATTGTGTCAAAAAAAATTGTAGTGAAAAAGTGTTTCTGAAAAAAGGGAGACAAATCGGCCATAATCAATAATATAGTTATGGCACTGTCAGATTGTGATGGTTAGTATGTGTATGAAGTTCCATGAAGGTAGGCCAAATATTTTGGAAATATGGTCAAGGTTAAGGTTTTTTGGTTAATGTTTTGTAAAATAGAAAAGTTCGAAGGTGAAGGTCACAGGTCAAAAAGGTAAGTATCAGTGAAAAGGTCTTGTCCCAAGGAACATCCATGTGAAGTTTGAAGGCTCTGTTACAAATAGTATTGGAATGGGAGTAAAAATGTGTATAAAAAAATCAGGTTAAAGTTCAAAGGTCAAGGTCACATGTCAAAAAGGTTGGTATCAGTGAAAAGGTTTGTCTCAAGGAACATTCAACATTTTTAAGAAGCCGTGTTAAAATGCTTTGTAGATAAACAACATCCATGTGAAGTTTGAAAAGTAGAAGTAAAACAAAGATCAGGAATTGATACAATTAACTTACTCCATCCATAAAAGACACCAAAGGGAAAGAAATACAAACATTAAGCGACCAGACCATAATGGAAACCTAAACAAAGGAAGGCCATATGGACAGTTACTTTCCCACAAAATGGCCATATGGCCATCCAAAATTAAAAGACACAAGTGATACACACAGTAAGTAACAAACAACAACATAAATAAATCGCCACAGAAGAGCCGCCTTGGAACGGTCAGTGGAAGATTTCCACTGGGGGGCTTAAATCGATTTTACGTGGCCACAATCCTCGCCCTTACTTCCGTCGCGATTTAGACAAAAATTTTGTTCAGTCCGCATGAAGGCCGCCTAACTCATCAGTGCAACATCTCCGTGAACACAGAAATCAAAGAATGAAGGCTCTGTTACAAATAGTTTTGGAATGGGAGTAAAAAATGTTTCAGAAAAAAAAAAACGGAATAGGGGATATAATTCAGCCATAATCAACAATATAGTTATGGCCCTTTGTCAGAATGTAGCTCTTGTCATGTAAAGGTAGGCTAAATATTTTTGGAAATATGGTCATGGTTAAGGTTTTTGGTTAATTTTTTGTAAAATAGGTCAAAGTTCAAGGTCACAGAACAAAAAGATTAGTATCACTGAAAAGGTCTTGTCCCAAGAAAAATCCATGTGAAGTATGAAGGCTCCGTTACAAATAGTATTGGAATGAGAGTAAAAATGTGTTTCAGAAAAAAAATTGGAAAAGGGGAGATAATTCAGTCATAACAATATAGTTTTGGCTCTTGGTCAGAATGTAGGTCTTGTCATGGTGAGTATGTGTATAAACTTTTATGAGGCTAGGTCTAATACTTTTCAAGTTATAGCAGACTTGCCTACCCCTTGAGACAGAAAATAGTAAGATCCATTAAAAAAAAATATTCAATTTTATGTGTTGTAAATAACTGATGAGATTAATTCTAGTTCTAAGCTGTCTGCTGTGGAAAGAGCAATACAGGGAAAAGGAAGAAAGCTCTGTGATGCCCTAGCTCTGGCTTGGCACTGTGCATGCTCTTCTTGCATTTGCTGTCACCCATTGAAACTTGAAAAATAGTTCCACCATCAATGAATACTGTTTTCAGGTTTCAGTCTACCAAATATGAATTTGCCACGGGCGTATAATGCCCCGCTTGCGGAGCTCTTGTTAACAACATTTTAAAGTGTCCGAAATTTTATGTGAATTACAGTACTTGCCAAATCCTCTATTTGTGTTCTAGATTTATGTTTTGTTTTGAAAAAATGTCATGTTAAGAGTTATGGTCACTGATAATGGTGAATATTGTCCTGTTGGGCGTATGAAGGCAGAAAGCCTGAGAAGAGTCCTAAAAGTTCAGGCAATCATAAACTTTGATGCACTGTTTGCCCAAACATGCCTGACTGAAAATTTAGGATGTCTATCCCAACTAGAGAAAGTGACCAGTGGGTCACGTATTGACCAGTATTGACCAGTGGGTCACGTATACCTCCGGCCAGCATCACCCTCTGATATATCTTTCGAGCTTGTATGTAATATGAATGAAGTCAAGAAGCTATAAGAATCTATAAATGTGCTTGTAAAAGCTAAACCAAACATAAAATTTCTAAATGGACCAAGGGAGTGAGGGCATCAAATAGAACACACAGGCCATCTATAAATTTTGACATAAAACTTTAACCAAATGTAAAAGTCCGTGACCTTGAGGTCAAGGTCACTATGGGTGGGGGAATGGACATGCATCATGAAATCATTTATCAAACATGAAGAGAATCTAAGATGTGGTTACAGAGATATCAGCCATGAAAAAGGTTTAACACAAAACTTTGACGTAAAAGTAGATGAACAGACAGACAGACAGCCCACCCTGGGGCTTGACCCAGAGGCTTAGATATTCCATATGAAAGGTAATGCTATAGAGATATCCTTTACCAAACATGAAGAGAATCTAACATGTGGTTACAGAGATATCAGCAATGAAAAAGGTTTAACACAAAACTTTGACATAAAATTAGATGAACAGACAGACAGACAGCCCACCCAGGGGCTTGACCCAGGGGCTTAGATATTCCATATGAAAGGTAATGCTATAGAGATATCCTATACCAAATATGAAGAGAATCTAACATGTGGTTACAGAGATATCAGCAATGAAAAAGGTTTAACACAAAACTTTGACGTAAAATTAGATGAACAGACAGACAGACAGCCCACCCAGGGGCTTGACCCAGGGGCTTAGATATTCCATATGAAAGGCAATTCTATAGAGATATCCTATACCAAATATGAAGAGAATCTAACATGTGGTTACAGAGATATCAGCAATGAAAAAGGTTTAACACAAAACTTTGACGTAAAAGTAGATGACAGACAGACGGACAGACAGACAACCCACCGTGGGGCTTAGATATTCCATATGAAAGGTAATGCTATAGAGATATCCTGTACCAAATATGAAGAGAATCCAACCTGTGGTTACAGAGATATGAGCAATCAAAAAGGTTTAACGCAAAACTTTGACGTAAAAGTTGACAAACGGACAGACAGCCCACCCAGGGGCTTAGATATTACATATGAAAGGTAATGCTATAGAGATATCCTTTACCAAATATGAAGAGAATCTAACATGTGGTTACAGAGATATGAGCAATCAAAAAGGTTTAACGCAAAACTTTGATGTAAAGGTTGACGAACGGCGGGATAGACGGAAGTACGAACGAACGAACTAACTAACAAACAAACGGACGGAAAGACGAAAACTATATACCCCCTGACATACTTCGTATGTCGGGGGTATAAAAAAGCCGACCGACCGACCCACTTTTACAAGAGAAAAAAAACAAAACAAGAGGGCCATGATTGCCCTGGATCGCTCACCTGATCCATAAGTAACAAGTGGGCCCCAGGGAGGGCCATTA
Source organism: Lucinisca nassula (assembly GCA_963580285.1). Taxonomy (NCBI): domain Eukaryota; kingdom Metazoa; phylum Mollusca; class Bivalvia; order Lucinida; family Lucinidae; genus Lucinisca; species Lucinisca nassula. The sequence goes on along the minus strand of CAUZLF010000324.1, from coordinate 157,816 downwards.
TTGACCCCAGGGCTATAATGTGCATAATGTTGAGGGAGGTCTAAAAAGGTCGAGCTTCATACCAAATATCAACAAAGGCAATAATTTGAACAATCTTGGCAAAGGTCCACTAGATGGAGCAACATACCAAATATCAAAGCCCTGGGCCTTGAAGTTTCAGAGAAGAAGATTTTTTTTAAAGATATTCCCTACAAATGCCTATGTAAAACCAAAGGGCCCCAGGGCGGGAGCATTTGTGGCCCAGGGGCTATAATGTGAACAATCTAATGGTAGAGGTCCACTAGATGAAGCTTCATACCAAATATCAAAGACCTGAGCCTTGTGGTTTTAAAGAAGAAGATTTTTAAAGATTTTCCCTATATAAGCCAATGTAAAACCAAAGGGCCACGTGGCGGGGGCATTTTTTGTCCCAGCACTAAAATTGGAACAATCTTGGTAGGAGTCCAATAGATGAAGCTTCATACCAAATATCAAAGTCCTGGGCCTTGTGGTTTCAGAGAAGAAAATTTTTAAAGATTTTCCCTATATAAGCCTATGTAAAACCAAAGGGCCCCGGGGCGGGGGCATTTTTGGCCCCAGCACTATAATTTGAACAATCTTGGTAGGGGTCCACTAGATGAAGCTTCATACCAAATATCAAAGACCTGGGCCTTGTGGTTTCAGAGAAGAAGATTTTTAATGATTTTCCCTTTATAAGCCTATGTAAAACCAAAGGGCCCCGGGGCGGGGGCATTTTTGGCCCCAGCACTATAATTTGAACAATCTTGGTAGGGGTCCACTAGATGAAGCATCATACGAAATATCAAAGACCTGGGCCTTGTGGTTTCAGAGAAGAAGATTTTTAAAGATTTTCCCTATATAAGCCAATGTAAAACCAAAGGGCCCCGTGGCGGGGGCATTTTTTGTCCCTGCACTAAAATTTGAACAATCTTGGTAGGAGTCCACTAGATGAAGCTTCATACCAAATATCAAAGTCCTGGGCCTTGTGGTTTCAGAGAAGAAGATTTTTAAAGATTTTCCCTATATAAGCCTATGTAAAACCAAAGGGACCCGGGGCGGGGGCATTTTTGGCCCCAGCATTATAATTTGAACAGTCTTGTTAGGGGTCCACTAGATGAAGCTTCATACCAAATATCAAAGACCTGGGCTTTGTGGTTACAGAGAAGAAGGTTTTTAAAGATTTTCCCTATATAAGCCAATGTAACACCAAAGGGCCCCGTGGCAGGGGCATTTTTTGTCCCAGCACTGAAATTTGAACAATCTTGGTAGGGGTCCACTATATGAAGCTTCATACCAAATATCAAAGTCCTGGGCCTTGCAGTTTCAGAGAAGATTTTTAAAGATTTTCCCATATAAGCCTATGTAAAACCAAAGGGCCCCGGGGCGGGGGCATTTTTGGCCCAAGCATTATAATTTGAACAATCTTGGTAGGGGTCCACTAGATGAAGCTTCATACCAAATATCAAAGACCTGGGCCTTGTGGTTTCAGAGAAGATTTTTAAAGATTTTCCCTATATAAGCCTATGTAAAACCAAAGGGCCCCAGGGCAGGGGCATATTTGGCCCCAGCACTATAATTTGAACAATCTTGGTAGGGGTCCACTAGATGAAGCTTCATACCAAATATCAAAGACCTGGGCCTTGTGGTTTCAGAGAAGAAGATTTTTTAAGTTTTTGGTGAAAAAAAAACTATTTTTGGCTCCTGTGATGCAACGGACCGGAACCATTTGAACAACTTTGAAAGGGGACCACCTAAGGATCATTCCTGTGCAGTTTGGTCAAAATCCGATCAGAAGTTTAGGAGGAGATGTCGTTTAAAGAAATTGTTTACGCACGCACGCACGACGGACAAAAAGTGATCCCAAAAGCTCACCTCGTCACTATGTGACGGTGAGCTAAAAATAGCCGACCGACCCACCTAAAATTTTCTGGGTCGGTAAACAGCAAACCAACAATTTTTTAAGGTTGGCCTTAGGAATAAAGCCTGGTGTCAGTTTATAATATCCCTGTTAGGGACATTTAATTGGTCAATTTAGCAATTAGATCTTTGCCACACCCACAGCAGTGGCTTGGGTTAGTCTGTTTTGACAACAATTTACAGGTGTTGAACATACTTTTAAATATTCAAAGACATCAATGTTGTTACAGCCTTTTACAGATGAACTACTTCACAGGCCTAACATTAATGACAGGTGTATTTCACACGTTTGTCAATATTTTCTGAAATACCATCAAAATTATATGTGAACTGCTTTAAAATTTTATGATCAAAGATTATGTTAAATAATTGATATTTCAAGTTGAAGAGTGGGGGAGAGAGGTGATTGGGTCAATCTGGTACAACAATTTTTGTTTTCTGTGTCAAACAAAATAGGAACTTCCATAAATCCTAAAAAATCCATGATTCATTCAGCTTATCATATTCCTGTAATTCCAAATATGAACAATCAATCTAACCTATAAAGGAAAAAAAAGAAAGATTATAAAGAACGTTTGATTGAAAAGAACAGGCCTGTCTACAGTTGAGTGAGTCAATCCAATCTCTTCATTTGACCAGCAATAATGTCTTTTGACTTTAGATCAAATAAAAAATACCTCAAATAATTACTGTTATTAATAAAAACTATTTTGTCTTGCTCAGTGATGAAAATATAGTCTAACATCATGTGCATGATGTAGGGGGAAAGCTTTTAAGACCAGTTTAGCAACAGGACAGAGGTATATACTCCAGTGATTTAATTGACCACCAATCGACCAGTATTGACCAGTAATGACCGGTTAAAACCAGTTTTAACCACCGGCCCGGTCAATACTCATATTGACCGGGTTTTTGCCAACCTTGAGTTTTGTGGGACTTTTAAATGACATCTAAAGCCCTGTTACCCAATGAAACGAACAGGGTTTATAAGCATGGACGGTCCGACTCGCACTGCTTTGCCTGGGCAGGCTTAGATCCTCTAAGCGGACGCTGGAGTGATGACAATAGCTCGAAATCTTTTCTTTGAAAAAACAGACCAGCTTATAATGATAGGTCCTCAAAATATTTCTTGACATATCAGAACCTCATACCTGCCAGACTTTTTGGGAGGATTCGGTGCAGCCTGTGATTCTGCCATTTTACGGCAAGATCTGAAAAGATATAAAATATGAATGAGATTTATTTAGACAAGTTAACTCCAAAACTGCATCCCTTCTTAAGGTTGAAGTTCAATACATATACCTTCCTGTGTCCAAAAAATTGCCTGTGCTAATTTAATGTGTACAAAGAAATGGCACTGGTTTGTTGAGAACCTTTTCTAGCTTTCTATACCAGTATGAAAAAAAATCTCATTTTGACTTTTTACATACTGTTGTTGTTTATCTACAAAGTATTTTACACTGGGTACTAAAGTAAATCTCTTATGCATTGCACAAGGTACAAATCTCATGCTGCTGTGTGTCATTGTTTGATTTGCGGTTATCCCTGTCAACAATGTAAAGGTCATTTTGGAGACGTTGCTTCCAATTTTATGGGACTTTTACCCGACATCGAGATGAAATGACATCTCAAGCCCTGTCGCCCAATGTAACAAATAGGGTTTATAATCATGGACGGTCCGACACGCACACCGCTTTGTCTGGGCAGGTTTAGATCCTCTAAACGGTATACCAGTATCTATCTATCTACTGATACTGTGTCAGTCACATTTGACCATTACTGCAGGTGTATATTACATACACTCCAGGTTTTGCAGGATGAAAGCCTACACAGTATTCATGTAATTACGGTAGGGATCTTTAACCTGCACAGGGGGCCTCCAGTTAACGTCCCGATCCGAAGGACAGTGCAGGGCTTCCATTAACTCCCAAATTCAGGAAGTCCCAGACTTCCTACCCTTGAAATCTGGAAGTCCCACTGGAAAATTCAGGAAGTCCCAATTTTGAAGCAACATGTTTGCGGTCATCGTAAATTGTTTTGATGAAGAAAAATATATTATTTAATCTATGAATCTCTTCTTTGCTTTTTTTTTTCACCTGTGTTTATACTTTTAGATGGCTAGTAGGTGTGGATAGGTACACTGACCAGCTCAAAAATGACTTAAATAGTGTTGACTGGGCCGTAAAACTCCCAAACAAATAAGCAACGTTCTGTTTTCAGCCAGTATGAGCAAGTTAAAACTACACATAACTGTGACATAGATGCGGTCAGTACACTCCTCTACACTCTAGAGGATATAAGCCTGCCCAGGCAAAGCAGTGCGGGTCGGACCATCCATACTTATAAACTCTATGTGTTTCATTGGGTGACAGGGCTTGAGATGTCATTCATCTCAATGTCAGGTAAAAGTTCCACAAAATAGGAAGCAACATCTCCAAAATGACCTATACAGTGTTGACAGGGACGTTAAACCTCAAATCAAACAAAGCAGAAGAGTGCATACAAAAACAAGAGGGCCCACAGGGCCCTGGTTCGCTCACCTGTGTGACACTGTCTCGAGTACATTCTATTTTAGCTATGGTTGCCATCTTGTTCATCAGCAGAGTGATTTTAGCTTATTTGATAGGGAGTTACCTAGGCAACATTCCTGTTAAGTTTGAATCAAATTGTCCTTAGGGTTTAGGAGGGGTTCACGTTTGAATCAGATTTACAATATTTTTCTATTTTTAGCTCCGGTGGCCATTTTTTCTTCAGAGCGGGATTGTTTTAGCCTTTTTGGTAGAGGGTCATCTAAGCAACATTACTTCAAAGTTTGAATGAAATTGGCCCAAGGGTACAGAAGGAATTATCGTTTGAAGAATTTTTTATTTTTAGCTCTGGAAGCCATCTTGTTCATTGGAGTGGAATGAGTATTAACTATTTTGGTAGGGAGTCACCTAGGCAACATTCCTGTGAAGTTTTAAATCCAATTGGCACAAAGGTTTAGAAGGAGTTAGCATTTGAAGCAAATTTACAATGTTTTCTATTTTTAGCTCTTGTGACCATTTGTTAATCGTTATGCTATTTTCCTAGAGGGTCATCTACACAACATTCCAATGAAGTTTAGAAGCCTTCATGGTGAAGTGGTCATGCTACTTGCCTTGTAAACCAGGGTAGCAGGATCGATGCCAGGCTTCTCCAGACTTTCAGATTGGTCTTTAAACAGAGGTCCCATAACTGTATGACCTTAGCTGTTGGTGAGACTTCAAACTCAATCACTCACTCCTATGAAGGAACCTATATGCCAAATATGAAGGCTGTATCTTAAATGCTCCAAAAGTTATGACAAAGTAGGTCAAAGGTCAAGGTCATGGCTCAAAAGTTTTGAATGGTTGAGAAAACCTTGTCACAAGGAACATACATGTACATGCCAAATATGAAGGCTCTATCTCATATGGTTCAAAAGTTATGATAAAGTAGGTCACAGGTCAACGTCACAGGTCAAATCTTTATATGAGTGGAAAGCCCTTGTCAAAAGGAACCTATATGCTAAATATGAAGGCTCTGTCTCAAACAGTTCAAAAGTTATGACAAAATAACCTACTGATCTACTTTTTGATTTGACATGACCCATATATTCGAATTTAACTGAGATATTGTCCAAATGATCATTCTGAGCAAGTTTTATGATGATTTGACTAAAACTGTGGCCTCTTAGAGTGTTCAAAACGTTTTTTCTATGATTTGACCTGCTGACCTACTTTTTGACCCGACATGACCCATATTCAAACTTGACCCAGATATTGTCAAGATGATCATTCTGAGCAAGTTTGATGATGATCAGACCAAAACTGGGGTCTCTAGTGTGTCCACAAGGTTTTTCAACAATCTGACCTACTGACCTACTTACTGGCCAGATATGACCAATATTAGAAATTAATTGAGATATTGTCAAATGATCATTTTTAGCAAGTTTGATGATGATCAGACCAAAACTGTGGCCTCTAGTGTGTACACAAGGTTTTTCTCTGATTTGAACTACTGACCTACTTTTTGAACCGACATGACCCATATTCAAACTTGACTCAGATATTGTCAAGATGATCTTTCTGGGCACGTTTGATGATGATTGGACCAAATCTGTGGCCTCTAGTGTGTTAACAAGGTTTTTATATGATTTGACCTACTGACCTACTTTTTGACCTGAAATTACCCATATTCGAACTTGACCGAGAAATTGTCAAGACTATCATTCTGAGCAAGATTGATGATGATTGGACCAAAAATGTGGCCTCTAGTGTGTTCACAAGGTTTTTCTCTCATTTGACCTACTGACCTACTTTCTGACCTGCCATGACCCATATTCGAACGTGACTAAGATATTATCAAGATGATCATTCTGAGCAAGTTTGATGATGATTGGACCAGAAATGTGGCCTCTAGTGTGTACACAAGGTTTTTCTCTGATTTGAACTACTGACCTACTTTTTAGACCGACATGACCCATATTCAAACTTGACTCAGATATTGTCAAGATGATCATTCTGAGCAAGTTTGATGATGATTGGACATAAATTGTGGCCTCTAGTGTGTTCAGAAGGTTTTTCTATGATTTGACCTACTGACCTACTTTTTGACCCGACAACACCCATATTCGAACTTGACTGAGATATTGTCAAGATGATCATTCTGGGCTAGTTTGATGATGATCGGACCAAAACTGTGGCCTCTAGTGTCTTCACAAGGTTTTTTTTCTGATTTGACCTACTGACCTACTTTTTGACCCAACATGACCCATATTCGAACTTGACCGAGATATTTTGTGGTGGTACAAAATGTGTGCAAGTTTAGTTAAAAGCAAATGAAACAGCTATCATGCAGACAATACCAAAATAGGCAATTTTTGCCCTTTCAGGGTCCGTAACTCTGCAACACATGATGGGATATGGCTGGTTCAAGAAAGGAACCCAGATCTCATGGTGGTACAAGTTGTGTGCAAGTCTGGTTAAAATCAAATCATAAATGAAGATGCTATCCTGCGGACAAGACCAAAATAGGCAATTTTTGCCCTTTCAGGGGCCGTAACTCCGTAACACATGATGGGATATGGCTGGTTCAAGAAAGGAACCCAGATCTCCTTGTGTAAGTTGTGTGCAAGTCTGGTTAAAATCAAATCATAAATGAAGATGCTATTGTGCGGACAAGACCAAAAAAGGCAATTTTTGCCGTTTCAGGGGCCGTAACTCCATAACACATGATGGGATATGGCTGGTTCAAGAAAGGAACCTAGATGGCATGGTGGTACAAGTTGTGTGCAAGTCTGGTTAAAATCAAATCATAAATGAAGATGCTATCCTGCGGACAAGACCAAAATAGGCAATTTTTGCCGTTTCAGGGGCCGTAACACATGATGGGATATGGCCGGTTCAAGAAAGGAACCCAGACCTCATGGTGGCACAAGTTGTGTGCAAGTCCGGTTAAAATCAAATCATAAATGAAGATGCTATCGTGCGGACAAGACCAAAATAGGCAATTTTTGCCATTTCAGGGGCCGTAACTCCGTAACACATGATGGGATATGGCTGGTTCAAGAAAGGAACCTAGACCTCATGGTGGTACAAGTTGTGTGCAAGTCTGTTTAAAATCAAATCATAAATGAAGATGCTATCCTGCGGACAAGACCAAAATAGGCAATTTTTGCCATTTCAGGGGCCGTAACTCCGTAACACATGATGGGATATGGCCGGTTCAAGAAAGGAACCCAGACCTCATGGTGGCACAAGTTGTGTGCAAGTCTGGTTAAAATCAAATCATAAATGAAGATGCTATCGTGCGGACAAGACCAAAATAGGCAATTTTTGCCATTTCAGGGGCCGTAACTCCGTAACACATGATGGGATATGGCTGGTTCAAGAAAGGAACCTAGACCTCATGGTGGTACAAGTTGTGTGCAAGTCTGTTTAAAATCAAATTATAAATGAAGATGCTATCGTGCGGACAAGAAATTGTTTACGCACGCACAGACGGACGCACGCACGCACGGACGACGGACAAAATGTGATCACAAAAGCTCACCTTGTCACTACGTGACAGGTGAGCTAAAAATAAAAGCACGCTAACACTGCATGATACCCCACCACTGCAAGATAATATGGTTATAGCCTTGCCCATAATAGTGGTACTTTTAAGTGTTATAGTTATCTGTAAAACTTCACTAAGGCATTCAATATAGTAAAGGAACTACATACATGTATATCAAAAGGGCAGATAATACAATAACCAGAAAAGCAGAGTGACTGTCCTTGGCAATAATATGTGTCCTTTAGTGTTTTAAAATTTGAAGAAAATCCATGAAAAGATTCTTAAGTTATTGATCGCAAACTCCAAAAAAAAATTGTGAGAAATTTATCAAGTTATCGGTCGGAAATGGTGTGGATGGACGGACGAACGGACAGACACCGGAGGGTATATTATAATACCCCAGCACTATCGTGTGATGGGGTATAACAAAAAGAAGAAAAGAAAAAAAAAGTCATTCCCGATATAAACATGTAGGCACAATTTGAAAAAAAAAATGTGAAATATTAATCAAGTTATCGGTCGGAAATGGTGGGGATGGACGGACGGACAGATGGACGGATGGACGGACAGACACCGGAGGGTATATTATAATATCCCAGCACTATCGTGTAATGGGGTATAACAAAAAGAAGAAAAGGAAAAAAAAAAAAAAAGGTAAAAAAAGGAATGAAAAACAAAAAATGAGAAAAAAAAAAAAGGAAAAAAAAAAAAAAAAAAATCATTGCAAAAAGAAAGAAAAGAAAAATAAACGGAAAAAAAAAGAAAAAACGAGAAAAAAAAGGAAAAAAAAAAAGAAGAAAATTCCATTCCTCCACGGGGGTTTGAACTCACGCCCCTCAGATTCATAGCACAAATTAATCCAGTTATTGGTCGGAAATGGTGGGGACGGACGGACAGACACCGGAGGGTATATTGTAATATCCCAGCACTATCGTGTGATGGGGTATAACCAAAAGAAGAAAAGGGTGAAAAAAAGGGAAAAAAAAGGAATGAAAAACCAAAAATGAGGAAAATTAAAAAAAATAAAAAAAAAATAAATAAATTCATTGCCAAAATGAAAAAGAAAAAAAAAGAAAAAAGAACACACACACAAAAAAAAAGAAAAAACGAAAAAAAAAAAAAAATTTCCATTCCTCGACGGAGATTTGAACTCACGCCCCTCAGATTCATAGTCAACAATAGGATTTGTAGTCCAGCACTCTAACCACTACACTGGCAGTGATAATCAATATATTTCATAAATTAAAGGAATAAATGCGCAGAAACTATTTAATGGGAATTGTTAACGACCAATTTTTCGTTAAATGTTAACGCATTTTGTGTATTCACAACACAAAACCTGCTTATTATGGTCGTTTATACATCAGTGCAGTTTCATCCAAATATTCCATATAGTAAAGGAATAATTCCCCAAAAACCATTTAATCGGAATTTTTAATGACCATAATTCCGTTAAATGTTAATGTATTTTGCCCATTTACAATCCCAAACCACTCATACCCAATGCCAATGTGTATACAAAATCTGAAGAAAATCTGTGAAAAAATATTCAAGTTATTGATCGGAAACGCCCCAAAACCCCTTATTTTGAACTAAAAAGGGCCATAACTCTGTCAAATGTTAACGGATTTTGCCCATTAACAATCCCATACCACTCATTCCCGATATATACATGTATGCAAAATTTGAAAAAAATTCGTTAAAAATTACAAGTTATCGATCGGAAATGGTGCGGACGGACAGACACTGGAGGGTATAACATAATACCCCGCCACTATCGTGTGGTGGGCTATAAAAAGAAATATATTTTTGCTTGGCCTGTATAAATTTTATAACTTTCCAAGTAAACCCACCCCCAAAAAATAAACAAATAAAAGGTAAAGAAAAAATCGCATTACCCATCCCCATTTATGCATAGTGACCCGAATCACTGGCAAACAGTGTAGACCCAGATCAGACGTCGAAGAACACAGCGTCTGATTGCTGATCTAAATTTGTAGAACTTAACACAAATAAAACAAACCTGACCCCATTGTCATATATGGATTAAAAAGAAATAAAGAAAAATACATTAAATCTTGCTCCTTCTAACGCTTCAAGTCTTCATTATACTCTAACCACTCGAACTGCTTCAGACAACCAGGCTGAAACACAAGCAATTTTTGTCAATTGGAGCAGAGCGGCAGTATTTTTTTTTTTTTTTTACTTTTTTGGGCTCCTGTTCATCGCTAACAGACAGATCAAACTGCATCTCGCACCCTGGCGAACCGGCCTGGTCACAATCTAAGAGTTACGTATTTTCGAGACGCCAAATCGCGGCGACATTTTATATTTCACTTTATAAACACTCCACTATTTAACACCTGCTAGTTACTCAAGAAAAAAAATCGTATTGTCCCACTTTGCCTCGCTAATGATAATTGTCTTTAAAGTTTAACTGTCTCACTGCCAAACACCAAAATTACGACCCTCTTTAATTTTAACAGTTACAAGTTTACAAGATTAAAATACACTTATTGTCAATGAGATAATTAGTTTATTCTCAACTGCCAATCCGTTTAATTATATGCAAACACCGAGCAGTCACCTCGGCACGTTTTTCACACACCGATGACGATCAAAGGCCATGTGCCGCCACACGTGATTCTGGCTGTCAATATAATACCACGCAAGCGGAAAATGGGACGTCCTTAGTACTCAATAAACGCAGAAAGCGGTTTCAGATAAGAAGGCGGAGCAAACATTTTACAAACCGCTAAAAGTGGGCGGGTTTATATGCGCAGGTTGGGACGTCTCGGTAATGATTTTCGGCCGTACAGGGAAATTTTCGGAAGTCCGCGGGACGCCTTTGGTGTTTATTTTGGGCATCCGGAAGCGATTTCAGGACGTAATTTATGCCGTACGTCCGGCTAACGGAAGCCCTGACAGTGCACTTTATGATTTTCATCCCCGCAAATGATACAGGATATTGTGTCATACAGGATATTGTACTCTATTTTCTGATACTGCGTCGGTCACATTTGAAAACTACCGCAGGTGTATATTACATATTACACTCTAGGTTTTGCAGGATGAAAGCCTACACAGTAATCATGTAATTACGGTAGGGATCTTTAACCTGCGCAGGGGATGGTTCTCCCTGCACAGGGGACCTCCAGTTAACGTCCCGATCCGAAGGACAGTGCACTTTATCAGGTCCGGAACAACCTTAAATTGATCTACTGTAGTTCAATTCATCTAAAATAGACCAATCGATCGTCTAAAAGCACTGCTGAAACGATATAAATATACTGAGTACGCTCATATGTAAACATTGCAAGTGTAGTCTCTGGCAGAATTGTTAGGTTTGTGCACGTTATCCCATTTTTTCAGTCACACTGTACTTTCGACAGGGATTTTTTTTGCAAAACATGTCTTTTTTAAATTTAAAATCGGGTTATAATTGGAAAAATCAGATTTTCCAGATAAATTAACAGTAAATACCCAAATTGCCACTGATTTCATCAACCTGTCATGGACGCTGCCATTTTCAGTTCAAAGAACGATAATTGGGTCGCTTATGCTGCTGCTAATCTTATTTTTAATAGTCAGCCTCTGAAAGTATGGTGGACAATATGTGTCATAGGTGTAAATGAACAGTTACTAAGACATTATTATTCTATCTATCTATCTATCTATCTATCTATCTATCTATCTATCTATCTATCTATCTATCTATCTATCTTCTGATACTGCGTCGGTCACATTTGACCATTACCGCAGGTGTATATTACATACACTTCAGGTTTTGCAGGACGAAGGCCTACACAGTAATCATGTAATTACGGTAGGGATCTTTAACCTGCACAGGGGATGGTTCTCCCTGCACAGGGGGCCTCCAGTTAACATCCAGATCCGTTGGACGGTGCACTTTTTGACATTCATCCCTGCAAATGATGCCAATGGAGCGTGTTCGGACACCAAAATTTTATCGCCGCTGCCGGGGATCGAACCCGGGACCTCTAGCATCAAAGGCAAGTGCACTAACCACTGACCTATCACGCTCCACATTATTGGGAATGTAATTAATAGTTCGTCTGTAATAACTGACAGTAACCAATTTTAATCACATGCAAGAAATGCTACTGTTTGTGTGTTCTAAGATGGCTGAGGAGACCAATTTTAGCTTTGAATAGTCTGTTGCGAGCAATATGTCGGGCCAAAGTCGGAATGGCAACGATACATGTCAACGCCGAATCGCCGTTGACCCGACAAAGATACGTCGTGTCGGTCCAAGGTTGGTCCGCTGTTTTGTGCTTGCTGGGCAAACGCAGCTCTGTTGATGATGTCTTAGCTCTGGCTTTGTGCAATGGGCGTTTTTGTCAGCTTAGCTGATTTTCTTTGGCACATTCTCTAGCACCCATTGTGATGAGGCCTTGCCAGTTTGCTCGGCACTGTGTCTGTGCAGTTTCTTCCCACGACGCTGTTGGTATGTTGAAGTCCTTGTGCCTTGTGGGTGATTTTGAGGGTGTCTACGTAACGCTTCTTCTAACCATCATAGGAGTGTTTGCCCATTTCTAATTCTCCAAAGATGTTGTTTGGCAAATGTTCCTCAGCCATCCTGGTTACATGGCCTTCCATCTTAAGTTTGCCCGTTTTAGAAGAGTTTAACTAGTGTTTGGGTTATTTATAAACACGACTTGGCTGTTATCAAAACATTATGTAGAACCAGGAGTTGAGTATCATGAGCAGATGGAGGTGGGGGCTACTGGACAGTATTTTTTTTCGTACCAATGTTTTGCGGGTAGGGTATGCTATGCTGGGGTAGGGTAAGGTGGGACAGGACGCTGTAGGCTAAGGTAGGGTCAGAAGAATGGTTATTGGCTCAAATTAGCTAGAAAGATTGGGCTAAGATAAAGCACTCCAAACCGGCAATTTAATCACCCCAAACTGCCCAATTGTGTGTGTCTATAACCAAAACCACAAACTGCCTTATGTTATCCTTGTTAGGCAGCAGGGCTCGAGAAAATTTCGGTTTTCCGGTTCTGAACCGATTTTGTGTTTACTGAACCGATTTTAACTGAAAAAGAAGTTTAAAAAATCGGTCCATAATTCAATAAAATTTTCAAAATTCGGTTCAAAAATTTTCGCTAAATAAGTATTGTAAAAACAAGCTGAGCGTTTGCCAGTGATAATCCAGGCATGCATACAAAAATTGCCTACAGCACAAGGTGTGAGACCGGTTCATTATCTAACTAGGTGAAAGTCGGACAAGTCCACATCGGGTTCTTTGATCTTATCGCAGCGAAATTTGATCTGTGTGTTAAAATTATTCAACCGTGAACAATGGCCTCAGGCATTATCGGCATGCTAGCAGGGTGAGAAAATTACGTCATTCAATGCAGGACATACGCTAGTTTGTTTACACAAGTCATTAATTTATGGCTTCTATAGAACAGGTATTTAAATATATAATTGTTGTTTGTTTGTTTTTTTCACAGGGCGCAATTTTCAATACATACCTGTCATGTCTGTTAAGCCTTCCAGAGAAAATGCCTTTTTTTCACCCATTCTAAACGATATTTCTATTTAAGAATCGGTTTCCATTGAAACCAATAACATAAACCACGAGTGTATTACACCCTTACATGAATTAAAATGAAACCGCATGACGTCATTTTCCGATCACGTGGCATCAATATCGGTCGCCGTTTGTAGACAAAGAGATTTCATTCAGGCTTGTGTAATCGTGAAATATGTATTCATATTCTTTAGAACTAGGTCAGGCCACGTAAGATTTTCAATGACTCTTGTTCGGCCGTGTTTTGGTTTGAGATTAAAGAAATGTTTTTCGATTTTTTAACCCGTTCAAAACGATTTATTTTAGAAATCCGCTCTATTAAAATCAATGACATAAAACAGGTGTGTGTGTGTGTGTGTAATACGTCCGTGACTGCATTAATGTGTATTGTGTAAACGGAAACGGTATGACGTCATTTTCCGACCACGTGGCTGCAATAAACAAAGCAATTTGGGCAAAATAAAGATGCGTGAAATAAGAGAAATATTTTAAAGGTTTTAAAAAGGGGCAAAAAAAATATAGTGACTATCAAGCTGATCTTTGACTGCACCACGCCAGAGGTCTTTAGGTGCTGAGTGACCCGGATATTGGGAAAATGAAAGTAGATGAAATCTGGCAATGAAAATGAAAGTAGATGAAATCTGAACTATGTGAGCAATAATTGCTGTTTATAATCGAGATACTGGTGCTTATATTCGTTGACAAGTGTAAGGGCAATATTGGTATGTCATTCGTTACGCTAATAACACATTTTGATTTTGCAAATCACCAAGGACGTTTACGGAAATTACCGAAACCGATCGGCAATTTCCGTATTTTTTTGGCGAAATCTGGCTGGACCGATTTGGATTCTTCAGTTTCTCGAGCCCTGTTAGGCAGTGTAGAGTACGATAGTGTAATGTGATGCAAGGTTGGAGTGAAACGAGTCTCGCCCAAAGTCCTTAAAAATGCAGATTGGGGTGATTAGCAATTTGGGGTATTAAAAAGTGCTCTGTCCTTCCTACCAGATATAAGCGTACCTCCGCCATACTTGGAGATGTTGCACTTCTGAATTAGGAGCCATTCATATTGACTAAACAAATTGTTTGTCTGAATTGCGACGGAAGAAAGGCCGAGGATTGCGGCCGTCTTAAATTGAACTAAGCCCCCCCCCCCCCACATTGGAATTCGTTTCACTGACCGCTCCAATGAGGTTCTACTGTCACGGTATATTTTTTGTTATGGTTTGTGTTTGAGTAAGTGTATCGATTATATTTTTTTTTGGGATAACCAATTGGCCATTTTGTGGGAAAGTTACTGTCCTTTTGGGTTTCGTCTATTGATGTGACATTAGGGTCTAGTTATTTCTTGTTTGTGTTTCTTTCCCTCTGGTGTCTCTGATAATTGTATTGATTGCCTTCTTCTACTTTCCTACCTACCATATGCAGGTTTCAAATCAATGCAATATAGAAACAAATAAAAACACTTAATTTTATTTGATCTTTAAGTCTTGACCCGGTATATACATATTTTATTTTTCTATGAATATATGATAAAAGCTATCAAATTGAAATAACCGTAGGACCTAAAAGCCCCTTAAACTGACGAGTTACTTTGAAAAAATAGATTAGTACTTGGTATTTGGAAACACTGTAATAAAACAAAATCGGACAAAGTACTGCGATTATATTACTCTTAGTTATATAGAATGATATTATTTCATAATTTAATCTTAATTCAACTACAATTAATGGGTTAATTGTAACACAAGGCGGAACTTTGGTGCAGTGTTAGCGCATCGGATTTGTGATCAAGAGGTTGCGTGTTCGAGCCTCACACTGACTAAAGTGTTGTGCCCTTGAGCAAGGCACTTCATCCACATTGCTTAAAAAAAGTACTGGTTATCACCCAGGAAATCCTAATTGTAATGCACAGCACAGATGTGTGCGAGTAGCAGTAAAAGGAGAAAAAGAGAAACTAAAGAATCTCCGGGTTGGCATTTTTGGCTCGGCGGCTCAGCCCGGCCTTGACTCCTATACCTGACCAAACAATATTAAAACTAGAATTCATACATAAGACGCCATAACTACCATTTTTATAAGTTTCAATTAAGTTCACTGTGATGGAAAATGCATGATGATTACGACACATTTTGTCCTCCGTAGTTGATGAAGAAAACTGAAAAGATGATGCTTTTTGATGCTGTAAGGGGATTGACCTCACTTCCAGATCCGTAAATCAACAAAATCGATGTGTGTCAACATTTTGGCGAAGACAAAACCACACATTTTATGGTTTTGTAGGTGGAAGGGCAATATTCCCGAAAGTGAAGTGTTTTCTGTGTTAAAAACGTCTATTTTACAGCAAAATTCTCCTATGGAATTTTGGGTAATTAGCGAATTTCGTCACGTTTTTTGTGACCTAATAAAACGATGAACTCGCCATTTTGCAAAACATGGTCGATGCTTTGCAATGTTTATACCGTATTCGCCCTAATTACCGCACATGCTCCTATAAGCGCACACCAAGGCAATTTTTGAAAAGGAGATGCATAAGCGCACACTTTACAGTAATACCCCCTTGAAGCTGTCATAGTAAATCTATAAAAACTTACCATTATTTCTTCCAACAGTGAAGGCAATGCTTAAGTATCTTTTTCTGTCCCATTAAATATCAGTATGCATCATCTTGGAAGCTGTTGTTTTCGTATCAAGTGTGCGCTAATTAGGTAGATTTTTCACCATGATTTTGAAAAAACTAAGCGCACGGTTCGGTAATTAGGGCGAATACGGTATATATCGTTTTATCCTTGCTTTTAGAAGATCGATTGGTCTATTTTAGATGAATTGAACTACAGTAGATCAATTTTAGGTTGTTCCGGACCTGTTTATGACATTCATCCCTGCAAATGATGCCATTGGAGCATGTTCGGACACCAAAATTTTATCGCCGCTGCCGGGGATCGAACATGTGTATTACATACACTCCAAGTTCTGCAGGATGAAAGCCTACACAGTAATCATTAGGGGTGTAACGATGCATCGATAGTTCGATGCATCGCGATAGGGACTGCCTCGATAGCAATGCATCGATAGTACTTTGGACTATCGATAGCTATCGCCGATAGTTCACTCAACTATCGATAGTTTCGATTGTTTTTTTTTTTTTTTCTTGAATATACTTTGAAAAAATACCTGTACTGTAGTGTAATTACGCACATATTTTTGCTTAGGATATCCATTCAGCTGTAATCTGGACAGACTGATAAGCCTTCACATATGTGCATGATGATCTGAGTCTTTGCCGGTCGCACATGTGTATCATAGTTTTTTGCCGTGTGGTGAATATCTCGCGGCGATGAATTTCCCGCCGTCATTTTTGCATGTGCGGTTGAGGCAGTCAGAAATTTTCCCGCGTTTTTCAATAACAAAACGTCAATGATAGTTTGATCACGCGTTTGTTGCATGCAACTTTTTGAAAACATGACAGTGAAACCTGTGCGACATGTGAAGGCTCAGATCAGCCTGCGGAGTCATATATTAATGTTTGCTGTTTGTATTATCCTTGCTTAGTATAGCAAACGCCATGTCCCTGTTCAGTTTCGAAGACATTTGCAAGATGCACAAGCTGATCTTTTGTTTTAAGAAATGGTTGTTTTTGCTGTGTGCTGACTCATTCACATAGGTAAATAAATGTATAATAGTTGACGGTATAATGCAGTTTAACGTGTTGTATATGTGACTCTTTTTGCGTATAAGGACCAGACTGTTAAACCGCCCTTTTGTGGTCTCATTAGAAATGTTTCTCGAAAAATGCACAGAATGTGCATGCGAGTACATGATAGACTCAGATTAGTCGGTAAGTATGCACAAATGCATCAATGATGATGTCATCAGTCAGCTGGCCGGACTGATTGGGATTGAATTCTTGGGGGAATATTTAAGCTGACAAAGTTTTATTTTCCTGTCGTCATCCTGTAGGGAAAAAACGTGCAGCATGAGGCCTTAGGTCTCCGTCTATCAAGTACTTTCTTAAGGTGATTCTGGACGTTTTGATGGTGGACACTGGACAACCTGGGACAAATTGGTTTTTTTATTTTTCGTGGGTCTTTCTTATTTTATTTTTGGTTGTCTTTCAGAATTGAATCAGAATTGTTACTGGTGACACGTCAAATGACATTCATACACTTTGTATTATAATAGAGGGATATTCCAGAAAAAAATAGCATGTCAAAACGGCCAAATTTCATTACATGAAAACTTTGTTTTACTATTGCTGCTTGTCTTTTTCTTGTATGCAAGGACTTAATGTCCACAGAGTCGGAGAACCCAGGTCGAGCCCTGTACATATTGCTAAATGAAAAAAAAAAAACGACTTGATCATTGCTTTACTTCTATTTTGATAGTCTAGCTTTTGATGCTAACTTCAAATAAAAAATATGTAAATTCAATGTTAATTTTAACGCAGTTTGTTAGATTCATGTCGCCCTTAAAGAGGTGCTAAAATAGCGTGCTGTGATTACGTAATACTATGTAATAATCGCGTTACCTAATTAACTGAATCCACAGATTAATTTAACACAGGCGGCAAACATCAAACAATCGAAGAACGATCAGCATGTGTCAGTTTCCACAAGCAGAAAATCTCAACCACTGCAAAGGTATTAAAGCTATGATCAGGTCCGGAACAACCTAAAATTGATCTACTGTAGTTCAATTCATCTAAAATAGACCAATCGATCTTCTAAAAGCACTGATGAAACGATATAAATACACTGAGTATGCTCATGTGTAAATATTGCAAGTAGAGTCTCTGGCAGAATTGTTAGGTTTGTGCATGTAATCCCATTTCTTCAGTCACACTGTATTTTCGACAGGGATTTTTTTTGCAAAACACGTCTTTTTTAAATTTAAAACTGGGTGATAATTGGAAAAATCAGATTTTCTAGATAAATTAACAGTAAATACCCAATTTTGCCACTGATTTCATCAACCTGTCATGGACGCTGCCATTTTCAATTCAAAGAACGATAATTGGGTCGCTTATACTGCTGCTAATCTTATTTTTAATAGTCAGCCTCTGAAAGTACGGTGGACAATATATGTCATAGGTGAAAATGAACAGTTACTAAGACATTATTATTGGGAATGTAATTAATAGTTCGTCTGTAATAACTGACAGTGACCAATTTTAATCACATGCAAGAAATGCTACTGTATGTGTGTTCCAAGATGGCTGAGGAGACCAATTTTAGCTTTGAATAGTCTGTTGCGAGCAATATGTCGGGCCAAAGTCGGAATGGCAACGATACATGTCAACGCCGAATCGCTGTTGACCCGACAAAGATACGTCGTGTCAGTCCAAGATTGGCCCGCTGGTTTGTGCTTGCTGGGTAAAGGCGGCTTGTTGATGATCTCTTAGCTCTGGCTTTGTGCAATGGGCGTTTTTGTCAGCTTAGCTGATTTTCTTTGCCTCATTCTCTAGCACCCATTGTGATGAGGCCTTGCCCATTTGCTCGGCCCTGTCTGTGCAGTTTCTTCCCACGGCTCTGTTGGTATGTTGAAGTCATTGTGCCTTGTGGGTGATTTTGAGGGTGTCTACGTAACGCTTCTTATAACCATCATGGGAGTGTTTGCCCATTTCTAATTCTCCAAAGATGTTCTTTGGCAAATGTTCCTCTGCCATCCTGGTAACATGGCCTTCCATCTTAAGTGTGCCCGTTTTAGAATAGTTTAATTAGTGTTTGTGTTATTTATAAACACGACTTGGCTGTTATCAAAACATTATGTTCTAACCAGGAGTGGAGTATCATGAGCAGATGGAGGTGGGGGCTACTGGACAGGATTTTTTTCGTACCAATGTTTTGCGGGTAGGGTATGCTATGCTGGGGTAGGGTAAGGTGGGACAGGACACTGTAGGCTAAGGTAGGGTCAGAAGAATGGTTATTGGCTCAAATAAGCTAGAAAGATTGGGCTAAGGTACAGCACTCCAAACCGGCAATTTAATCACCCTGAACCGCACAATTGTGTATGTCTATAACCAAAACCACAAACTGCCTTATGTTATCCTTGTTAGGCAGTGTAGAGTACGATAGTATAATGTGATGCAAGGTTGCAGTGAAACGAGTCTCTCCCAAAGTCCTTAAAAATGCAGATTGGGGTGATTAGCAACTTGAGGTATTAAAAAGTACTCTGTCCTTCCTACCAGATACAAGCGTACCTCCGCCCTACTCGGAGATGTTGCACTTCTGAATAAGGGGCCCTTCATGTTGACTAAACAAATTGTTTGTCTGAATTGCGACGGAAGAAAGGCCGAGGATTATGGCCGTGTTTAATCGAATTAAGCCCCCCCCCCCCCCCACAGACACACACATTGGAATTCGTTTCACTGACCGCTCCAATGAGGTTCTTCTGTCACGGTATATTTTTTGTTATGGTTTGTCTTTGAGTAAGTGTATCGATTATATTTTTTTGGGATAATCAATTGGCCATTTTGTGGGAAAGTAACTGTCCTTTTGGGTTTCGTCTATTGATGTTCCCATTAGGGTCTAGTTATTTCTTGTTTGTGTTTCTTTCCCTTTGGTGTCTCTGATAATTGTATTGATTGCCTTCTTTTACTTACCTACCATATGCAGGTTTAAAATCAATGCAATATAGAAACAAATAAAAACACTAATTTAATTTGATCATTAAGTCTCGACCCGGTATATACATATTTTATTTTTTCTATGAATATATGTTAAAAGTTATCAAATTGAAATAACCGTAGGACCTTAAAGCCCCTTAAACTGACGAGTTACTTTGAAAAAATAGATTAGTTCTAATTATTCCAGTCCTTGGCTTTTGGAAAAACTGTAATAAAACAAAATCGGACAAAGTACTGCGATTATACTACTATCAGTTATATAGAATGATACTGTTTCATGATTTAACCTTAATTTGACTACAATTAATGGCTTAATTTTAACATGAGGCGGAACTTTGGTGCAGTGGTAGCGCATCGGATTTGTGATCAAGAGGTTGCGTGTTCGAGCCTCACGCTGACTAAAGTGTTGTGCCCTTGAGCAAGCCACTTCATCCACATTGCTTAAAAAAGTACTGGTTATCACCCAGGAAATCCTACTTGTAATGCTCAGATGTGAGCGAGTAGCAGTAAAAGTAGAAAAAGAGAAACTAAAGAACTCCGGGTTGGCATTTTTGGCTCGGTGGCTCAGCCCGGCCTTGACTCCTATACCTGACCAAACAATATTAAAACAACTAGAATTCATACATAAGACGTCATAACTACCATTTTTATAAGTTTCAATTAAGTTCACTATGATGGAAAATGCGTGATGATTATGACATACTTTGTCCTCCATAGTTGATGAAGAAAACTGAAAAGATGCTGCTTTTTGATGCTGTAAGCGGCTTGACCTCGCTTCCAGATCCGGAAATCAACAAAATCGATGTGTGATAACATTTTGGCGAAGATAAAACCACACATTTTATGGTTTTGTAAGTGGAAGGACAATATTCCCGAAAGTGAAGTGTTTTCTGTGTTAAAAACGTCTATTTTACAGCAAAATTCCCCGATGGAATTTCGGGTAATTAGCGAATTTCGTCACGTTTTTTGTGAAGTAATAAAATGATTAACTCGCCATTTTGCAAAACATGGTCGATGCTTTGCAATGTTTGCATATATCGTTTTATCCTTCCTTTTAGAAGATCGATTGGTCTATTTTAGATGAATTGAACTACAGTAGATCAATTTTAGGTTGTTCCGGACCTGATGATTACCATCACTTACAGGCATATATACTGGAAGCAGCAAACTATTTTTTGGCGGTGGTGGGGATATGTATAAAGAGTCGTCTCCCCATGGTGTTTTTTCTGGAATAGCCCCGAGGGAATCAATGCTGATATTGAAACACACAATAAACATACAATTTTAGGCCATTGCAATTTTCCTAAATCGTCCTGTCAGTCTTAGCCATTTTTATGCGAGTGATATTAACATCTATGAATCATTTATAAGTGTACCCGATAGTATCACGATAGTATCGTGATAGTATGCTGCGATAGTGATAGTATCGTGATAGTAGTTTCCACGATAGCAATACTATCACGATAGTCAAAATTGGCATCGATAGTCAGCCCTAGTAATCATGTAACGGTAGGGATCCCGGGACCTCTAATCATCGGCAAGTGCACTAACCACTAGCTAAATTTACCTCTTTGGTTAGAGCTAGGGACTAATATCCCACATCACAGGTCCTGGTGTATGAATGTCATTTGACGTGTCACCAGGGTGACAGGACATTTCGGCCCCTAACAAACTCGGCCCCTGACAAACTCGGCCCCTAGCAAACTCGGCCCCTACAAACTCGGCCCCCAAAACTAGAATATGTATATTAAAATGTTGGAATTCAATTATTATCAAACTTTTACACATAATTTTAACGTACATACGCCTAATTACTAATTTTGATGAAATTATGAGTAACCCATATCACAAAATAAGCCACGAGTTAAATGAATCTAATGCCCTTGATTGAACAAGTGTATGACACGCTGCTCTTGGTCCACTCTCACTCAATCTCCGATGTAATTAATTAACTAATTGATTAAATGGCGTGTAATTACATCTCTGTTGTAATTTCATCTCTGACCCAAGGGGGTCGCTAAACTGTTGGGTAAGCTCAAGATACATAAGGCATCTGGGCCAGACGACCTGAATGCCAGGGTACTTAAGGAATGTAGTGCTGAAATCTCTCCTGTATTGGCCTTTATCTTCAATGAATCACTTGCCCAGGGCACTGTACCAGATGACTGGCGACAAGCAAATGCTACCCCGGTCTATAAGAAAGGGGAAAATGTGATGCAGCAAATTACAGACCAGTGTCGCTAACATGCATCTGTTACAAAACACTGGAGCATATATTAGTAAGCAATATCCACAAACACTTAGCCTTTGAGAGCATTCTTACTGACTGTCAACATGGTTTCCGAAGTCAAAGGTTTTGTGAAATGCAACTAGTTCAATTTTACCATGCCATTGTGAGTAGTCTGGATGGGGTCATAAACCGTGGCCACAAACAAACTGACTTTATGATCATGTACTACGCAAAGGCCTTTGACAAGGTACCTCACCGAAGGCTATTGTATAAACTGGCGTAGTTAGTATGGGATACGTGGATCCACACCTAGGTGGATTAGCTCATGGCTCTCTGGGCGCTCACAACAAGTTGTACTTGATGACCAAGCGTCTGATCCAGTCCCTGTTTTATCTTGGGTCCCCAAGGTTAGGTCCTTGGACCGCTCCTCTTCTTGGTTTTCATCAATGATCTCCCGGTCCGTTTTTTTTTGCTGATGATTGTGTCATGTATAGGAACATTCATTCTCCTTCCGACTGTCTTATTTTACAAGATGACCTGGATCAACTTGCACAGTGGGAGGCCGATTTGCAGATGAAGTTCAATGTGGCCAAATGTCATTCAATGAGAGTGTCACAACACCCTCCGGACAAGCGAATTAAGTTTGAATATACTCTTCTCCAGCAAATTTTGGAGCATGTTCAATCCGCCAAATATTTGGTATCACCATCACTGACGGTCTTGATTGGGGTCAACATATCTTTGAGATTACATCTAAAGCAACTAGGACTTTAGGATTCCTTAGACGTAACTTGGCCTTTGCACGTAAGCAGACAAAGGATGTTGCATATAAAACATTGGTTGGCCTTCAACTTATGCATCACCCATTTGGCATCCCTATGTTAAAAACAGATTCAGTAGGTGGAGAAGATGCAGAGGACAGCTACTCGATGGATCTGCAGGCGATGGCGAAATAGAAGAAGCGTCGGTGACAGGCTTAATGAGCTAGAGTGGCCATCCAAGGAGGCCCGTCATGAGCAGTCCTCTTTAACCTTCTTCTATAAGATACACTATGATACAGTGATGTCAAACTCAATTCCAACACGTCCCAACTGCAGCATCGGTTTCCGTGATCTTTTATCTTGGATAAGGTTTCGTATTAAAAACGACATGCTGAAACTTTCTGTGAACCCTATCCACCTTCCAAATTGCTTCTCGGAAACAAAAACATAGTATTTTAGGACCTAACTGCTGCTAGGGACTGAGTTTTTAGTTACGGAGTTGATTGGGGGCCGAGTTTGCTAGGGGCCGAGTTTGTTAGGGGCCGAGATCGTCAGGGGCCGAGTTTGTTAGGGGCCGAGATGTCCATAAATCGTCACCAGTAGCAATTCTGATTCTATCACGCTCGGGATAGTAGAACCGATTCTATACTGCGAGATATGCATTTAGTCTTAGCCTTTGAACCTCATCTGACAGCACTGAGCCTTTGGAAAAAAAAATACAACATAATCAGCTAACACTTAGCAACTTTTGAGCCTGACAGGTCAGAATATATCGAAGAAAATCAAAAGTATTTCGCTTGCATCTGGGGTTCAAATACGACTAAATAAAATGAGAAACAATTATTCTTTAGGCTGACTTGAAAAAAAATGGTTGTTGATCAAGCTGATAACAGTAAAATCTATGAAAAATGTTGATTTTATAGAAACTATTCGCATGTACCAAATTGTACGAAGTAAAAAGGAAGTTAACTTACTTCCGGTGGGTAATTAGTATAACCGAAATGTCACATAAAAGCCACTACCAAAAACCTCGGTTGAAAACCCGACAAATTGTACTAACTCGGACAATTCCAATAGAACATTTAATCCTCAACCTCAGGTACAGCCTGTAGGTCAACCGTCTGAAGACCACAATACTTGTTCTTTTTTAGCAAACGGTCGTGCCTCACAATCAACAGAAATAAATCACTAGCCTTATCTATTTCAACTCTGAATGTAAAAAACATAAAAACAAACAAAGCATATAGGAGGTTTTTTCGTGACGTATTTCCGGTTCTAAAAATAGAACGGGAAAAGCCCTGGCCGTCATCTGTCGTATTGCTTCAAAGGCAGTGGGACAGATAAAGTGTTAATTACAGCGTAAAACAATGGAATTCTTTTAAACTTTTGGGGAATTCTAATGTAAGATAATGGATGAAACACCGATATGCTGCCAGATGTGAAATTTCGCATTACGAAAATGATATAGTGTACATACGACCCAACAGGGTCCTCTCTCTCTCTCTCCTTAATGCACCAACAATGAGTGAGCGCAGGCAAATGTAAATTAAAATTTTGTCGTTAAATGACGCAACGTCAACCAACATGTAGCGTGTCAACAACGTCATGTCTACATCGAACCAACTTCAAAGCGATGCATTGAATTTGACATTGCAACGACGATGAAACGTCACAACGTTTCGTTGGCGATAATACGGCGTTGCTTAATAAAATGTCATTTGCCCAGTGCTCGGACCCATCAAGACTCAGTGGCATTGGAACATTAAATTCAAAACAAACGTAGAACATCCTTTCAGAGCATAAGAATGTTAAACACTCCTTCGCAAGTGCAAGATTTTACAGTAAAATCTGGTAGATTTGTAGATTGGTTCAACCTGCCCAGCCCTTAGGTCTACATTAACCCATTTGGTACTGGAAACCCCAAAAGGGGTAAATGACAAACAGTGCAGGCCCAGATCAGATGCCACAGAATGCGGCATCTAATCAGGGCCTACACTGTTTGCAATTTTCCAAATAAATAAACACAACCTGACACCCCTAAATTTTGAAAATGACTACTCCTTTATATAAGGAGGAAGATTCCATTTGGTACAAAAAGGGTTATGGGCTTCTTGGATACAGGGATCAGTCAAACCATCTCAACGGTCACATGCCAGTGAAGTGAGTTGAAGTGGTTGTCGACGGCATGACGTCGAGCCAACGTTGACTCGACGCCCGTCGGTAAGTCCACTCATTGGTTTTTTTTTTTTTTTTTTTTTTTGACTGTCAGTATGTGTATTTGTCTGTCTAACAGTTCGTCCGTTCGTCTGTTAGTCAGTCATTCAGTCAGTCGGTCTGTATGTCGTCAGTCAAACCCCTCTCTCTCTGTCTCTCTCTCACTCTCTCTGTCTCTCTCTCACTCTCTCTTTCTCTCTCTCTCTCTCATACCAACGGTCATGTGACAATGAAATGAATTGGAGTGGGTGTTGACGGCATGACGTCGAACCAACATTGACTCAACGCCACTCCGCCATTAGTTTATTTCGACTGTCAGTATGAACATTTAAATTGCACATGTATAGACAGATCGTTGGACAGATTTCTCAAGATGGATGGATGGATGGATGGCTAGATAGATAGATAGTTAGATAGATAGATAGATAGATAGATAGATAGATAGATAGATAGATAGATAGATAGATAGATAGATAGATAGATAGATAGATAGATAGATAGCGAATAAAACGAAAAACTTATTTTGTGAATAACGGTATCTCAAGCCATCGACATGGGTCATTCACGAAAAGATTTTCGTCAATTAAAAACGGATTTAGGATAAATGAATGTCGATAATGAAAATAAAATATCATTCTTTCTTTCTCGAGGCATTTTTTCAATGAAAACAGGTATATTTTCTCTCAAAATGTCTGAATATTGTTAGCATTTTAAGTTCCACCAATACATTTGAATAGCGATGGCCGTTTCAGTTGACGGCCAGTACTTTGCGCATGCGCAAGAATGACGTCATAAACGGAATTCCTAAAACCTCCTATATTCAGAATATACTCAAATCAACTGATATTCTTTGTTTTCAGGAACACTGGCTCTTTTCCTTTGAGCTTCCACAGCTCAGTTCCTTCTCCCCCTCCCACGCCTGTTACAGTAAAGCGGTTGATGATGATGATCCAATATCTCCGGCTGGTCCCCCTCGTGGGTACGGAGGAGTTGGTATTTTTTACAGGAAGGACTGGGACTTGAAGGTTGTGAGTTTCCCCGGCGGTGGTTGCAGGATCTGTGCTGTGGAGATCCAAAGTGAACCTCCCCTTCTGATTGTGTCTTCATACCTGCCTTCACGAAAGTATGTGGCCAGGAATTCTTTAGCTGCTGACCCATACGAGTATGACACAGTACTTGCGCAATTAAATGAAATCATTTCCACTTATCAAGACTCACACAGCATCTTCGTATGCGGTGATCTCAATGCCTCTTTACTTCAACGAGAAGGTAACAAACAAGATCAGGCACTCTGTCGTTTCTTACAGTCTACAGGTTTAATTTCACATCAGAGTGGAAAGCCTACCTTCTTTCACGAAAACATGAAGGATGTTTCAGAGATAGACTATATATTTACCAAATGTGACGCCTCTATTATCTTGTGTCCTACCACAGTGGAGGACCGGCGCCCCCTAAACTTGTCTGATCACACTATGCTCTCCATGAAGCTGCAAGTCAGCTACTGTCTTAAACAGGGTAAATGTGTGACTATTCCTGTAAAGCCAAAGTGGCACAAGTGTGATCAGATCTTGTTCACGGAATCTGTGAGCTCACAGATCCGGCAATCTTTTCCCAGTAAGCACACAGTTAGTTCATATGACATACAATGTCAAATAAGAGCCCTAACTGATATACTTAAAACGGCTGCTGAGGAGAGCATCCCTGGATATGTGGCTGAAAAAGTAAAAAAGCCGTCAAATAAACCCCCGAAGTGGAATGTACAGATCTCCAATGCCATTAGACAGTCTCGCAAAGTTTGGGGAGACTGGAAGATAGCTGGGATGCCTAGTAAACAGGACAATCCTGCTCTCCATGAGAACATACGTGATGCTAAGACCAAGCTTAGGAAATCTATCCGCCAAACGAATGCTAAAGACAGAGAAAGAAAACTACGTACAATTATGGACAGTGAAAATAATACCAAATCATTTCACACTTTGGTTAGACTCCAGAGAAAGTCCAACTGTATTCAGACCTCATCTCTTGAAGTGGACGGTGTTCTCTGTGAGACCCCCGAAGAAATTTGTGACGGATGGACGAAACATTTTAAAACCCTGGCCAAACCAAAACAGAGGGATGAAGAGTACACTGGTTGTGTTGAAAATGACCTTCTTCACATAGAAAACATTTGCAAATTACAAAACCGTCCTATTCTCCCAGTCTCTATGACTGAAATTCGGAAAGCTTTGACGCTTAAAGAATAACAAAGCAGCCGACTCCTTTGGTCTTACAAGTGAACATTTTACCCTGTGTTCGCAGTACATTGAAGTCCCCTTGATGGTTATAATAAATAACATTTTCAGGTCAAGGAAGGTTCCAGAGATCTTGAAGGAGGGACTACTTACTCCAGTCTACAAAAAGGGCGATGCTACTAACCCCACTAATTATAGGGGTATCTCAGTCACTCCCATTCTTCTCAAGGTCCTTGAACATATTTTAAACAAACGCCATAACCAATTACTGCAAAATTCCCAGTCAAAATTACA
The DNA here is from genome assembly GCA_963580285.1 of Lucinisca nassula. Lineage (NCBI taxonomy): Eukaryota > Metazoa > Mollusca > Bivalvia > Lucinida > Lucinidae > Lucinisca > Lucinisca nassula. The sequence continues at coordinate 129,925 of CAUZLF010000324.1, read as the reverse complement.
AAAGGGCTTTACAGAGAGAACCTCTTCCATCAATGCTGCCCTCATCTTGAGTGAATGCATCAATGAGTCCAAACACGAAAAGAAACCCATGTACATCGCTGCGCTAGATGTCCAAAAGGCCTTCGATGTCGTAAAGTATGGGTTCCTCTTGCACAAGCTCTATCTTGACGGCATAGCCGGTGATGATTGGCTTCTCCTGAAGGATCTCTACAATGATATGACTGCACGTGTCAAGTGGGACGGGTTCCTTTCTTCTCCCTTCATTATAAGGCAAGGTGTCCGTCAAGGTGGTATCTTGTCTGCCTCCCACTATAAGAGATACAATAATCCTCTTCTCTTGGAGATAGAAGACAAATTTACAGGTAAGAAGATAGGGACAGTGAACATCCCCCATGTGACATGTGCTGATGATTTGTGCTACGTGACGGAGACCAAGAGTGAACTCCAACCAATGATGTCCACTTCTGAGGGATATGCTAACCGGGAGCATTATACTGTTCACCCGACCAAAACGGTTATAGTGGCTTACGATGCTTCTGATACCCCTACCATAACCTTGTATGGCGAAGAAATCCCGGTGGTGGAAAAAACAGTACATCTTGGTGTCTGCAGGAGTGCAGATTGTAAACCAAATACTGATGAGAAAATTTCACTAGGCCGTGGGACTGCATACTCACTAATGGGTGCAGGCTTTCATGGCAAATCAGGCATCAAGCAGAGCATAAAGGCTGTTATGTGGCGGAAATATGTTATTCCCAGACTGATTTATGGCCTTGAAGCCCAAAATCTACTGAAAAAGATTTAAAAGCCTTAGATGCTTTTCAAATAAGAACTGCCAAGCAGCTCCAGGGATTACCCACAAAAACCCCCAATTCTGCCGCTTTGGCCCTGCTTGGCCTTCTACCTGTTGAGGCCTGTATTAACAAGTGTATCCTGACTCAGTTCTGCAATGCTGTTCGTGACCCCAAATCTATTGAGCATGACATAGCAATCAGACAACTAGCTGTCAAATCACCCGATGACAAAAGTTTTGTTCTCAAGCGTTAGGAAAATTTTGGATATTTATTCCCTTCCAACTGCATATACGTTACTTAATAATACTCCCAAGAAAGAGAAATGGAAAAAGTTAGTAAACTCCAATGTGCACTTGCACGTGGAAACCCTGTGGAAGGAGGATATTGCTAGTAAATCCTCTCTGAAATACCTAAACCCAGACTCCTTAAAGGTAGGCAAGGTCCATCAAATTTACGCATACGTAAACAATAGTATCTTTGATGTCACGAGGGCTGCAACGAAGGCTAGGCTACTAACAGGAACATATACGTTGCAGGCCAATAGGGCAAGGTTTAACCAATTTAATGTTAATCCGCAATGTCCTCTCTGTAATAAGCAACCTGAGGATAGAGAACACTTCATTGTCATCTGTGAAAGATTAAATTATGTAAAGGTACCGTACATTCTCAAAATTAGGACTTTGTTTAACTATTCCAGAGAAATTGACCACGTTCTAGAGACTCCCGAACTGTGTGTACAGCTTCTACTGGATTCAAGTCACCCGCATGTTACTCAGAGGCTTGAGTTTACCAACAGACAAACAGAACTTCTGGAGTTACATTCCCGGGAACTGATTCACGAGTTACACCTGAATCGCGTTCGTTTACTGAAAACTGACTAGGAAGTGCTGAAAGTACCAGAGAGCATAAGATAGGAAAACTTTAAAGACCACAAGTTTGTTTATCTGTGCAAATGAAATGAATTTAAATCTGTGATAAATATTCACTTCACAATCTGTGAAGGTGCCACGCAAAATAAACGTGGGGACACTAAGCTACAAGAAGAAGAAACCCGGCGCTGAACTGGCGAGCCGACAGCGAGCTACGACATTGACTTGTCTATCTATCTATCTATCTTCTTATACTGAGTCGGTCATATCTGGCCATTACCTCAGTTGATTGGGTGGCTAAATTTAGAATTTAGCTGGAAAAAAAAAAAAAAAAAAAAGAGAGAGGCACTGGATGCGTCCTTAAAACTATTTACAATCTGCATAACAGAGGTATCCTAAAACGCATACCTCTGAGTCCCAATCTTACACTGTGCGGGCTTTGAACTCTTCTGCGGACTTGGCATTCACCGCAGAGGAGGGAAGACTATTCCATTGGGGAATAGTTCCAGGAAAGAACGAGTTCTTCAGGGCATCACTATAGGACTGGTATCTACGATATTGTGAGTCGTTTACTTTTGATGCCTTTGTTTGGGTCGAAACTGTTACAGGGGTCAAGTACTTATCTTTATCAATAGACATTGAATCAGAGTGTATCTTGTAGAAGAAGGTTAAAGAGGACTGCTCACGACGGGCCTCCAGGGACGGCCACTCTAGCTCATTAAGCATGCCACCGACGCTACTTCTATTTCGCCATCGCCTACAGGTCCATCGAGCAGCTGTCCTCTGCACCTTCTCCACCTGCTGAGTCTGAGTTTTAACTGTCGTGTCGCTGTCGGCTCGACGCTGACCGACATTCTTTCTGGCTGGAAAGTGTCGACCGAGCTGGATAAGTGAATTTATGAATTAATGGATGGTGGGACGAATTGACAAATATATGAATAGAATATCTAATAAATTTTATTTCCAAGCATGGGCCTCCTTGTGGCAGCATATTTATCACAATTTATAATAATAATAATACAACAACTCCAAAATAAACTCTGTAAATACTGTAAAACATCTAAAGCTTGATTTTGATTAGCCAACAAAAAATTGAATAAAGCACAAGTTAAGTACAGCATCCCGCCACTGGGATGCGGGCAGGCAAACAATGCTAACCACGACCAGTGGTAACACCATGTGGCGACTAATCAGGGCCATCACTGTTTGCCTGGCACGCAAATCTACTGCCACAGGTGTCAGTCACGCCCCATGTCCCCACTCCTCGATTCCAACAATCGTTGGAAGGAGGAGAAGAAGAAGAAAAAAAATCAACAACCCACCTACACTTCCACCCAACCATCCCCTGACAGATTCCACCCCTAACACCAGCAAGGCACCACGCAGACAAAAAAAAAAAAAAACAACAACAAAAACAATAGAAAGCAGTCCGACCGAGCCCCCCCCCCCCCCCCCGTGAGGCATAACTGCACCCCTACGCCCAACCCAATTAAGGCACTGAACTGACGTTCATCGCCGAAAATAGACCGGTGCAGGGGGCCAAACAACACCCCGCCACAGGGCTCAACCAGCCCTCCCATGACGGAGGTCCGCCCAAGCAGCACCCATGCCCGTGTGCAAACAAAATCCATCCAAACAAGGTCAGGACAGTCATTCTCATCCCAAACAAACCACCCCACCCAAATCCCATCACCAGAATATACCTGTCCCCCAGCCTCATGTATGCGCCCTTGGAAACGAAACATATATATATATATATATAGAGAGAGAGAGAGAGAGAGAGAGAGAGAGAGAGAGAGAGAGAGGACCAAAGGCACGCGACTAATACATGTAACTTCAAACTAGAGTATAACAGATTGGAGTAGAAAGCTATCCTCCAGGAATAATTGAAAAGTTGGTGAAAATTACTCCAAATTTTGAGTTAACGAGAACTCTACTATACTATGCGGTAAATTGATAAAATGTAGAATTTGATACTCATTTGTCTTCATATGGCCAGTATTAGAATTCAATTTTTGACAATACCAGAGTAAAGCGCTTACAGTAACAATTGCATACGAATTGAGAGAACATTCATATCACATCAGCATTTTCATTACTGAAAAGCCATACAAATTTTCTGATGACTTGTTAACTCTTGAAAGGTTTTGAACAGTTTACTTATATTGATGAAAAGAACATTTCTTTCATCTGAAAACCCCGTGCACCCAGTAATGAAATGCATTTCATCTTCAACCTTCCCAGCATTACATATCTGACAGAATCATAATTCTGCTGGAACTTTCTTGTAAAGTCCAATCTCAATTTCTAACTTATGACAACTTACTCGTAATTTTGTAAAGCATCTTCTTACTCATCTCGTATGTATTTAAAGTATGGTTCTCTACAAAGTCTTTGTTTGAATATCGAACCCGGTCCGTCGGATCGACAGGCCAACACTCTACCGCGTCCTATAAAAGCCGGATTGTACCGCAAGGCAGTACAAGTGTGCTATACACCTATACACTATGACATTCTCCCCCTCCACATTGAAACTCGAAGTTCTAATGCACAAGTGGGTTATTTACGGTGGGCGCCAAATGTAACAGGTGAAAAAAAAAATGCAACACACCTCTGGCCCGGCAGGGGATCGAACCCGGTCTGCCGGATCGACAGGCCAACACTCTAACGCGTCGCTATAAAAGCCGGCTAGTACCGCAAGGCAGTACAAGTGTGCTATATGCCTGTACTCTAGGACAGACGGATGAAGTAAGTGATGCATGGTCAGATGGATGGGCGGACGAACGGATCTGAATCTGACCTGTTCATGGTGGCACATCAAATGACACCCACGGATGGGTGATGTACGGACGGACGGGATAGAGAGAAATAAAGAGAGGGAGAGAGAGGGAGGGAGAGTCGTTTTGGCAGTCAGTATAATTGGTAAAGTATGAAAACAAGTGCACGTTAATTACTTCGTCATGTACTTTGACAAAGGCGGCAGTCCACCACGATAATTCTTAAACAATTATAATCACACATCAACCGAAGTAAGAATAATTGCGTTGTCTGCGCATGTCATATTCTTCGAAGATTGACCTGGCCCAACCCCATATGCTATCATGAAAGACAATAAAATATGTTTAACTAAGAAGATTGACCTGGTCAGTATTTGAAAAATGCCACCTAGCGGAAGATAATGAGAATAATTGTGATTGTTAATTAAAGGCGATTGTGATGGACTATAATGCTTATAGTTCAATATAATTTCAATTTTATGGACGTAGACTCATCAGAGGCATTTTATTCTATCGGTCTTCTTGGTAATAAACAGAATACTATCTTATAATTTGCAGTTTTAATTAATAATGATCCAATCAGGAGAAAGTAACACCGAATCTCCAGCATGATACAGCATCTAAGTATATCGATAGTATTTATATAGATTGTTTTGTCCCATCCACATAAACCAACTTCCTTTCTCTACTCAGACTCCAATGCTACCAGCTTCAAAGATCACTTCAGAAAAAGGGCAGGGAATAACCTATAAATAAAAAAATGCAAACCTCACCTCCCTACCACAACATATGAACAATATGAAGACAATGTTAACGAATACCCACAACATTACAATTATTAAAAGTTTATGAATGAACAAACTAATAAAAAACCTACATGACATTTTACGGCCACCATCGATTTGTATTGCCCAATGAAACAATAGCTGTATAACACAGTGACATTTAAACACTTCTTGATAATTACTGTATTTCTGTAATGACTTTCTCTATACTGTTCTTTGTATTGTCAATGAGGTTGTTATTTCACAGAAAATGTCTTTGACCTCATTTGGCCACCTTAGAAATTACATTAGCATTATCAGTAAGTCTAATTAAAGCTGGCTACACGAGACAGTGTATAACTCAAGTTATAATGTTTTCACTTACCAACCATACAGCTGCTTCATTCTATCTATGAGATAATCACAACTATCACTGTTTATTTTCAGTTCATTTTAGTCCATCACAAGAAGGCATCAAAGCTACCAAACAGCAATTCTCAAAAAATAGCATCCATGCATCACTAAAACTCTCACCCAACTAATACATCTCAATTCAATAACAGTTAACTGAACCAAACAATGCTCACTAGAATTAGTCACAACAATGAATTTACCTGAGTACACCAACATACTGTATTTCCAGTTATTGTCATGAATGTATACTTCAGCAAAAATATTAAGTGACACACATGATGTGTCACATACCTCCAACCGACAACCTGATAAATATATATATTTATCACACAAAAAATCACAATTCTCTGAAAAATTAGTCAAAAACTCTTGACATCACATCAGCTAGTTTGTTATCTTTCCCTCTGATATGATGTATTCTGAACTTGAACTCTTGTAATAAAAGACTCCATCGTAATAACCTTTGATTCTGTCCTTTCACTCTATTTAACCACTGTAAGGGAAAATGATCTGATTTCTTTGGTGACATTAAAAGAGCATTGGTATGGGTAGCTAAACTGTTTTTAAAAATAAAATTGAAATTGTGATGAACTATAATGCTTATAGTTCAATATAATTTCAATTTTATGGACGTAGACTCATCAGAGGCATTTTATTCTATCGGTCTTCTTGGTAATAAACAGAATACTATCTTATAATTTGCAGTTTTAATTAATAATGATCCAATCAGGAGAAAGTAACACCGAATCTCCAGCATAATACAGCATCTAAGTATATCGATAGTATTTATATAGATTGTTTTGTCCCATCCACATAAACCAACTTCCTTTCTCTACTCAGACTCCAATGCTACCAGCTTCAAAGATCACTTCAGAAAAAGGGCAGGGAATAACCTATAAATAAAAAAAATGCAAACCTCACCTCCCTACCACAACATATGAACAATATGAAGACAATGTTAACGAATACCCACAACATTACAATTATTAAAAGTTTATGAATGAACAAACTAATAAAAAACCTACATGACATTTTACGGCCACCATCGATTTGTATTGCCCAATGAAACAATAGCTGTATAACACAGTGACATTTAAACACTTCTTGATAATTACTGTATTTCTGTAATGACTTTCTCTATACTGTTCTTTGTATTGTCAATGAGGTTGTTATTTCACAGAAAATGTTTTTGACCTCATTTGGCCACCTTAGAAATTACATTAGCATTATCAGTAAGTCTAATTAAAGCTGGCTACACGAGACAGTGTATAACTCAAGTTATAATGTTTTCACTTACCAACCATACAGCTGCTTCATTCTATCTATGAGATAATCACAACTATCACTGTTTATTTTCAGTTCATTTTAGTCCATCACAAGAAGGCATCAAAGCTACCAAACAGCAATTCTCAAAAAATAGCATCCATACATCACTAAAACTCTCACCCAACTAATACATCTCAATTCAATAACAGTTAACTGAACCAAACAATGCTCACTAGAATTAGTCACAACAATGAATTTACCTGAGTACACCAACATACTGTATTTCCAGTTATTGTCATGTATACTTCAGCAAAAATATTAAGTGACACACATGATGTGTCACAGCGATGCATAAAGTCTTTGTCTTTTTCGGCGAAAGGCGGCCGACGACATTCCAGAAAGGCTAAATGAGCCTAAAAAATCCATGTTTTGAGCAGGAATGAGTAAAATGTCACTTTTTACATATATACAGTCATTTTCAAAGCCATAAATCCCATTATTTTGCAAAGACTTAACGTAATATGAGCTCAAATATCTTTCTCAAAAAAGGTGGTAGCTCAATTGCTCAAACCTGACGTATAAGTCGTCGTTAGGTCGTCCAGTTGCACCAAACAAGGATATTACAATACTTTCCGGGACTCCCCATACCCCTTAAACCCTTTATATACCAAACAATATTTAACCTCAATCCATAAGGCTTGAAAAAAAATCAAGGGCGAAACGACCCACCAAATGGGGGAAACGACCCACGGGCGAAACGACCCAGGGCGAAACAACCCACGGATGAAACGACTCACGGGCGAAACGACTCACAGGCGAAACGACCAGTCTGCATCGCTGACATGCGTGCCATGTAAGTTGCTTGAGCACATTGTTTGCTCAAATATAATGGCTCATTTGGATGAACACCAAGGAAAAAGCAGTTGTGAAACTCAGCTGACCACAGTAATTAAAGACTGGGTGAAAATCCAGGACAACGGCGGACAGGTGGATACATTTATCCTGGATTTTGAAAAAGCTTTTTACACGCCCCCTCCCCCTCCCTTCCCTCATGAACTACTAAAAAGCAAACTATATCGTTACGGCATTGGCGGAAATACCCTAAAATTGGTAGATTCCTTCCTTTGCTACAGAAAACTGCGAAGTTGTTGTTATGGGGAAACTTCAGAGCGTGATAGCTAAGTGGTTAGTGCACTTGCCTCTGATGCTAGAGGTCCCAGGTTCGATCCCCGACAACGGCGATAAAAATTCGGTGTCCGAACACGCTCCATTGGCATCATTTGCAGGGATGAATGTCATAAAGTGCACCGTCCTTCGGATCGGGACATTAACTGGAGGCCCCCTGTGCAGGGAGAACCATCCCATGTGCAGGTTAAAGATCGCTACCGTAATTACAAGATTACTGTTTAGGCTTAGATCCCTGCCGTAATTACATGATTACTGTGTAGGTTTTCATTCTGAAAAACCTGGAGTGTATGTAATGTACACCTGCGGTAATGGTCAAATGTGACCGACGCAGTATCAGTAGAAAGGAAAGAAAGAAGGGTGGGCTCCAGTTTTGTCTGGTGTCCCGCAAGGGACTGTTCTAGGTCCATTGTTGTTTTCTTTGTACATAAATGACATTTCTACTGATATTGATTCCGATATAAGACTGTTCGCAGATGACTGTTTGCTATCGTGAAATTAAAAACACAGAGGACTCATTGAAATTTCAGAGGGAATATAGATAAATTAGGGTTTTGGGCTTGAAAATGGGGTATGAGATTTCAGCCAGCTGAATGTAATATCACGCAGATAACTAGGAAAATAACGAACAAGGGAACGGTTCTCAAAAATGAGATTCCATTAAATACCTTGCTGTGACCATCTCACATGACTTGAGATGGAATACTCATATTAGCAACACGTGTACTGAGGCTTATAGAACACTTGGCTTCTTGAGGAGTAATCTTTATCAATGCCCCAAAGATGTTAAAGAAGCAGCATATAAGAGATTCGTTCGCCTCATCTTGGAATGTGGTATTTGTGTCTGGGACCTCGATGGAGTAGTCCTACAGAAGGAGATTGAAAAAGTTCAGAATAGGGCAGCTGGATTTGTCACGAGCAATTACAGCTTTGAAACTGGAAGTATGACTGGAATACTGAAAAATTTAAGACGGGAGTCTCTCAAGAAAAGGTAGAGAGACAGTAGGCTTTTACTCTTGTACAAAGTTCTAAAGGGTGCTGCCAGCATTCCAACAGGTGAGCCTATCCCCCACCTCCACCCCCACCCCCGCCAATAAGGAGTGGCTGAATGCATCAGTCTTTTGACATTTCAGGTGCCCTCTGCAAGAACTGACACCTACTTCTACCGTCAGACAATTAGAGATTGGAATGCCCTCCCAGATTCGGTTATTTCATCCGCGGAATGTGCTAAGGATAAATGTAGCTAAGTTTACTTCTTTGGCGAGACCTAGGGACTGACTTACCCTTTCACAGGTCCTGGTGAATGAATGTCGTTTGACGTGTCACCAGTTAGATTCAGGGATAAGGGAGTTAAATCTCCATTTATAGTCGGTCACTGCTAAGTCCAATGTTGTAAAAAGGTTTGAAACGTTTTAATATATATAAGACGTAATATACCTGAGAATCAGAATCAGAATGGCTACTGGTGACACGTGAAATGACATTCTTTCACCAGGACCTGTGAAAAGGGAAGTTAGTCCCTCGCTGTCCCCAAAGAAACAAACTTAGCTACATTTTCCTTTGCACCTTCCGCGGATGAAATAATCGAATCGGAAAGGGCATTCCGATCTCCAATTGCCAGAGTGAAGAAGGATCCCTTGTAGATTTCAGTTCTTGTGTAAGGCACCTGAAATGCCAAAGAGTGAACATTGCCTTCACTTCTATTTCTGCCACTCCTAATTGGGTGGGTAAGAATTGTTCATTTACCTTGATGCTCACTAACCACATATCGTGATTGCTCAAGAAACAAAGATTGACAATTCAATTACGAATTCAGAGCTTCTCTCTGGAACTTGTCAGTACATTGTCTACAGAAAAGATAGAAACTCTTATGGAGGTGAGTGATGTTGCTCATTCACAAAGACATCTCTCACATGTCGAGAAGACGGTTCGCCGAAAAGAAACCGGCGGAGATCTACAACCAACCAACCAACCAACCAACCAACCATGCCTGTCATGGAACTGGAAAATGACTCTGAATCTGTCTGGGTTAAGGTGTATGCACAAACAAAACTTCTCAGTTCGTAGCAAGCTGGTATCGACCAACAAACGGCTCAGTCAAAAACTCCCAGTTGTTTAGAGATCAGCTTGGCTACATTAAATCTCAGAATAAGGATAAAAACTTCTGTAAGTCCATGTTCTAGGTGTCTTCAACTTCGGAAACATTATTTAGCCTGACATGATAAGCAAAGTAGGCACCATGCTGTGTCAGTTGGAAACACATAATGAACGATCATGGATTGGAACAAATAGTTAACTTCCCTACTCTTGGTAAGACACTTTGGATTCGTTTCTTACATCTTTATCAGGACAGTTTGAAGACAAACTAAGTATTCATCCCTTCATTCCACCTATGAAGAAACATCGGAGGAACATGTACTCACATCAGAAAGGTGACTATGAAAGTATGGGGAAGGATGTTAGTCCATTGTCTGTTACACGGCACAAATAGTCATGGTTGTAGAGAATACCAGGTTTGTGTCTTCTGACATCAAGTTTATCAGGCAAGGCTTCTAGAACGCTTGTAGAATCGCGAGGCTTGCCGAGCGATTCTACATGCGTTCTTGAAGCCGAGCCTGATAAACTTGATATCAAATGGGGGATATCAGTTTATCCCCCTGTACACTCTTAAATTAGCAATTTACGGTCAGTTATTGATGGTCCTCAGCGCGTCCACGCATTCTGGTGGTCGATATATTTAGTAACAGCTGACCATGTTTTTCCTATGATATTTTTTTTTAAAGTGATATTGCCATTAGTCCCAGTTACAATAAAATTTTTTTGTCATTTTCCAGTAGTCCGGTTCATTCATAAAAGTGCAATGTCACGTTGACGTGATAAAGCTCATTTGTCCTGAGATAGCATATCTTTATCAGGTCAATGCGTTACAATGCAATATATATGCAACATATACAGGAGGTAACTGATAAATACATTATACCAGCTAAAAGGCGTCTGACTTTCTAAGCTACAGAGAAATCGCTTACAAAAACATAAATAAAAGCCTATATGGGGAGTAAAAAATAAATTTATAATAAACAGAAACAAAGTAGCCCATTGTCTCTTATATAATATAGCTTTTCATTGTTGTTTTCTAAACGCTATTCGAAGAAAAAGTGGGGATGTTGTAATCGTCCTTGCCGCCCGCCCGTCCGATCGTACGTCCGTCCGTCTTACCGGATATTTCCTTCTAGACCTTCAGAGATACAAACTTGAAACTTTGAAAACTGGTTGTTCTTTGGTCTGGGGAGTGCATGACACTTTCGGAAATTTGATCCCACCCAAGGGGATGGGGCCAGGGGAATTCATGTCGAAGTATGACATTGAAAAAAAAAAATCACAATCTCACATTTATTTGATGACTGTATATTGCTCACCCTTACTGCTATACTCTACGAATGAGTCGGGGTGCCGTATTTCCAATAATTTCACACGGATGCACAGCCAAGACTTAATTCTTCCATCGCAATCGAACTAAAATAAATTAG
>CAUZLF010000324.1:0-118306 GCA_963580285.1 Lucinisca nassula | reverse complement strand
GTCAACACTATTAAGGTCATTTTGGAGACGTTGCTTCCAACTTTGTGCGACTTTCACCCGGTACTGGGAGGAAATGACATCTCAAGCCCTACCGCACTAACAAACCAAAAGGGTTTATATTTAGAGACGGTCCAACTCGCATCACTTTGCCTGGGGAGGCTTAGCCCTCTAAGCGGTTTACCAGCGGTTTCAGCTCTGCGTGGAAACATCATGCAGCCCTATCTATTTCTTCAAGCCCCGATGGGCGTGGGCCCTCCCTCACAGTTTAAAGCGACCCAAAAGGCCACACTCATGTTCATGAATTAAGCTGCGCCATGCGTCGTGTATATACAATACATGTCAATGGTCGGGACTGACGGTTACGCCTGACATAATGTTCGACATTTTTTTATCTTTAGCGCTCAGTCAGTTTCCTGTTATCTGTGTGGCCCATCCACGCTCCTCAGGATACACACTCTTCCCTTTAAGAGTTGACTCGTTTTGAAAACGGAGACAAACCGTTTTTTTTTTTTTTTTTTCATATTAATCCTGTCAGCCTCTGACGTGGTTTGTGGTTTAACATACTGCACACGACATGAGTTACAGCGTCCCCACCCATCGGGGCATGGAGAAATGGTGTTTCCGCGCAATGCTGAAAACGACCGGACTTAAGTACTTGTTAGCCGCTTTGGTCAAAGGCCGCCCAGAAAAAGTGATGCGAGGCGGACCGCTCCTTAACCCTAGCGGTTTCTATGGGCGGTAGGGCTTGAGATGCAATTTCATCTCAATGTCGGGTAGAAGTCCCACAAAATCGGAAGCCACGTCTCCAAAATGACCTAAATGGTGTTGAAGGGGACGTAAAACTCCTCTTCAAACAAACCATCACGATAACAAGTCCGTGAAACGAAGACCCCACTAAACCCTACTTTATATAGATTAAAGTGGGGTTTACGGGGGTATACATTATCTGCCTTATTTTTGCTCAAAAGCATAGATTGTGGGTACTCGTTAGAACCGCCTCATCTTGAAAGCAGAAATAATAAGATGTTATCATTTTTACCTAATATTTATCATTTTCTGACACCATGTTGGACGCCATTATTTCTTACGGATGCAAACCATTTGCGAACAACAAAAGGTGCAGATCAACCAGCGAGGACGCGGACGCACAGGCTGATGTGCACCTCTTTGATCGCTGTGTGGGTATTAATTTCAAGATCACGAGAACATGTCTATATATAATTCTGACCCCCTTGAACCCCACTTTTGTATAGTAAAACTGTGGTTTACAGGGGTGAACCTTATTTTTCTTATTTCTGCTAAAAATATAGATTGTGGGTATTCGTTAATACCAACAATCTATATTTTGAGCAGAAATAAGAAAAAATACGAGTCACACTTTTTCATCTTAAAATTTTTTTTTTTTTCGGAGACAAAGGTTACAATGCTTGTATAGGCGTGTTTGTTTTTGTTTGTTTGATTGATGTCCCCTTCAACACTGTATATGTCATTTTAGAGACGTTGCTTCCAATTTTATGGGACTTTTACCCGATATTGAGATTAAATGACATCTCAATCCCTGCCGCTCAATGAAACCAATAGGGTTTATAAGCATGGACGGGCCGACACGCACCGCTTTGCCTGGGCGGCTTAGATCCTCAAAGCGGTTTACTAGTACTCGTGTGCCGGTCGGTTTCATCTCTGCATGAAAGCATCATGCAGCCCATCTATTTCTTCAAGCCCCGATGGGAGGGGGGCAATTGTTTGTTTGTTTGATTTGATGTTTAACGTCCCCGTCAACACTGTAAAAGTCATTTTGGAGACGTTGCTTCCAATTTTGTGGGACTTTTACCCGACATTTAGATGAAATGACATCTCAAGCCCTGCCGCCCAATAAAACCAATAGGGTTTATGAACATGGCCAGTCCGACACTCGCACCGCTTTGCCTGGGCAGGCTTAGATCCTCTAAGCGGTTTACCAGTACTCGTGTGCGGGTCGGTTTCAGCTCTGCGTGGAAGCATCATGAAGCCCATCTATTTCTTCAAGCCCGGATGGGCGGGATCCGGTTTTCGTAATAAATCCAAGAATTTTTTTGTTTTCGTAATTAAATCCAAAATTTCGAGACTCTTGCTAGTCTGTGAAGATGAGCAGGCTGGTTATTGCCTTATCTGGTCGCGAACCCTGAAGACTTGCTTCCTGATGACAGTGCTCGGCCAAAACGTATACCGTAAACATCCTAATAATTCGGACACCTTGAGGACTTGACATTTCAACAAATTTGTTTCGAGATCCAGCAAGCAGTAAAAAAGTGGAGACGGAATGGTAAACAGTGTAGACCCTGATCAGACTGCTCTTGTCAGGAGCAGTCTGATCTGGGTCTGCATTGTTTGCTTAGGCATGTCTGTCCGAATACTTTTAGGATTATTACGGTAGTTTCTCCTTTGACCTTTTAACGTATGACCGCCTGGAGTAGAGTAGATGGTTTCAGCGTGTTAACCCTTGAACGATTGCCGTCTGCGTTGTTGTCTGATGGTTATATGGGCCCAGATCAGACTGCTCGTATAGGATCCAACTCAAAACTACTATTATACCGGAAGTAGAAAACCCTTAATATTGCATACAAGACTGTGAACTAAGGGAACAGTCATTATTTACCAGCCGGAGGGGGTGGGTAATTTTTTCTCACGGTTTAAAAACAAAATCTGACCCCTCCCCTATCAAGTAAAGCGTCATGAGTCTTTAAATCGAGGTCCTGTCTCCGAATGACCTTAGCTGTTGGTGGGACGTAAAACTCAAACCCACTCACTCACTCAACACTTTGTAAAATAGACTTTGTTGTGTCATTGCATATGCATGTGGACACAGTCTGTGGGCGTAGAGGTGGCATGTCTTCATATAACATAATCAGGATTTCTTCAACCTGCACAGAATCTGATCTTAGAGCTATGATTTTTAAAGCAACCATTGTTATGAAAAATAGAAACAGTCATTACTAATCAGTGGATCTCGGAACACATGTTCATCTGGTATTATAAATGTTTCAAAGAAAGCATCACGTGAGCACGTCCGTGAAATAAAGACCCCCCCTATACCCCAGTTTATATAGAGAAAACTGGGGTTTACGGGGGTTTACATTATTTTTCTTAATATTGCCCCAAGACATAGGTTGTTGGTACTCGTTAGAACCGCCTCATTGAGGCGGTTCTAACGAGCACCCACAACCTATGTTTGCAGTATTATAAAGAAAAATATCACGGATTTTCATCAGAAAAGTATTATAGCCAGTTTGTAGATGTGAAAAATGCACTGTGTCGCACGGGTGTGTTATCATAATGGAATAATAAATTTCAAACGCCTTCTCAAAAGTCATAAAGATTATGAGTTCCAACAGATCCAAGATGGATATGAGTCCAAGAATGGACTGAAATGGAAATTTTGACTTTGCTATTGACAGGTGTCCTTGTAAAGGTCTTGCGAAACTCAATTAGTTCAGTTTTACCATGACATTGTGAGCAATCTGGATGGGGCCACAAACCGTGGCCACAAACAGACTGACTTGATTATCATGGACTTCGCTAAGGCCTTTGACAAGGTACCTCACAGGAGGCTATTGTATAAATTGGATTGCTATGGGATAAGAGGATCCACATACAGGTGGATTAGCTCATGGCTCTCAGGGCGCTCACAACAAGTTGTACTTGATGGCCAAGCGTCTGATCCAGTCCCTGTTTTATCTGGTGTCCCCCAAGGTTCGGTCCTTGGACCGGTCCTTTTCTTGGTATTCATTAATGATCTCCCTGATAACATCAGGTCATCTGTCCGTTTGTTTGCTGATGATTGTGTCCTTTATAGGAATATATATTCTTCTTCTGACTGTCTTATTCTACAAGATGACCTGAATCAACTAGCACAGTGGGAGGCCGATTGGCAGATGAAGTTCAATGTGGCCAAATGTCATTCGATGAGGGTGTCGCGACACCCTCCTGACAAACAAATTAAGTTTGACTATAAACTACACCAGCAAATCTTGGAGCAGGTTCAATCCGCCATATATCTTGGTATCACCATCACTGATGATCTTGATTGGGGTCAACACGTTTCAGAAATTACATCAAAAGCAACTAGGACTTTAGGATTTCTTAGACGAAACTTGGCTTTTGCACCTAGGCAGACAAAGGATGTTGCATATAAAACATTGGTTCGCCCTCAGCTAGAATATGCATCACCCATTTGGCATCCCTATGTTAAAACTCAGACTCAGCAGGTGGAGAAGGTGCAGAGGACAGCTGCTCGATGGACCTGCCGACGATGGCGCAATAGAAGCAGCGTCGGTGACATGCTTAACGAGCTAGAATGGCCGTCCCTAGAGGCCCGTCGTGAGCAGTCCTCTTTAACCTTCTTCTATAAGATACATTCAGGTACAGTGGCCGTTAATAAAGATAAATACTTGACCCCTGTGACAGTTTCAACTCGAACAAGGGCATCAAAAGTAAACAACTCACAGTATCACAGGTACCAGTCCTACAGTGATGCCCTGAAAAATTCCTTCTTCCCTAGGACTATTCCCCAGTGGAATAGTCTTCCCTCTTCTGTGGTGAATGCTAAGACTGCAGAGGAGTTCAAAGCCCATACAGTGTAAGATTGAGACTCAGAGGTATGCGTTTTAGTATACCTCTGTTATTCAGATTGTAAATAGTTTTAAGGACTCATCCAGTGACTTCTCTTTTTTTTTTTTTTCAGCTAAATTCTAAATTTAGCTACGCACCCAACTGAGGTAATGGCCAAATATGACCGACTCAGTATAAGAAGATAGATAGATATGCAGTTTTTCTCTGTTTTCTTTGATATAGTCACATTTTTGCAAAGACGGTTAAATTTCTTCAGAAAAGGTCTGGCTTTTTCAAATATCTGACCTTTTCTCCCAGAAAGTTTGGTGAGGTGGAATTTTTTTAGCACTATCAGCTTCTTTCAGAACAGAAAGAACAGCCCTATTTTTAACTTACAAACTTACAAATGGAAGATAAGTCTTAGCAATCAAAATACATTTTTTCACAATATTCTCACAAGAAAACCTCATATTTTTCTTTGAATTAAAATTATCTGTAAATCATTCCAATGTTGCTGAAAAAGACTCTGAGTAGATCATGTATCTGAGTACCTGGGAAGGCTGTTTCAGCTTGTACATCCTATACAGTATAACACGTCTGTGTCACATGGTGCATAATACTTAATAACTCCAAAAACTGAGAGATTTTTGAAGAAAATTTATAATACATTTGCTTTCCTGCTCAAATTATATAGTGTGGGTGCTCGTTGAAACGGCCTCAACAGGGGAGTTCGAACGAGCACCGACAATCTATATTTTGGAGCAGAAAGAAGAAGAAAAAAATAATGTATGTTCCTGTAAACCCCAGTTTTCTCGATATAAAGTGGGGTTTAAGGGGATGCTCATTACATGGATATTTTACTCAGTAATGCATATAACCAATCACTCATTTACCTGCTGATCAGATTCTTACTAGATCCTATTTCCCTTTTATTTTGATAGGCGAAGTCAAAAGATACCAGCTTGTTAGAATCAGAGGTAAGAGTAAGTCTTTGTTGAGATCAAGAAGATGAGCAAGCAAACCACTGAGTTGATAAGAGTTAAAATGATTCCATGACAGTTGACCGTACGGCCCCCGCCTATCGGGGATTGAAGAAATATATGGGCTGCATGATGCTTCTATGCAGAGTTGAAACCGACCGCACACGAGTACTGGTAAATCGCTTAGAGGATCTAAGCCTGCCCAGGCAAAGCGGTGCGAGTCGGCCCGTCCATGCTTATAAACCCTATTGGTTTCATTGGGCGGCAGAGCTTGAGATGTCATTTCATCTATGTTGTGCAAACAAGATAATATGTTGTGCTACCAAGATAATATTTTGTGCACACAAGATATTATGTTGTCCGCACAAGATATATTATGTTGTCCGCACAAGATAACATAGTAAAAAAATATTGCATGTCCCTTACCGGGTTCCGTAGTTTTTCGATTCAAATGTTGTTTTTAGGCATCAGGGGACAGTTAATCGCAGCACTTTTTTGTCCGCGTCACACCAAGTTTTTGAATCGTTATCGACAACTCCTGGAGAAAGCGATAACTTCTGTTTTGGTTTTAAATTCCTCCACACATGCATGAAATCAAAACAGAATACCAAATAAACACTTCTCTGTTTGCATAGGCTGACAGTAGCAGCATTTCACTTACCCCACCCACTAATTTTTACATACAAAAAATCATGACTCCACCTCACTTTGACAGATCCTGTGAACTTACTCCCAAAACACCAGTACTTGGCACCTGTTGAAATGTCATGTACACTCAGTCACATGCAAAGAAATAGACAGAAAAGTATACCATAACCAGTAAACTTTTTCAGGAATCCTCTTTAAAAAACAGCCACTTTTTAGCGCCAAAGTTACCTTCGTGAATTCAGATATGCCGCTGCACCTTGGACTTGCACAGCATCCAGACAGCCGGGGTTTTAGTTTCGTATTCCATTTCATAAAAGTACAGATACTCAGCAAATAAGCCCACATAGGCAAAAAATATCCACATATCACAATTTCTATGAGCAACCATGCCATTATTGACCCTCCTACTATAATATTTTGAAAAACGTCCACCCTCAAATGCGAAACTGTCCCCTGATGCCTTTACGGCGTAGCCGTTATAGTTTTGCTTTTGTCCTACATTTTTCGTTATTCCATTGGTCAATAAAACCACATGTCCAAGGAGATGACCATTTCATTGGTCAATGATTTGCATAAATAAATCTACTCAAAAGTACGACAGTTTACTGAAGTTTTAACCTAGGAAATGTTTCGTTTTTTTATGTGAGACATGAATGAAAAATATATACAGTTTCGGCTTGCTCACCGTCTTGTCCTTTGATGACCATACGTCATATGTATAATTGTGTTTCTAGTGAATTCTGTAACTGCTGCGGTGAATAGCTATTTTGACCTAATTTCACGTGGTTGGTCTATATAGCGAAAGGAACCATTTCGCGAAAGGAAGGTTCCTTTCGCGAAAGGAAGAATTTTCTGCGAAAGGAATTGTTTGTTTGATTTGAGGTTTAACGTCCCCATCAACACTGTGTAGGTCATTATGGAGACGTTGCTTCCAAGTTTGTGGGATCTTTACCCGACATTGAGATGAAATGACACCCAAGCCCTGTTGCCCAATGAAACCAATAAAGAGATATAGCATGACAAAACATGTAATAACCGCATTACAAATTGACAGATGTTTAATTTACAATATATGCTAAATAAAAGTTGCAGTGTATCATTTGTCTTCAGCATACTTTATGTCCTCCATTTTAACACAAAATGGACATTTTCGAATATCATTAATGGTATATAAATTCTGAAAAGGAATAAGTGTAATTTGAGTTTTAATTAGGTGCACATAAGATCAAGTTTCCGTCCGTTTGTCTGCTCGTCCGTTTGTTCGTCCGCCTATGCGTTTACGTTCACCATAGCGACAACCCGAAATGTTAACCCTAGAATTTGTGTTCAAAAACAGTAAATGATAACGTTTTCTTATTTGTTGTGCATATACTTGAGATCATATGCTCTTGAAATGAGGTCATGTTTTTAACCTTGACCTTTTACATTGACCTTAGCTCAAACAGGCGGGACACCGCCCTCTGCAAAGCTATTTTTCCTCGCGTGACATCTGAATTGTTTGAATACAGTAAACCAGTTCATAGCTAGACAATTGTTGCTGTCCCTATTGTAGCTCATATTGCACGACCCGCAGAAAAAGCGACCGACTGAAGTCGGTTGATTTTCTAAGAGTGCCCTAAAATCACCGTGTCATTCTGTCAGTCTGTCTGTCCGTCCGTAACCCGTTTGTGAAAATTGCTGATAGTGACTTAACCGCTTGGAATATTTAAACAATTTTTGGCATACTGATAGATATCAATGAGATCTAACCAATGAACTTACGAAATATTATATTCCATTTAGTATAGGCTCGCCGAGGCGAAAAAATGTGAAAATGTTCGAACTGCTTCTCCTCGGAAACCGTTGGGCCGATTGAAGTCAATTTTCATATGGGGCCTCTATGGGATGGGGGAAACCAAAATTTGTTCATGGGGTCCAGGTCACATGACCCAAATGGCCGCCAAGCCATATATGGTCTGTCTGTCTGTCCGTCCGTAACCCGTTTGTGAAAATTGGTGATAGTGACTTAACCGCTTGGAATATTTAAACAATTTTTGGCATACTGATAGTATCAATGAGGTCTAACCAATGAACTTGCGAAATATTACATTCCATTTAGTATAGCCTCGCCAAGGCGAAAAATGTGAAAATTTTCGAACTGCTTCTCCTCGGAAACCGTAGGGCCGATTAAGGTCAAATATCATATGGAGCCTCTATGGGATGGAGGAAACCAAAATTTGCTCATGGGGTCCCGGTCACATGACCAAAATGGCCGCCAAGCCATATATGGTAAAAACCCTTCAAAATAGTCTTCTCAAGAACCACTTGGCAGATTTCCACGAAACGTGATAAATAACATCTGGGACGTAGGCCCATCATAAATTGCTAAAATGGTGACCCTGGGTTGACCTTGACCTTCTTTGTGCCTAGGTCAAACTTTGACACATATGCTTTTGTATTGGAAAAGTGAGAATTCATTTTATCCTGCAAACGATTCAGACTACAGTACTAAAGTATTAGATATATTTTTTGCTCCTTACGATAAGGCGCATTTATTGGGGGAAGGTCACATGACCAAAATGGCCACCATACCCATATATGGTAACACTCATCAAGCTAAAAGCATCCGGCGGGTCGTGCACTTCAGCTGAAGCACTGGTTTCTAAACAACCTTCCAATTAAATCTACGCCGCATATCTTTTTTAAAGATATTTCTTGTTATTTCTTTTGTTTTATAACATGTCATCGCCATAATGTCGGCTCTATTAACACTTAAGGGGAATGGAAACACCTTCAAGGGAGGCAACTCTTACAAAAGTATTCTTGTCTCCCATGTGAATAGGTGTCAACTCTGAGGAGAAAATTCTTTCCTTTGAGAGTAAACCCCTTTTTCAGTGGGACAGGACTTACAGAAAAGCGAACAGGAAGTCCCAACAGCTGCCTCCCTTTGAAAAATGGCACTAAAATCTTTCCCTTTAAGCTTTCGTTCTTATCTTTTATCTATGTGTGTATCACGTACTAATCATGGATCCGCAATGCAGACACAAGACAAACACTTGGGTATGCCTTGCAAAATCAAGAATATTTTGCAAATTCTTACGACAGCCTTCTTGCAAATTTTCGTCCAAGCTGCAAACAGGATGTCGTTCAAGCTGCAAACGCGAAGTCGTTCAAGCTGCATAACCATGCCGTTCAATCTGCAAAACAATGTCATTCAGGCTGAAAACACGGTTCTTTCTAGCTGTAAACACGATATCATTGAAGCTGCAAAATCATGTCGTTCAAGCTGCAAAACGATGTCGTTCAAGCTGCAAACACCATGTCGCTCAAGCTGCAAAACAATGACGTTGAAGCTGCAAACACGATGTCGTTGAAGGTGTACAAGCTTGTCGTTCACGCTGCAAACACGATGTCACTCAAGCTGTAAAACCATGCCGTTAAAGCTGCAATCACGATATCGGTCAAGCTGAAAAACCATGTCGTTCAAGCTGCAAACACATGTTGTTCAGGCTGCAAAACCATGTCGTTCAAGCTGCAAACACGATGGCGTTCAAGCTGTAAAACCATTTCGTTCAAGCAGCAAACGCTATGCCGTTCAAGCTGCAAAACTATGCCGTTCCAGCTGCAGACACCGTATCGTAGATGCTGCAAACACCTTGCCGTTGAACCTGCAAACACCTTGCCGTTCTAGCTGCAAACACCACGTCGTTCAAGTTGCAAACATCATGTCGTTCAAACTGCAAACGCTATGGCGTTCTAGCTGCAAAGAACGTGCCGTTCAAGATGCAAATATGATGTCGTTTAAGCTGCAAACACGATGTCGTTCAAGCTGCAAAGAGCATGTCATTCAAGCTGCAAACACCCTTTCGTTCAAGTTGCAAACACTATGTCCTTCAAGCTTCAAACACGATGCCGTTCTAGCTGCAAACACGATGCCGTTCAAGCTTCAAATTGCATGTCGTTCAAACTGAATGCACCATATTATTCAACCTGCAACACCATGTCGTTCAAGCTGCAAAACCTTTCGTTCAAGCTGCAAAGACGATGTCGTTCAAGCTATAACACGATGTCATTCAAGCTACAAAACCTTGTCGTTCAAGCTACAAAATAATGTCGTTCAAGCTGCAAACACTATGCCGTTCAAGCTGCAATCACTATTCCGTTGAAGCTGCAAAAAGTGTGTCGTTGAAGCTGCAAACACCATGTCATGCCGTTCAACCTGCAAACCTCTTGTCGTTCTAGCTGCAAAAACAATGCCGTTCAAATGCAAAACCATGTCGTGCAAGATGTAAACGCCATGTCGTTCAAGCTGTAAATATGATGTTGTTCAAGCTGCAAAACCATGTCGTTCCAGCTAAAAAACTATGTCGTTCATGCTGCAAACACGATGACGTTCAAGCTGCAAAACCATGTCGTTCAAGTTGCAAACACAATGCCGCTCCAGTTGCAACCACGGTGTCGATGTAGCTGCAAACACAATGTCGTTCAGGCTGCAAAGTTTGTCTCGCAAGCACCATGTCGTTCAAGCGACAAAACCATGTCGTTCAAGCTGTAAATACGATGTTGTTCAAGCTGCAAACCTATGGCATTCAAGCTACAAAACTATGTCATTCAAACTGCAAAACCATGTCGGTCAAAATGCAAAACCATGCCGTTCAAGCTGTAAACACGATGTCGTTCAAGCTACAAAACCATGTCGTTCAAGTTACAAACTTACGTGTCGTTAAAGCTGCAAACACTATGCCGTTTGAGCTGCAAACACCGTGTTATTGAAGCTGCAAACACCATGCCGTTCAACCTGCAAACATCATGCCGTTCTATCTGCAAAATCCATGTCGTTCAAGTTGCACCATGTTGTTCAAGGTACAAACATAATGCCGTTCCAGCTACAAACAACGTGTTGTTCAAGCTGCAAACAACACGTTGTTCAAGCTGCAAACACCATGTCATGCCGTTCAACCTGCAAACCTCTTGCCGTTCTAGCTGCAAAAACAATGCCGTTCAAACTGCAAACACAATATCGTTCAAGCTGCAAAACCGTGTCGTGCAAGATGTAAACGCCATGTCGTTCAAGCTGTAAAACCATGTCTTTTAAGCTGTAAATACGATGTCGTTCAAGAAGCAAAACCATGTCGTTCAAGCTAAAAAACTATGTTGTAAATGCTGCAAACATGATGACGTTCAAGCTGCAAAACCATGTCGTTCAAGTTGCAAACACA
This sequence comes from Lucinisca nassula, assembly GCA_963580285.1. Classification (NCBI taxonomy): domain Eukaryota; kingdom Metazoa; phylum Mollusca; class Bivalvia; order Lucinida; family Lucinidae; genus Lucinisca; species Lucinisca nassula. The sequence continues at coordinate 106,893 of CAUZLF010000324.1, read as the reverse complement.
AATTCCGCTCCAGTTGCAAACACGGTGTCGATCAAGCTGCAAAACCATGTCTCCCAAGCACCATATCGTTCAAGCGGCAAAACCATGTCGTTCAAGCTGCAAATACGAAGTTGTTCAAGCTGCAAACCTATGGCGTTCAAGCTACAAAACTATGTCGTTCAAGCTGCAAAACCATGTCGGTCAAAATGCACAACCATGCCGTTCAAGCTGTAAACACCATGTCGTTCAAGCTACAAAACCATGTCGTTCAAGCTACAAAATGATGTGTCGTTAAAGCTCTAAACACTATGCTTTTCAAGCTGCAAACACTGTGCCGTTTGAGCTGCAAACACCGTGTCATTGAAGCTGCAAACACCATGCCGTTCAACCTGCAAACACTATGCCGTTCTAGCTGCAAAATCCACGTCGTTCAAGTTGCAAACACCATGCTGTTCAAGGTACAAATATAATGCCGTTCAAGCTACAAACAACGTGTTGTTCAAGCTGCAAACACAATTTCGTTCAAGCTGCATACAACACGTTGTTCAAGCTGCAACCACCATGTCGTTCAAGCTGCAAATACTACGCCGTTCAAGCTGTAAACACCGTGTCGTTGAAGCTGCAAACACCATGCCGTTCAAGCTACAAACACCATGCCATTCAAGCTGCAAGCACCATGTCGTTCAAGCTGCATAAACCATCTCATTCAAGCTGGTAACACGATGCCGTTCAAGCTGCATACAACATTTTGTTCAAGCTGCAAACACCATGCCATTCAAGCTACAAACACTATGCCCGTCAAGCTGCGGTTACCATGCCGTTCAAGCTGCAAAGGCCATGCCGTTCAAGATGAAAACACCATGTCGTTCAAACTACATACACCATCTCGTTTAAGCTGCATACACAATGTCGTTAAAGCAAACACTACTTAGTTCAAGCTGCAAACGCCATGCCGTTCAAGCTGCAAACACCGGTGTCGTTCAAGCTGCAAACACGATGCCATTCAAGATGCAAACACCATGTCGTTCAAACTGCTAATACGATGTCGTTCAAGCTGTAAAACCATGTCGTTCAAGCTGCAAATACGATGTCGTTCAAGCTGCAAAACCATGTCGTTCAAGCTACAAAACTATGTCGTTCATGCCGCAAACACGATGACGTTCAAGTGCAAAACCATGTCGTTCAAGTTGCAAACACAATACCATTCAAGCTGCAAACACTATGCCGTTTCAATTGCAAACACCGTGTCGACGTAGCTGCAAATACGATGTCGTTCAAGCTGCAAAACCAAGTCGTTCAAGCTTCAAAACTATGTCATTCATGCTGCAAACACGATGACGTTCAAGCTGCAAAACCATGTCGTTCAAGTTGCAAACACCATGTCGTTCAAGCTGCATAGGCCATGCCGTTCAAGATGAAAACACCATGTCGTTCAAACTACATACACCATGTCGTTCAAACTACATACACCATCTCGTTTAAGCTGCATACACAATGTCGGTAAAGCAAACACTACTTAGTTCAAGCTGCTAACACCGGTGTCGTTCGAGCTGCAAACACGATGCCATTCAAGATGCAAACACCATGTCGTTCAAACTGCTAATACGATGTCGTTCAAGCTGTAAAACCATGTCGTTCAAGCTGCAAATACGATGTCGTTCAAGCTGCAAAACCATGTCGTTCAAGCTACAAAACTATGTCGTTCATGCCGCAAACACGATGACGTTCAAGTGCAAAACCATGTCGTTCAAGTTGCAAACACAATACCATTCAAGCTGCAAACACTATGCCGTTTCAATTGCAAACACCGTGTCGACGTAGCTGCAAATACGATGTCGTTCAAGCTGCAAAACCAAGTCGTTCAAGCTTCAAAACTATGTCATTCATGCTGCAAACACGATGACGTTCAAGCTGCAACACCATGTCGTTCAAGTTGCAAACACCATGTCGTTCAAGCTGCAAAGGCCATGTCGTTCAAGATGAAAACACCACGACGTTCAAGCTGCATTCACTGTCTCGTTCAATCTGCATACACAATGGCGTTAAAGCTGCAAACACTACGTAGTTCAAACTGCAAACACCATGTAGTTCAACCAGCAAACACGTTGTCGTTCAAGCTGCAAATACCATGCCATTCAAGCTGCAAACTCCGTGTCTTTCAATCTGCAAATACGATGTCGTTCAAGCTGTAAAACCATGTCGTTCAAGCTGCAAATATGATGTCGTTGAAGCTGAAAAACCATGTCGTTCAAGCTACAAAACTATGTCGTTCATGCTACAAACACGATGACGTTCAAGCTGCAAAACCATGTCGTTCAAGTTGCAAACACACTACCGTTCAAGCTGCAAACACCATGCCATTCAAGATGCAAACACCGTGTCGTTCAAACTGCTAATACGATGTCGTTGAAGCTGCAAATACGATGTCGTTCAAGCTGCAAAACCATGTCGTTCAAGCTACAAAACTATGTCGTTCATGCTGCAAACACGATGACATTAAAGCTGCAAAACCATGTGGTTTAAGTTGCAAACAAAATGCAGTTCAAGTTGCAAACACTATGTCGTTCCAGTTGCAAGCACCGGTTCGATGTAGCTGCAAATACGATGTCGTTCACGCTGCAAAACCATGTCGTTCTAGCTACAAAACTATGTCGTTCAAGCTGCAAACAAGATGACGCTCAAGCTGCAAACCCATGTCATTCAAGCTGCAAATACGATGTCGTTCAAGCTGCAAAACCATGCGTTTCAAGCTACAAAACTATGTCATTCAAGCTCCAAACACGATGACGTTCAAGCTGCAAAACCATGTCGTTCAAGTTGCAAACACAATACCGTTCAAGCTGCAAACACTGTGCCGTTCCAGTTGCAAACACCGTGTCGATGTAGCTGCAAATACGATGTCGATCACGCTGCAAAACCATGTCGTTCAAGCTACAAAACTACGTCGTTTAAGCTGTAAACCCATGTCGTTCAAGCTGCAAACCCATGTGCTTCAAGCTACAAAACTATGTCATTCAAGCTCCAAACACTATGACGATCAAGCTCCAAACACTATGACGATCAAGCTGCAAAACCATGCCATTCAAGTTGCAAACACTATGCCGTTCCAGCTGCAAACACCATGCCGTTCTAGCTGCCACTACCGTGCCGTTCAAGCTACAATCACTATGCAGTTCAAGCTACAAACCCCATGTCATTTAGGCTGCAAACATAATGCCGTTCAAGCTGCATGCCGTTTCAGCTGAAAACACGATGACGTTCAAGTTGCACACACCATGCCGTTCAACACTACGTTGTTTAAGCTGAAAACACGATGTCGTTCAAGCTGCGCACACCATGCCGTTCCATATATGCAAACACTACGTCGTTCAAGCTGAAAACACGATGTCGTTCAAGCTGCATACACCATGCCATTCAGGCTGTAAACACGATGTCGTTCAATCTGCCAAAACGATGGCGTTCAAGTTGCAAACATCATGTCATTTAAGCTGCAAACACTATGCCGTTCAAGCTGCAAACACTCTGTCGCTGGCAAGATCACGGCTACATATCCCTTGATACCATGCTCAAAACATCCTAAATCACCGAATGTTCTGCAAACATGACGGATTGATATGAGGGATTTAAGGTGAATTGGAACACCTAGCAGATTTTTCCGCCTGTTTTAAAGAGAGACAACTGTCGGGACTTCCTGTTCACTTTTCTATAGGCTCAGTCCCACTTAAAAAGGGGTCTAATCTTAAAGGAAACAATTTGCTCCACAGGGGCAAAGTCTTTCCTTAAAGAGTTGACCCTATTGACATGGGAGACAAAATACTTTTGTAGGAGTTGCCTCCCCTGAGGGTGTACCCATTCCCCTTAAAATAATCTTCAACTTTTGCATGAAGTCAGCAGAGACTCTGATCAGACTGCGAATGCTGTCTTCACTGCCCGTTTGAACAGTCTCTTCTGAGATGTTAAAAATGAGAAAATTTTGACCATACTGGGTAATAAGGTAGGCCGATCCGTGTCTTTGTCCGTTGGAGAGGTTCGTTATGTTGATGTCCTGTCTAATTTTTATCTATCGACCCAAAGTTATAAAGCGCAGTACTTTTTCTATCATTGTTAAGTCACGTGACTTTCACTGACTTCTCGAAAATATAGGTAGCGGTTATTTATAGAAAAAAGCGCGTTAGTCTCTTATCACTTTGAGGTCAGAGTTGCTGAAGAGGGTCATCTAATAATGGAATATGGACTGGGATCATGTTTGGGGTTTGGTATACAGTCTAGACCCAGATCAGACGCCGCATATCGCGGTGTCTGATCGGGTCTACACTGTTTGCTTACAGTATAGCAATTTAAGAGTTAAACGAAACAGTATACACGCCATCAGTGCTTCAAGTGCTTTGATTGTATATTTTACCATAGCAACAAGAAGAAATAATCCAGCAGGCACATGACGTAATTGTGACGTCACATCAACGTCAGTGCAACGTCATGTTTATGCAACGTCACATCTACGTCGGTGCAACGATGCCCTAGCGACGTCTGCCTGTTGGGTAACGACCTCCGCTCCGAAAGAGCTTGAAAGGTAAATGGCAGTTACATTGGAATTCGACTGATATACAGGTAAATAAATAAAAATGTTGCATGACACTTCTCAATGTTTGGATTTTGTTCGCTGGAACCTAATATATCACAGTGTAACCGAGATCTTACCTTTTTGTTCTCGAAATTTTCAATGGCCCAGTAGCGAGTTGGGATATCTTCACAACAATATTCTTTTCATAATAATCATTTTAAAAATGTTGTGCCTGTTGAGAAAAGCAGCAAACGGTGATAACTGCGTATACACTTGTACGATCTTGCGGCACAAATCGACACAAGTCGACCTTTACACGTATAGCGATCGACTGGATAGTGTGACCCTGGCAGAGTGTGACCGAATCACGGTTGATTGCATTCTGGACTCCTTAACGGTACGGTGGCTATTCAATGATGGCCTCGGCATAAAGGTTCTATAAGTTGGTTGATGCCGGTTGCTGTCTTTAGTTTCGTCCGTCCTGGTTTAACTAGTGGTTGTCTTTACCTCTAGCTAACAGTGTTAGGTTGCTTTGCTCAGTAATTGATTTCGGTTTATATGTACAGTGAGTGAGTGAGTGAGTGAGTGTTTGAGTTTTACGTCCCAACAACAGCTAAGGTCATACGGAGACGGGACCTCAGTTTAAAGACACATCCGAAAGTCTGGAGAAGCCCGGGATGGATCCTGCGATGCCTGGTTTACAAGGCGAGTAGCGTAACCAATACACCACGGAGGCTTCTTTATATGAACAGTAAAATTCCTACTTTAAGACCACCTTTGGAACTAATAAAAAGTGATCTTTACGACCACTATTGAACAGCTTCCACTGGAGCACACTGGATGTAGAAAACGTAAAGACAATGTACCTGGGACCTTCTAAATAATATGCTATTGAAAGCATTATTTTTCTGAATTTTAGGTGGGCTTAATAGTGGAATTTCACTGTATTTATTAATGGTGTATCAATTGAGTTCTGAAACCATTATACTGGCCGAATCTTACACCTCGTGACGTCTTTAAACACTCATATAGTGTCATCACAATATCACACCGTACAACCGGCTGCGTCGAAGACAGATTACTGTCTCTAAGACAGATCGCGGAAAACGTTTCATAGAAAGGGGAGGTGAAGTTTTTTGTTTGTATAAATCGAGAAGGCAATCTGTTGACTTTTGCTGCTATTGGAGAAGAAACTAAATGCCTGGAGATACCGCAGCAAAAGTCCGACTATATTTCAAAGCCAGATAAGGCTTTTCCAGTTCGTTGAAAAATATTTTCATCGAAACTTTTATGAATTTTTGTTTTTGGCGTCAAGTGTACGTCTACGCAACAAAATATGTTACATTCGCTTACTCATGCTAAAACTTCGATTATTCGACAGCATTTCTGCCAAATTGGACCGTATAACTCGGTTAAATAAACAAACTACGCCCCCCTAAAGAGACCAGGTGTCCAAAACAATGCTGTCTCTAACTACAGATTGTTTTTTATACGACTGTCCACCAACACAGATCAGAGATTTCGAAGGCTAACATTGATGACAGATCAGAATTTTGGTTACATCTTCAATAAAGAAGAATTTTGGATGACTTAACACTGGCAACTTCAGTGGAAGCTATTTCATGCCAGCTCCAGTGCATTACTTGTAATAATGCTGCAATTGAGTAACATAGAGGCTGCTCTGTAATCATTTATATTTCCTGCCAACACACAAATTGTGCAATCAGTAGAAGCCTCCGTGTTGTAGTGGTTATGCTACTTGCCTTGTAAACCAGGATTCGCGGGATCGATCCCGGGCTTCTCCAGACTTTCGGATGTGTCTTTAAACCGAGGTCCCGTCTCCTTAGGTGACCTTAGCTGTTAGTGAGATGTACAACTCTCTCTCTCTCTCTCTCTCTCTCTCTCTCTCTTTCTCTCTCACTCTCTTGTGCAATAAGTAAACGTCTGAGGCGTTATTTGTTTAATTTTCTTCTGCCTGTACTTTTTCTTTCCTAGATGTTACAGGACTCAGAAATTTCTGTGTTGTAATTAGTTAGGGATTCGATATTGAAAGTAAGCAGCTGACGTTCGTGCGAATATCTGGTTGTGCCATTTTTTACCATCAAATGCCATGTATTTTTATTGCACGAACAAGGTTGCACAATGCAATAATGAACCTTAAATAGGTCGTTATGCAAATGGTGCAGAGGCGACCATGTACAATAAGATGAGTAAATTATAGAAAACACGCCTATAAAAATACAATATAACCCACAAGCGGCGACGAGTGAATTAAAGTTAACCCTTTTTGTACCAAATGGAATCTTTCACCTTAAATATGGCAGGAGTCCATTTCGATATTTAGGGGTGTCATGCTGTGTTTTCTTCAGAATTTATTCAGAAAATGGTTAAGCTTTTTACAAACATTGTAGGCCCTGATCAGACGCCGCATTACCGCCTTCTGAAGTGTCTGATCTGGGCCTGCACTGTTTGCAAAGGTACCTCTTGAAGGGTTTCTGGTACTGAATTTGTTAACACAGACGCACGTACCATCTTGTTGTACATGATCGCCTCTGTACCGTTTGCATTCTGAAGTGTCTGATCTGGGCCTGCACTGTTTGCAAAGGTACCTCTTTAGGGGTTTCTGGTACTGAATTGGTTAATAGAGACTAACATACCATCTTGTTGTTCATGGTCGCCTCTGCACCGTTTGCATAACGACCTATTTAATGTTCATTATTGCATTGTGCAACCTTGTTCGTGCAATAAAAATACATGGCGTTTGATGTTTAAAAAAAACGACACAACAAGATATTCGCACGAACGTCAGCTGTTTACTTTCAATATCGAATTCCTAACTACATTAGAACTTCGATGGCTCGAACACCGATGGCTCGTTTACCATGGATGAGTCGAAACCTGTTCTTGAGCCCCTAGCGAAATCCACTACATAAGAAACAGTGGGGGATATTTAAGGAGATTTTAGTCTTCTATCTTGCAAATGTATGCTGTGTGTACTCATTAGAATCGCCTCATTGAGGCGATTCTAATGAGTACACACAGCGTACATTTTCATTATATAACACCGAAAAGATGTCTAAAAGTTTTAATCTCGTTATGCCTATTGGCAGTAACCCTCGGTGGCTCGAACTGCCCATGTCTCGAACGGAATTTCGAGTTCCCAAAGGTGTTCGAGCCATTGAAGTTCGACTGTACATGTAATGTACAACACAGAGTGTCGCCCCCGCCCATAGGCGCTTGGAGAAATATATGGGCTGCATGATGCTTCCAAGCAGAGCTGAATTCGGCCCCCACACTAGTACTTGTAAACCGCTTAGAGGATCTAAGCCCGTTCAGGAACCGCGGTGTGAGGCGAGGTTTAAAGACACATCCGAAAGTCTGGAGAAGCCCGGGATCAATCCTGAAAATCCTGGCCTTCATGCGGACTGAACAAATTATTTGTCTAAATCGCGGCGGAAGTAAGGGCGAGGATTGTGGCAACGTAAAATCGATTTAAGCCCCCCAGTGGAAATCATTCCACTGACCGTTCCAAGGCGGTTCTTCTGTGGCGATTTATTTATGTTGTTGTTTGTTACTAACTGTGTGTATCACTTGTGTCTTTTAATTTTGGATGGCCATATGGCCATTTTGTGGGGAAAGTAACTGTCCTTATGGCCTTCCTTTGTTTAGGTTTCCATTATGGTCTGGTCGGTTAATGTTTGTATTTCTTTCCCTTTGGTGTCTTTGTTGGGTGGAGTAAGTTAATTGTATCGATTCCTGATCTTTGTTTTACTTCTACTTTACAAGGCAAGTAGCATAACCACTACACCACGGAGGCTTCTACTTATTGCACAATTTGTGTGTTGGCAGGAAATATAAATGATTAGAGAGCAGCCTCTATGCTACTCAAATTGCAGCATTATTACAAGTAATGCCCTGGAGCTAGCATGAAATAGATTCCACCGAAGTTGCCGATATTAAGTCATCCAGAATTCGTCTTTATTGAAGATGTAACCGAAATCGTCTGATCTGTCATCAATGTTAGCCTTCGAAATCTCTGATCTGTGTTGGTGGACAGTCGTATAAAAAACAATCTGTAGTTAGAGACAGCATTTTTTTGGACACCTGGTCTCTTTAAGGGGGCGTAGTTTGTTTATTTAACCGAGTTATACGGTCAAATTTGGCAGAAATGCTGCTGAATAATCGTAGTTTTAGCATGAGTAAGTGAATGTGACATATTTTGTTGCTTAAACGTACACTTGACGCCGAAAACAAAAATTCATAAAATTTTCGATGAAAATATTTTTCAACGAACTGGAAAAGCCTTATCTGACTTAGAAATATATAGTCAGAATTCTGCTGCGGTATCTCCAGGCATTTAGTTTCTTCTCCAATAGCAGCAAAAGTCAACAGATTGCCTTCTCGATTTATACAAACAAAAAAACTTCACCTACCCTTTCTATGAAACGTTTTCCGCGATCTGTCTTAGAGACAGTAATCTGTCTTCGACGCAGCCGGTTGTACGGTGTGAATATGGCGGAAGTCGGTAACCGAAGTGACAGCAGCTTTAAACATTGAAGGTAATCTTATATGGGTGTGAGGGGTGGATGAAAAAATCCGTCCCGAGGGTCACTGTCCGGCATCCCGAGGCTTTCGGGATGCCGGACAGTGACCCTCGGGACGGATTTTTCCATCCACCCCTCACACCCACCCTCGGGACGGATTTTTCCATCCACCCCTCACACCCAAATAAGATTCTTACATTCCGCTCGTCAAGCACATTCCTGTGAGTTGCTTTTCTGTTCCTTCCGGTGCCAAGGGGATGGGGTTCGGGCCTCGTTACCTAGTGACTAAGAGTGCTGATTCTTTATCAATTGGTCTCTCATCCGTTGTGGTTTCGAGCCTGTCTCGGGTCATGTAAGACGCCAAGTTCTGCAACCGAAGGTCAGGTGGGTTTTCTTCGGGTACTCCGGCTCGAAACCAAAGCAAAAACCAAAACAAAAAAGGGGGTGGGGGATGGAGGGGGCTAGGTCTTTTGACGGTGGCTCTGGATATTTCTTTAAACATGTTGATGCTAAGCATATTGACCTTTTACGAGTGGACCCCGCCCACCGGGGCTTGGAGAAATAGATCGGGCGGCACGATGCTTCCGAGCAGAGCTGAAACCGACTGCACATGGGTAATGGTTAACCGCTTAGAGGGTCTAGGTATGCATGGCAAAGTGTTCAGGACGGTAGGATCGTTCATGCATATAGACCCTGGTGGCAGGGTTTGAAATGTCATTGCACCTCAACGTCGGGTAAAAGTTTCACAAAACTGGAAGTTATTGATTTTTATGCCCACCAACCCCGAGAATCTTTGATTCGTGGGGCATATAGTATTTGCCCTGTCTGTCTGTTTGTTTGTCTGTCTGTCCGTCACAAAAACTTTAACATTGATCATAACTTCAAACGTATTTGACCTAGCCCCATGAAACTTCACACACTTATCCACCATACCAAGGGCTACATTCTAACCAAGGGCCTAAGCTCTGTTGTCATTTTTGGTTGAATTATCTCCCCTTGAAATTTTGCAAAAACTCAGAAATTGGCTCCCACAGGGGGCAATGGTCACCTATAATGACAGCTGTTGTTTTATATTCAGTAATATTCCTACATTTAGATCACCTATGGTCGCCCGATGCGCGTCTATCTTGCGATCAGTAGGACGCGGTTTCGATACCTGCCGGGGTCGGCAACATTCTTTCTTGGAGATTGATCATGAAATCTTTTCTACTGTCATTCTCTCCCTTCCGCTGATTCAAGAAGGGCAGTTGTCAGTTTGGCGAAAGATTGTGCACTGTACTGGTTAACCGCTTACGTATAAGCTTAAAGTATGGATAGGTAAACTGACCGGCTCAAAAAGGCCTAAAATAGTGTTGACCGGGCCGTTAAACTCCAATACAAATAAACAAACCACCTATGGCCTAACCATAACCCCAACCCTATATAGTATTGATATATAGTGTTGGAGTGGGTGTTTAACCGCAATTCAAATAAATAAACAAGGCCTCTTATAAGAGCATGCTCAGGGGAATAGTACGTATTTGAGTTTTAAGTCCCACCAACAGCTAATGTCATACGGAGACGGGACATCGGATTAAAGACTCATCCAAAAGCCTGGAGAAACCCGGGATCGACTTCTGGTTTATGAGGCTTCTTTACTGAGGTAATCAAACCACTGGCAGCACTGGTGGGTCGATTCTCTGGGTTGAAAAAAATAGTTCTTAGTGTTTCGTTTAACCCTTATATTCCAGCGTTCTAAGCTAACAGTGTAGACCCTGATCACAAAAACACGCCTATAAAATTTTGACCCCCTAAAACCCCACTTTCATACAGCAAAAATGGGGTTGTCAGAGGTGTACCTTATTTTCTTATTTCTGCTCTAAAATAAAGATTATGAGGAGGTTCTAACGAGTACCCACATTCTATATTTTGAGGAGAAATAAGAAAAAGATCACGATTTTTCATCTTAAAATTTTCGTTTTTTCGGCGGTAAAATTTACAATGTATTTATATAGGCGTGTTTTCGTGATGTCTGCAGCGTCTGATCTGGTTCTGCACTGTTTGCCAATGTTCCAGTACATTCTGCGAATCAATGCTTTACAAAAAGCTTTCTTTTACACAGACTCGTGACTTCACAACGCCAAGAATAGAGCGGCCTTTTTCTATAAATACCGAGTACCTGGTTATACCTACAAGTCAGTGATAGTCACGGGGAAATCAGTGCTGTAGAGTCTCTGTGCTTAATAACTTTGGGTCGATTGATAAATAATCGACCGAAATGCACAAGCAAAACATATCAATCTAAATCCTCTAGCTTAGAAAAATAGATTGGACCGCATGGGGCTTCCATGCAACTGAACTTGGGTACAGCTAAGACGCGTAGGTCTAAGCTTGCCCAGAAAAAGAGGTGCGAGTCGGACCACTCCTCAAACCCTGATAGTTTCTTCAGATACCATCTCATCTCATTGTCGGTTAGAAGGTCCACAAAATCACAGCAACATTTCCGAAATGACCTAAATAGTGGTGACGGGGACGTAAAACCTCAACCAAGAGGTCCATGAACCCTGAAATGGACATTGGCAATTACCAGACGCCACTTTGTAGCGTGGTGTAAGATCAGTGTCTCGACTGTCAGGTAAAAGTAAAACTTTCGAAATTAAAAAATAAAGAAAATAATATCTGTCCAAAGCTATTGTACAGACGATTCTATGTACGTATCATATACATGTAATTTTCGACCTTTATTAAGAGTAGTATATGGGTCTCTTTGGTGCCAATGACGTCACAAGCCGGTCGACAAGATGGCCGCCATTTTGACCCTCGATGACCTCGCGGGGGTCGCTCCATTGGGTTTGTGACCGAAATGGCCGCCATTTCTGACCCTCGCGCGGGGGCCGCCGGGTGACCTTTGCGGAGAGGGGGTGACGCGTTTAGTAGAAACGCCATAGACCACGGGAAGGTAGCGTTACGTCCTAGGGCACGGGGGTCTTCTATATATACAGGCTCATCTACAAGGTGGAGGGGTGACCCCTTTTTACGAATTATCGAACATACACCGATCGTGACTGATCAATCCGTATAGTTTCTAGTCGGATGACCTTGCGGGGGTCCCCTTTGTAGGCCAAGGTGGCCGCCGGGTGACTGTTTAGACAGAGACACCATATCCATAAGATCCGTATCTCACATGCTGTCCAGCCCTTCGACAATCACTCTAGATCTCCGGAATCTCATTCCGGTCCCCTCTCGTAAGCGAGTAGGCTTCCTGTTTTGAAGCCATTTTATCTTGATCCGAGCCATATGGAACCGGATAGGAGCGGTGAAGCTCGAGCCCTCCAGTTTTGACTAAATTAGATGTCAAAATATTTAGCAGATGACAATTAAACTAATAACTCGCATTATTTTGCCTTCTCTCTTTGCTGTCTCGTCACTAAATGATTGCAGAATGGCTAAACTCTTCGTTTAATACGTCAGCTGACCCTAGATGACCTTTCAGACCGGTGTAGGTCTTCACCACTAACTATCGGAAACTGGAACACTCCGTACTTATTAGTCATGGAGAGTCCATTGTTATACATATGGATTAGACCAACGTGGATCTATAATGAGAAAAACATTCGCCCATTCCGCACTCATTACGAGCACTCGCCGTTTCAAGCCTAACATCCTATAAATGGAACGAGATCCTGATGACACGACCCTAGGCAAACGGTACGGGCTATTATACGGGAATGTCTTGAATCATGACTTTTTCAAAAAAGATCGGCAAGAGGTCTAAAATCGCATCGTAGATGGTATATTTCTATCAAAGTTTTATCAAAATATCTGCAAAGGCGTGGCAGTAAATGCCATTTTTCGACTACCTGTCGATTCCACTCGTCTAAGAAGAAAGAACTCATTCGGCTTAAATGGCCTTTGGTCAGTTTTTATCGCGTTACAGCGCTGAGTCATTAAATTCGACACCATTTCAAGCCTTTTATACGCTATTTTTTTTCTAACTTCGACTAGTTTATTTATATAGACGGAAAATTCTCTCTGTCGTAGATGAAAATTGATGAGATAAACATTCGCCCCGTTTCGCCCTTTGAATTGTCTTCACTCGTCTAAGAAACTCATTCGACTTAAATGGGTTTATGTCAGTTTTACCGCGTTACGGGTCATTAAAATTAGATCGCATTAATTATTTTTTCAACACTTACCCAGGTATTAACTTTTATGAATTCCGATTCATTTCTATTTTTAAACTTCAGCCGCCCGAGCTCATCGGGGCTTGAAGAAAAAGATGGGGCTGCGCATACCCGAAACGACCGCATTCTGGTAAGGTTCTAAGGCTGCCAAGGCAAAGCGGTGCGAGGAGGCCCCTATAAACTCTATAGGTTTCATCGAGCGATAGGGCTGGAGATGTCATTTCGTCTCCGTATCTTTTTTTCTTTCTTATACCGCGATCGGTCACATTTAACCATTACTCGCGGTTGTACATTATATACACTTCGGGTTGCAGGGTTGACAGCCTACGCAGTAATCGTGTAATTACGATAGGGGGTCTTCTTGAGTCCTAAATGGCCGAAACTAGCTAGTCTGGCCCCGAAAATATGTACACTCCATATTTTCCAGTTGTGTGGTGTATTCCTTGCTTCCAAATGATAACCCTTTCTAGAACATATTTAACGTCACTACAGCTGTTGTCTGGGGATGTGTGGCGGCCGATAAACGTCCCCTTCCTATGGAAGCCGATAGGGGACATTTTGACTTGTGACTTTTGAACTTGTGACTTATGACTTGCGACGTCGGAGTTGCATGCCTAATTTTTGCGACTTATGACTTTTGACTTTCGACAAAACTGACGCAGTGGAAGACGGCGGTCAACGACGGTGTCGATCCAGCGATTTTGCTGCTCCTGTATTATATTGTTTGATGAATGCCATTAAGAAGACTTGTTTATGTTTTTTACTCTGTTTTTGTTATCTTTGTATGACTTATGACTTGCGACTTATAACTTTGACTTGTGATTTATGACTTGTGACTTATCACTTTCGACTTATGACTTGTTGACTTTTGGTGCAAACCCGAAAAATATCGGGTAGCGGACAAGGGCACCGACAATTCCGGTGTATATTGTTTAGAAATGCCACTTAGAAGACCCTGTTTCATGTATTATCAACTCTGTTTTAGTGACAATTTACTACCGCCTGTGTTGTTATGCCCTATTACTTTAGATTCGCGCCAAGAAATTGTCTTAAGTTGCAAGTCAAAACTCAAAAGTCATAAGTGACAAGTCATAAGTCGAAAGTCACAATTCGAAAGCGAAAAGTCAAAGTGACAAGTCAAAACTCATAAGTCAAAATTCATAAGTGACAAGTCATAAGTCTTAAAAATTCTAAACATCAGAGTAAATAACCTACCATATGATCTTTTCGGTGGCATTTTTGAAACAATATAAAACAGAAGGAGAAAAATCGCTTGCCTCACCGGAATCTTAGCCGTCGTTGTCCGAAATCGGCCGTTGCTTGAGGTATGTCAAAAGTCACAAGTAAAAAGTCATAAGTCGCAAGTCGGTAGTCAGAAGTCGTTAGTCACAAGTCAAAATGTCCCCTATCGGCTTCCATAGGAAGCCGATAGGGGACATTTTGACTTGTGACTTTTGAACTTGTGACTTATGACTTGCGACGTCGGAGTTGCATGCCTAATTTTTGCGACTTTTGACTTTCGACAAATCTGACGCAGTGGAAGACGGCGGTCAACGACGGTGTTGATCCAGCGATTTTGCTGCTCCTGTATTATATTGTTTGATGAATGCCATTAAGAAGACTTGTTTATGTTTTTTTACTCTGTTTTTGTTATCTTTGTATGACTTATGACTTGCGACTTATAACTTTGACTAGTGATTTATGACTTGTGACTTATCACTTTCGACTTATGACTTGTTGACTTATGGTGCAAACCCGAAAAATATCGGGTAGCGGACAAGGGCACCGACAATTCCGGTGTATATTGTTTAGAAATGCCACTTAGAAGACCCTGTTTCATGTATTATCAACTCTGTTTTAGTGACAATTTACTACCGCCTGTGTTGTTATGCCCTATTACTTTAGATTCGCGCCAAGAAATTGTCTTAAGTTGCAAGTCAAAACTCAAAAGTCATAAGTGACAAGTCATAAGTCGAAAGTCACAGTTCGAAAGTGAAAAGTCATAAGTGACAAGTCAAAACTCATAAGTCAAAATTCATAAGTGAAAAGTCATAAGTCTTAAAAATTCACAAAATCAGAGTAAATAACCTACCATATGATCTTTTCGGTGGCATTTTTCAAACAATATAAAACAGAAGGAGAAAAATCGCTTGCCTCACCGGAATCTTAGCCGTCGTTGTCCGAAATCGGCCGTTGCTTGAGGTATGTCAAAAGTCACAAGTAAAAAGTCATAAGTCGCAAGTCGGTAGTCACAAGTCGTTTGTTACAAGTCAAAATGTCCCCTATCGGCTTCCATACCTTCCCTACATCATTGTGTAGTTTATATTTTCTTGGCCTTTGGTGTCACTGATTTCAATGTGGAATTTTGAAAATATTTGAGGGTCACTGATGAGACTTAAATGGCCGAAGTTAGCTAGTCTGCCCCAGAAAACATCTACACTCCGTATATTCCAGTTCTGTGGTGTATTCCTTGCTTCCAAAGGATAACCCTTTCTAGAACATAGGAGATGTCTCTTCTAGCATAGAGGGCCTCCAGTTAACGCCCCGAACCGACGGACGGTACACGTTTTGGCTTTCACCCCATCAGCAAATGATGCCAATGGAGCGTGTTCGGACACGGGCCGAAATGTCTACACTCGTCAAGGATGGGAGAACTCATTCGGCTTAAACGGGGTTAAGTCAGTTCCTTTAAACGCCGTTTGATGACCTTTATGTATTATAACAAATATTTTCTCAATTTCGATACACGTTTTCCGCATATGCCTAGTGGTCCTTTTCGGGGGACATTTGCAAACAGTGCGGGCCCAGATCAGACGCGGCGTTCCATGTAGGTCTTGACCTTATTTATCTCGCACAGCTTATCGCTAACTTAACACCGCTTTTATTGGAACACTCCATAATTTTCGGCAGAAGATTCCATTATGGGTTAGACCACGAGAAAAACATTAGTTCAGCGCACTGAGATCAATTTCAAGCATAAACGGCATATAAATTTATACGCTGTTTTTTTCACATTGTTCTCTAACTTTATATCGGTAGGGGTATTTAAACTGCACAGGAGATGACTCTACCTGCACAGGGGGACCTCAAGTTAACGCCCCGATCCGAAGGACGGTGTGCTTTTTTTTAGCGTTCACCCCCGCAAATGATGCCAATGGAGCGTGTTCGGACATCTAAATAATCACCGCCTCAGACATACATACAACAGAAGATTTCCAGACACTTCGGCCCCACTACCACCTCGGCCCCTAGACAGGTCGGCCCAAAACCAAGTCGGCCCTAGACACCTCGGCCCTAGTCACCTCGGCCCTAGACACCTCGGCCCCACTGTCACCTCGGCCCCTAGACATCTCGGCCCCAAAGACACCTCGGCCCCACCTTTGATATCTGTTAGGGTATGGGCAGCTATATCATGTTAAAATCGGTCCCGCCCATCGGGACTTCAATAAACCGACAGCCTGTGACATGAGTACTGGTAAACCGCTTAGAGGTTCTAAGCCTGGCCAGGAAAAGCGGTGCGAGTCGGACCCTTCATACTTGAAAACTCTATTGGTTTCATTGGGCTGCAGGGCTTAAGATGTCATTTCATCTCAATGCCGGGTAAAATTCCCACAAAATTGGAGGCAACGTTTCTAAAATGACCGATACAGTGTTGATTGGAGCGTTAAACGTCAAATCTAACAAACAAAACATCATGTTAACAAGCCCGTGTAATGAAGACCCCGCTAAACTCCAGTTTATATTGGGAAAACTGGGGCTCATAGGGACATACATTATTTACATAACGAAGACACGCCTTTATAATTTTGACCCCCTTGAACCCCACTGTTATATAGTAAAATTGGGGTTTACAGGGGTAAACCATATTTTTCTTATTTGAGCAGAAATAATAAAAATATCACAATTTTTTCTCTTATAATGTTCGTTTTTTTTCGGCGGTAAAGTTTACAATGCATTTGTTGGTTGGTTGGTTGATTTGAGGTTTAACGTGCCCGTCAACACTGTAAAGGTCATTTTGGAGCCGTTGCTTCCAATTTTGTGGGACTTTTACCCGACATTGAGATGAAATGACATCTCAAGCCCTGTCGCCCAATAAAACCAATAGGGTTTATTAGCATGGTCGGTCCGCCTCGCACCGCGCTTCCTTGACAGACTTAGATCCTCTAAGCGGTTTATCAGTACTAGTGTGCGGGCCGGATTCAGCTCTGCGTGGAAGCATCATGCAGCCCATATATTTCTTCAAGCCCCTATGGGCGGGGGCCACAATGCATTTGATTAGGCATGTTTTCGTAATTCTTATTTCTGCTCCAAGATACAGGTTGTGTGTACTGGTTAGAACCGTCGATTTCCAGACACCTCGGCCCCACCTTTGATATCTGTTAGGGTAAGGGCATTTATATCATGTTAAAATCGACCCCGCCCATCGGGACTTCAAGAAACCGACAGTCTGTGGCATAAGTACTGGTAAATCGCTTAGAGGTTCTAATGTGGTGGGAGTCGGACCTTTCATACCTATAAACCATATTTGGTTTCATTGGGCTACAGGGCTTTAGAAGTCATTTCATCTCAATGTCGGGTAAAATTCCCACAAAATTGGAAGCAGTGCATCCAAAATGACCGAGACAGTGTTGATAGGGGCGTTAAACGTCAAATCTAACAAACAAAATATCATGTTAACGAGCCCGTGTAATGAACACCCCTCTAAACTCCAGTTTATATGGGGAAAATGGGGCTCATAGGGGCATACATTATTTACATCACGAAGACCCGCCTTTATCATTTTGACCCCTTGAACCCCACCTTTATATAGTAAAACTGGGGTTTACGGGGGTTAACCTTGTTTTTTCTTATTTCTGCTCTAAAATATGAATTATGGGTACTCATTAGAAACGCCTCAATGAGGCGGTTCTAACGAGTACCCCCAATCTATATTTTGAGCAGAAGTAATACAAAATATCACATTTTTTTCTCTTGTAATGTTCGTTTTTTTTTTCTTCGGTAAAGTTTACAATGCATTTATATAGGCTTGTTTTCGTAATTCTTATTTTTGCTCCAAGATACAGGTTATGTGTGTATACTGCTTAGAACCGTCTCAATGAGCAGGACTGAACAAAATGCGTCTGTGACAACCTTTAATCACTATTAGTTTAATATTAATCTGTGTTTATGCCAACTAGTCATTTCTTAGATCCCTTTCATATAAGTTAACAGGTCTATGCGATAAACCATCTGCTTGAGAAGGATTGAACCAGTATCAAAGATCTATGTTTTCGAGCAGAAGTAAGAAATATAATTTTTATCAACTTTTCGTTACATAATTTTGCTTTCACGGAATCTTCTATTAAGTTGTTAGGAAATAAAATCAAATTATTTTATTGCTATTTTTATTTCATATACAAAAAATAACCAATGGGACGTTTATAATAAATATAACAACGCATACACGACAGTTTCAGGTTAACTTAGACTATTACAACAAGAAGACACTCTGAAGGACAGCTAATCCCCATTCAACCGTGAGGTTGAGCTTGAGTCAGCATCATTAGAAGTGGGGTTTGGTGGGTTGTTCTAATTGTGAATATTTGATACTGATAGTCAATGAGCATTTTCTACAAAAATATATAGGGCCATGAAGACTTTGCACACAGTGTACATTCAGATCCATCTGATCTGGATCTACACTGCCATTCAGTTTGCGAAACAATATACATGTATCAAGTAATTTGAGGGGCTGATAGTCAGAAATTTGACTAATAAATAAATAAATAAAGTATACAGTATACTTGTTACTGTCCGTCTTTAAATATGAGCTGAAATGACAATCAAATAGGAATTTCTAAATGTGTGAAAATTGATAACAATGGAAACATACTGAGCAATTCTTACAAAAATACGAGCAGTGAAGACTTTGTACAGAGTGCACATCCAGATCTACACTGTTTGCCACTAAATACATGTATCAAGTAATTTGAGTGGCAGAAATATGACTAATAAATAAATAGATTAATAAATAGTATACAATATACTCGTTACTGACCGTCTTTAAATATGAACTAAAATGACTATCAAATGTGTGAAAATTGATAACAATGATCTGTTTATTGGGGAAAAGGGATTAGTAACGCCTGGTTATTTATTGAGCTTCACACTTTAGGTTATGGTCTTCTATTTACATTTCCATAAGCTTACATATTAATATTTGACCCTGTACCTGATAAATCTGCATTTCAAATGGATTTTCTTACCCCAAAACATGGTAAACAAACTGCCAACTACAAAATTATACCAAAAACCAAGGGTGTCATGTGGCAATTTCAAGCATTCTAACTGTCTAAGTGAGGTAACCCTGCCTCAAAGTGAAAATTCAGTCTTGGAAATTCAGAGATACCACATGTACAATTATAATCACAACAGAAAATTCAGGAGACAGTTCACTTTGTTTCCTTTATGTGTTTAATGCACATATAATACCCTGCAAGAAAAAAAAACAGCTAAGTATTTCTCATCAGTTTCATAATTATATCCAATCAAATGTGACTATTGTCTCATACATGGCTAAAAGCTGGGTCCACAACCTCCTTTTCCAGGATCATAACCTTAAAGCAAACCTTATTTTCTTCATAATCCATCAAAAGAATTGCCAAATAGAAATTTAGATCATATCTAATAATGTAGTCATGCATACTAAATGTTCTGTGACAAAGAATCTTTCAAGTTTGCAAAAAAGTTATCGCCTTCAGATTTTATGATGAAAGCCGAACAAACCATATTTTGCGAAAAAACGCAAAGTTTACCTCTTTCTGGACTGGAACCCAGAAACCGGCTTGCATCAGTGGTTCTTCTCATGTGTCTTTGGAATACTTCAGTCCTAAAATGCACTAAATTATGCCTAAATAGCTTTCCTAAGAAGAAGTTATGGCTGTTCCTACACCTATACCCCCTATTTTAAGTAAAAAAGGCATTTTGAGGATATTTTGAAGACAAAACATTGATGAAAATGATCATAAATGCCTTCATGCCATGAGAAACAGCTGAAAATATCTGTTCAGATCCAGTAACATGAATCTAACCAATTAGAACTTAAAACGGATGAGAAAACTTGTCGCGATATTGCAGCGGGCTGTTCGGAGAGATAATTTTGAAATTTTGCTTTGGACCAAGCCTGATGCCATATATTTCAGATGGAGTAGATTCTTTTTCTTATGTTTATGTTCATACACCTACTGCAAGACTATTTTCTTTTTCAAACAGATCAATGCCTGACAACACTGATTTACATGGCTTAAGAGCAAAGCATCCCCAACCCCTAACACCCCCCCCCCCCACCATTTACATGGATCAGAATCACAAAATAGATCAAATGGCCCAGTTAGACCTAAATTAGCACTACAGTTACAAATTTTACAGTTTTTGAAGCAAAATACATGTCAGTAAGATCCAATTTATGACACAGAATTAGATAGAACCTACACATTTGTGAAAATATTATGTAATGACCAAAACAGGACAGAGTTGATAATTTTTTCTACTTTCGGTTTAGGTTATGGTCTTCTATTTACATTTCCATAAGCTTACATATTAATATTTGACCCTGTACCTGATAAATCTGCATTTCAAATGGATTTTCTTACCCCAAAACATGGTAAACAAACTGCCAACTACAAAATTATACCAAAAAACAAGGGTGTCATGTGGCAATTTCAAGCATTCTAACTGTCTAAGTGAGGTAACCCTGCCTCAAAGTGAAAATTCAGTCTTGGAAATTCAGAGATACCACATGTACAATTATTATCACAACAGAAAATTCAGGAGACAGTTCACTTTGTTTCCTTTATGTGTTTAATGCACATATAATACCCTGCAAGAAAAAAAAAACAGCTAAGTATTTCTCATCAGTTTCATAATTATATCCAATCAAATGTGACTATTGTCTCATACATGGCTAAAAGACGAGTGTTAAGTTGGTTCCTTATTCCTTATTCCTTATTCCTTGTTCCTTATTCCTTATTCCTTATTCCTTGTTCCTTATTCCTTATTCCTTGTTCCTTATTCCTTATTCCTTATTCGATTTTCAACTTCATAGTACTTTGCCACGCGGTGTAACAGAACATTTGCGTATGTCCTAATCATCATCATTTTTACTTCTAAGCATGATGGTATAGGTTTCGAAATCCAGCAGGTATCAACGGCGAATAAGGAATAAGGAACAAATCCAAATTTTCCTTATTCCTTATTCGATTTTCAACTTCACAGTACTTTGCCACGCGGTGTAACAGAACATTTGCGTATGTCCTAATCATCATCATTTTTACTTCTAAGCATGATGGTATAGGTTTTAAAATCCAGCAGATATAAACTGCGAATAAGGAATAAGGAACAAATCCAAATTTTCCTTATTCCTTATTCGAATTTCAACTTCATAGTACTTTGCCACGCGGTGTAACAGGACATTTGCGTATGTCCTAATCATCATCATTTTTACTTCTAAGCATGATGGTATAGGTTTCAAAATCCAGCAAGTATCAACTGCGAATAAGGAATAAGGAACAAATCCAAATTTTCCTTATTCCTTATTCGATTTTCAACTTCATAGTACTTTGCAACGCGGTGTAACAGGACATTTGCGTATGTCCTAATCATCATCATTTTTACTCCTAAGCATGATGGTATAGGTTTTGAAATCCAGCAAGTATCAACTGCGAATAAGGAATAAGGAACAAATCCAAATTTTCCTTATTCCTTATTCGATTTTCAACTTCATAGTACTTTGCCACGCGGTGTAACAGAACATTTGCGTATTACCTAATCATCATCATTTTTACTTCTAAGCATGATGGTATAGGTTTCGAAATCCAGCAGGTATCAACGGCGAATAAGGAATAAGGAACAAATCCAAATTTTCCTTATTCCTTATTCGATTTTCAACTTCACAGTACTTTGCCACGCGGTGTAACAGAACATTTGCGTATGTCCTAATCATCATCATTTTTACTTCTAAGCATGATGGTATAGGTTTCAAAATCCAGCAGATATAAACTGCGAATAAGGAATAAGGAACAAATCCAAATTTTCCTTATTCCTTATTCGATTTTCAACTTCATAGTACTTTGCCACGCGGTGTAACAGGACATTTGCGTATGTCCTAATCATCATCATTTTTACTTCTAAGCATGATGGTATAGGTTTCGAAATCCAGCAAGTATCAACTGCGAATAAGGAATAAGGAACAAATCCAAATTTTCCTTATTCCTTATTCGATTTTCAACTTCATAGTACTTTGCCACGCGGTGTAACAAAATCATTTGCGTATGTCCTAATCATCATCATTTTTACTTCTAAGCATGATGGTATAGGTTTCGAAATCCAGCAGGTATCAACGGCGAATAAGGAATAAGGAACAAATCCAAATTTTCCTTATTCCTTATTCGATTTTCAACTTCACAGTACTTTGCCACGCGGTGTAACAGGACATTTGCGTATGTCCTAATCATCATCATTTTTACTTCTAAGCATGATGGTATAGGTTTCAAAATCCAGCAGATATAAACTGCGAATAAGGAATAAGGAACAATACAAATTTTCCTTATTCCTTATTCGATTTTCAACTTCATAGTACTTTGCCACGCGGTGTAACAGGACATTTGCGTATGTCCTAATCATCATCATTTTTACTTCTAAGCATGATGGTATAGGTTTCGAAATCCAGCAAGTATCAACTGCGAATAAGGAATAAGGAACAAATCCAAATTTTCCTTATTCCTTATTCGATGTTCAACTTCACAGTACTTTGCCACGCGGTGTAACAGAACATTTGCGTATGTCCTAATCATCATCATTTTTACTTCTAAGCATGATGGTATAGGTTTCAAAATCCAGCAGATATAAACTGCGAATAAGGAATAAGGAACAAATCCAAATTTTCCTTATTCCTTATTCGATTTTCAACTTCATAGTACTTTGCCACGCGGTGTTACAGGACATTTGCGTATGTCCTAATCATCATCATTTTTACTTCTAAGCATGATGGTATAGGTTTCGAAATCCAGCAAGTATCAACTGCGAATAAGGAATAAGGAACAAATCCAAATTTTCCTTTTTCCTTATTCGATTTTCAACTTCATAGTACTTTGCCACGCGGTGTAACAGAACATTTGCGTATGTCCTAATCATCATCATTTTTACTTCTAAGCATGATGGTATAGGTTTCGAAATCCAGCAGGTATCAACGGCGAATAAGGAATAAGGAACAAATCCAAATTTTCCTTATTCCTTATTCGATTTTCAACTTCACAGTACTTTGCCACGCGGTGTAACAGAACATTTGCGTATGTCCTAATCATCATCATTTTTACTTCTAAGCATGATGGTATAGGTTTCGAAATCCAGCAGGTATCAACTGCGAATAAGGAATAAGGAACAAATCCAAATTTTCCTTATTCCTTATTCGATTTTCAACTTCACAGTACTTTGCCACGCGGTGTAACAGAACATTTGCGTATGTCCTAATCATCATCATTTTTACTTCAAAGCATGATGGTATAAGTTTCAAAATCCATCAGATATAAACTGCGAATAAGGAATAAGGAACAAATCCAAATTTTCCTTATTCCTTATTCGATTTTCAACTTCATAGTACTTTGCCACGCGGTGTAACAGAACATTTGCGTATTGCCTAATCATCATCATTTTTACTTCTAAGCATGATGGTATAGGTTTCGAAATCCAGCAGGTATCAACGGCGAATAAGGAATAAGGAACAAATCCAAATTTTCCTTATTCCTTATTCGATTTTCAACTTCACAGTACTTTGCCACGCGGTGTAACAGAACATTTGCGTATGTCCTAATCATCATCATTTTTACTTCTAAGCATGATGGTATAGGTTTCAAAATCCAGCAGATATAAACTGCGAATAAGGAATAAGGAACAAATCCAAATTTTCCTTATTCCTTATTCGATTTTCAACTTCATAGTACTTTGCCACGCGGTGTAACAGGACATTTGCGTATGTCCTAATCATCATCATTTTTACTTCTAAGCATGATGGTATAGGTTTCGAAATCCAGCAAGTATCAACTGCGAATAAGGAATAAGGAACAAATCCAAATTTTCCTTATTCCTTATTCGATTTTCAACTTCATAGAACTTTGCCACGCGGTGTAACAAAATCATTTGCGTATGTCCTAATCATCATCATTTTTACTTCTAAGCATGATGGTATAGGTTTCGAAATCCAGCAGGTATCAACGGCGAATAAGGAATAAGGAACAAATCCAAATTTTCCTTATTCCTTATTCGATTTTCAACTTCACATTACTTTGCCACGCGGTGTAACAGGACATTTGCGTATGTCCTAATCATCATCATTTTTTACTTCTAAGCATGATGGTATAGGTTTCAAAATCCAGCAGATATAAACTGCGAATAAGGAATAAGGAACAATACAAATTTTCCTTATTCCTTATTCGATTTTCAACTTCATAGTACTTTGCCACGCGGTGTAACAGGACATTTGCGTATGTCCTAATCATCATCATTTTTACTTCTAAGCATGATGGTATAGGTTTCGAAATCCAGCAAGTATCAACTGCGAATAAGGAATAAGGAACAAATCCAAATTTTCCTTATTCCTTATTCGATGTTCAACTTCACAGTACTTTGCCACGCGGTGTAACAGAACATTTGCGTATGTCCTAATCATCATCATTTTTACTTCTAAGCATGATGGTATAGGTTTCAAAATCCAGCAGATATAAACTGCGAATAAGGAATAAGGAACAAATCCAAATTTTCCTTATTCCTTATTCGATTTTCAACTTCATAGTACTTTGCCACGCGGTGTTACAGGACATTTGCGTATGTCCTAATCATCATCATTTTTACTTCTAAGCATGATGGTATAGGTTTCGAAATCCAGCAAGTATCAACTGCGAATAAGGAATAAGGAACAAATCCAAATTTTCCTTATTCCTTATTCGATTTTCAACTTCATAGTACTTTGCCACGCGGTGTAACAGAACATTTGCGTATGTCCTAATCATCATCATTTTTACTTCTAAGCATGATGGTATAGGTTTCGAAATCCAGCAGGTATCAACGGCGAATAAGGAATAAGGAACAAATCCAAATTTTCCTTATTCCTTATTCGATTTTCAACTTCACAGTACTTTGCCAAGCGGTGTAACAGAACATTTGCGTATGTCCTAATCATCATCATTTTTACTTCTAAGCATGATGGTATAGGTTTCGAAATCCAGCAGGTATCAACGGCGAATAAGGAATAAGGAACATATCCAAATTTTCCTTATTCCTTATTCGATTTTCAACTTCACAGTACTTTGCCACGCGGTGTAACAGAACATTTGCGTATGTCCTAATCATCATCATTTTTACTTCAAAGCATGATGGTATAAGTTTCAAAATCCATCAGATATAAACTGCGAATAAGGAATAAGGAATAAATCCAAATTTTCCTTATTCCTTATTCGATTTTCAACTTCATAGTACTTTGCCACGGGGTGTAACAGAACATTTGCGTATTGCCTAATCATCATCCTTTTTACTTCTAAGCATGATGGTATAGGTTTCGAAATCCAGCAGGTATCAACGGCGAATAAGGAATAAGGAACAAATCCAAATTTTCCTTATTCCTTATTCGATTTTCAACTTCACAGTACTTTGCCACGCGGTGTAACAGAACATTTGCGTATGTCCTAATCATCATCATTTTTACTTCTAAGCATGATGGTATAGGTTTCAAAATCCAGCAGATATAAACTGCGAATAAGGAATAAGGAACAACTCCAAATTTTCCTTATTCCTTATTCGATTTTCAACTTCATAGTACTTTGCCACGCGATGTAACAGAACATTTGCGTATGTCCTAATCATCATCATTTTTACTTCTAACCATGATGGTATATGTTTCGAAATCCAGCAAGTATCAACTGCGAATAAGGAATAAGGAACAAATCCAAATTTTCCTTATTCCTTATTCGATTTTCAACTTCATAGTACTTTGCCACGCGGTGTAACAGAACATTTGCGTATGTCCTAATCATCATCATTTTTACTTCTAAGCATGATGGTATAGGTTTCGAAATCCAGCAGGTATCAACGGCGAATAAGGAATAAGGAACAAATCCAAATTTTCCTTATTCCTTATTCGATTTTCAACTTCACAGTACTTTGCCACGCGGTGTAACAGAACATTTGCGTATGTCCTAATCATCATCATTTTTACTTCCAAGCATGATGGTATAGGTTTTAAAATCCAGCAGATATAAACTGCGAATAAGGAATAAGGAACAAATCCAAATTTTCCTTATTCCTTATTCGAATTTCAACTTCATAGTACTTTGCCACGCGGTGTAACAGGACATTTGCGTATGTCCTAATCATCATCATTTTTACTTCTAAGCATGATGGTATAGGTTTCAAAATCCAGCAAGTATCAACTGCGAATAAGGAATAAGAAACAAATCCAAATTTTCCTTATTCCTTATTCGATTTTCAACTTCATAGTACTTTGCCACGCGGTGTAACAGAACATTTGCGTATTGCCTAATCATCATCATTTTTACTTCTAAGCATGATGGTATAGGTTTCGAAATCCAGCAGGTACCAACGGCGAATAAGGAATAAGGAACAAATCCGAATTTTCCTTATTCCTTATTTGATTTTCAACTTCACAGTACTTTGCCACGCGGTGTAACAGAACATTTGCGTATGTCCTAATCATCATCATTTTTACTTCTAAGCATGATGGTATAGGTTTCAAAATCCAGCAGATATAAACTGCGAATAAGGAATAAGGAACAAATCCAAATTTTCCTTATTCCTTATTCGATTTTCAACTTCATAGTACTTTGCCAAGCGGTGTAACAGGACATTTGCGTATGTCCTAATCATCATCATTTTTACTTCTAAGCATGATGGTATAGGTTTCGAAATCCAGCAAGTATCAACTGCGAATAAGGAATAAGGAACAAATCCAAATTTTCCTTATTCCTTATTCGATGTTCAACTTCACAGTACTTTGCCACGCGGTGTAACAGAACATTTGCGTATGTCCTAATCATCATCATTTTTACTTCTAAGCATGATGGTATAGGTTTCAAAATCCAGCAGATATAAACTGCGAATAAGGAATAAGGAACAAATCCAAATTTTCCTTATTCCTTATTCGATTTTCAACTTCATAGTACTTTGCCACGCGGTGTTACAGGACATTTGCGTATGTCCTAATCATCATCATTTTTACTTCTAAGCATGATGGTATAGGTTTCGAAATCCAGCAAGTAACAACTGCGAATAGGGAATAAGGAACAACTCCAAATTTTCCTTATTCCTTAATCGATTTTCAACTTCATAGTACTTTGCCACGCGGTGTAACAGAACATTTGCGTATGTCCTAATAATCATCATTTTTACTTCTAAGCATGATGGTATAGGTTTCGAAATCCAGCAGGTATCAACGGCGAATAAGGAATAAGGAACAAATCCAAATTTCCTTATTCCTTATTCGATTTTCAACTTCACAGTACTTTGCCACGCGGTGTAACAGAACTTTTGCGTATGTCCTAATCATCATCATTTTTACTTCTAATCATGATGGTATAGGTTTCGAAATCCAGCAGGTATCAACGGCGAATAAGGAATAAGGAACAAATCCAAATTTTCCTTATTCCTTATTCGATTTTCAACTTCACAGTACTTTGCCACGCGGTGTAACAGAACATTTGCGTATGTCCTAATCATCATCATTTTTACTTCTAAGCATGATGGTATAGGTTTCAAAATCCAGCAGATATAAACTGCGAATAAGGAATAAGGAACAAATCCAAATTTTCCTTATTCCTTATTCGATTTTCAACTTCATAGTACTTTGCCACGCGGTGTAACAGAACATTTGCGTTTTGCCTAATCGTCATCATTTTTACTTCTAAGCATGATGGTATAGGTTTCGAAATCCAGCAGGTATCAACGGCGAATAAGGAATAAATAGCAAATCCAAATTTTCCTTATTCCTTATTCGATTTTCAACTTCACAGTACTTTGCCACGCGGTGTAACAGAACATTTGCGTATGTCCTAATCATCATCATTTTTACTTCTAAGCATGATGGTATAGGTTTCAAAATCCAGCAGATATAAACTGCGAATAAGGAATAAGGAACAAATCCAAATTTTCCTTATTCCTTATTCGATTTTAAACTTCATAGTACTTTGCCACGCGGTGTAACAGGACATTTGCGTATGTCCTAATCATCATCATTTTTACTTCTAAGCATGATGGTATAGGTTTCGAAATCCAGCAAGTATCAACTGCGAATAAGGAATAAGGAACAAATCCAAATTTTCCTTATTCCTTATTCGATTTTCAACTTCATAGTACTTTGCCACGCGGTGTAACAGAACATTTGCGTATGTCCTAATCATCATCATTTTTACTTCTAAGCATGATGGTATAGGTTTCGAAATCCAGCAGGTATCAAGGCGAATAAGGAATAAGGAACAAATCCAAATTTTCCTTATTCCTTATTCGATTTTCAACTTCACAGTACTTTGCCACGCGGTGTAACAGAACATTTGCGTATGTCCTAATCATCATCATTTTTAATTCTAAGCATGATGGTATAGGTTTCAAAATCCAGCAGATATAAACTGCGAATAAGGAATAAGGAACAAATCCAAATATTTCCTTATTCCTTATTCGATTTTCAACTTCATAGTACTTTGCCACGCGGTGTAACAGGACATTTGCGTATGTCCTAATCAGCATCATTTTTACTTCTAAGCATGATGGTATAGGTTTCGAAATCCAGCAAGTATCAACTGCGAATAAGGAATAAGGAACAAATCCAAATTTTCCTTATTCCTTATTCGATTTTCAACTTCATA
The DNA here is from genome assembly GCA_963580285.1 of Lucinisca nassula. Lineage (NCBI taxonomy): Eukaryota > Metazoa > Mollusca > Bivalvia > Lucinida > Lucinidae > Lucinisca > Lucinisca nassula. The sequence goes on along the minus strand of CAUZLF010000324.1, from coordinate 77,744 downwards.
GTACTTTGCCACGCGGTGTAACAGAACATTTGCGTATGTCCTAATCATCATCATTTTTACTTCTAAGCATGATGGTATAGGTTTCGAAATCCAGCAGGTATCAACGGCGAATAAGGAATAAGGAACAAATCCAAATTTTCCTTATTCCTTATTCGATTTTCAACTTCATAGTACTTTGCCACGCGGTGTAACAGGACATTTGCGTATGTCCTAATCATCATCATTTTTACTTCTAAGCATGATGGTATAGGTTTCGAAATCCAGCAAGTATCAACTGCGAATAAGGAATAAGGAACAAATCCAAATTTTCCTTATTCCTTATTCGATTTTCAACTTCATAGTACTTTGCCACGCGGTGTAACAGAACATTTGCATATGTCCTAATCATCATCATTTTTACTTCTAAGCATGATGGTATAGGTTTCGAAATCCAGCAGGTATCAACGGCGAATAAGGAATAAGGAACAAATCCAAATTTTCCTTATTCCTTATTCGATTTTCAACTTCACAGTACTTTGCCACGCGGTGTAACAGAACATTTGCGTATGTCCTAATCATCATCAGTCTTACTTCTAAGCATGATGGTATAGGTTTCAAAATCCAGCAGATATAAACTGCGAATAAGGAATAAGGAACAATACAAATTTTCCTTATTCCTTTTTCGATTTTCAACTGCATAGTACTTTGCCACGCGGTGTAACAGGACATTTGCGTATGTCCTAATCATCATCATTTTTACTTCTAAGCATGATGGTATAGGTTTCGAAATCCAGCAAGTATCAACTGCGAATAAGGAATAAGGAACAAATCCAAATTTTCCTTATTCCTTATTCGATGTTCAACTTCACAGTACTTTGCCACGCGGTGTAACAGAACATTTGCGTATGTCCTAATCATCATCATTGTTACTTCTAAGCATGATGGTATAGGTTTCAAAATCCAGCAGATATAAACTGCGAATAAGGAATAAGGAACAAATCCAAATTTTCCTTATTCCTTATTCGATTTTCAACTTCATAGTACTTTGCCACGCGGTGTTACAGGACATTTCCGTATGTCCTAATCATCATCATTTTTACTTCTAAGCATGATGGTATAGGTTTCGAAATCCAGCAAGTATCAACTGCGAATAGGGAATAAGGAACAACTCCAAATTTTCCTTATTCCTTATTCGATTATCAACTTCATAGTACTTTGCCACGCGGTGTAACAGAACATTTGCGTATGTCCTAATCATCATCATTTTTACTTCTAAGCATGATGGTATAGGTTTCGAAATCCAGCAGGTATCAACGGCGAATAAGGAATAAGGAACAAATGCAAATTTTCCTTATTCCTTATTCGATTTTCAACTTCACAGTACTTTGCCACGCGGTGTAACAGAACATTTGCGTATGTCCTAATCATCATCATTTTTACTTCTAAGCATGATGGTATAGGTTTCGAAATCCAGCAGGTATCAACGGCGAATAAGGAATAAGGAACAAATCCAAATTTTCCTTATTCCTTATTCGATTTTCAACTTCACAGTACTTTGCCACGCGGTGTAACAGAACATTTGCGTATGTCCTAATCATCATCATTTTTACTTCTAAGCATGATGGTATAGGTTTCAAAATCCAGCAGATATAAACTGCGAATAAGGAATAAGGAACAAATCCAAATTTTCCTTATTCCTTATTCGATTTTCAACTTCATAGTACTTTGCCACGCGGTGTAACAGAACATTTGCGTATTGCCTAATCATCATCATTTTTACTTCTAAGCCTGATAGTATAGGTTTCGAAATCCAGCAGGTATCAACGGCGAATAAGGAGTAAATAACAAATCCAAATTTTCCTTATTCCTTATTCGATTTTCAACTTCACAGTACTTTGCCACGCGGTGTAACAGAACATTTGCGTATGTCCTAATCATCATCATTTTTACTTCTAAGCATGATGGTATAGGTTTCAAAATCCAGCAGATATAAACTGCGAATAAGGAATAAGGAACAAATCCAAATTTTCCTTATTCCTTATTCGATTTTAAACTTCATAGTACTTTGCCACACGGTGTAACAGGACATTTGCGTATGTCCTAATCATCATCATTTTTACTTCTAAGCATGATGGTATAGGTTTCGAAATCCAGCAAGTATCAACTTCGAATAAGGAATAAGGAACAAATCCAAATTTTCCTTATTCCTTATTCGATTTTCAACTTCATAGTACTTTGCCACGCGGTGTAACAGAACATTTGCGTATGTCCTAATCATCATCATTTTTACTTCTAAACATGATGGTATAGGTTTCGAAATCCAGCAGGTATCAACGGCGAATAAGGAATAAGGAACAAATCCAAATTTTCCTTATTCGATTTTCAACTTCACAGTACTTTGCCACGCGGTGTAACAGAACATTTGCGTATGTCCTAATCATCATCATTTTTAATTCTAAGCATGATGGTATAGGTTTCAAAATCCAGCAGATATAAACTGCGAATAAGGAATAAGGAACAAATCCAAATTTTCCTTATTCCTTATTCGATTTTCAACTTCATAGTACTTTGCCACGCGGTGTAACAGGACATTTGCGTATGTCCTAATCATCATCATTTTTACTTCTAAGCATGATGGTATAGGTTTCGAAATCCAGCAAGTATCAACTGCGAATAAGGAATAAGGAACAAATCCAAATATTCCTTATTCCTTATTCGATTTTGAACTTCACAGTACTTTGCCACGCGGTGTAACAGAACATTTGCGTATGTCCTAATCATCATCATTTTTACTTCTAAGCATGATGGTATAGGTTTCAAAATCCAGCAGATATAAACTGCGAATAAGGAATAAGGAACAAATCCAAATTTTCCTTATTCCTTATTCGATTTTAAACTTCATAGTACTTTGCCACGCGGTGTAACAGGACATTTGCGTATGTCCTAATCATCATCATTTTTACTTCTAAGCATGATGGTATAGGTTTCGAAATCCAGCAAGTATCAACTGCGAATAAGGAATAAGGAACAAATCCAAATTTTCCTTATTCCTTATTCGATTTTCAACTTCATAGTACTTTGCCACGCGGTGTAACAGAACATTTGCGTATGTCCTAATCATCATCATTTTTACTTCTAAGCATGATGGTATAGGTTTCGAAATCCAGCAGGTATCAACGGCGAATAAGGAATAAGGAACAAATCCAAATTTTCCTTATTCCTTATTCGATTTTCAACTTCATAGTACTTTGCCACGCGGTGTAACAGAACATTTGCGTATGTCCTAATCATCATCATTTTTACTTCTAAGCATGATGGTATAGGTTTCAAAATCCAGCAGATATAAACTGCGAATAAGGAATAAGGAACAAATCCAAATTTTCCTTATTCCTTATTCGATTTTCAACTTCATAGTACTTTGCCACGCGGTGTAACAGGACATTTGCGTATGTCCTAATCATCATCATTTTTACTTCTAAGCATGATGGTATAGGTTTCGAAATCCAGCAAGTATCAACTGCGAATAAGGAATAAGGAACAAATCCAAATTTTCCTTATTCCTTATTCGATTTTCAACTTCATAGTACTTTGCCACGCGGTGTAACAGAACATTTGCGTATGTCCTAATCATCATCATTTTTACTTCTAAGCATGATGGTATAGGTTTCGAAATCCAGCAGGTATCATCGGCGAATAAGGAATAAGAAACAAATCCAAATTGTCCTTATTCCTTATTCGATTTTCAACTTCACAGTACTTTGCCACGCGGTGTAACAGAACATTTGCGTATGTCCTAATCATCATCATTTTTACTTCTAAGCATGATGGTATAGGTTTCAAAATCCAGCAGATATAAACTGCGAATAAGGAATAAGGAACAAATCCAAATTTTCCTTATTCCTTATTCGATTTTCAACTTCATAGTACTTTGCCACGCGGTGTAACAGAACATTTGCGTATGTCCTAATCATCATCATTTTTACTTCTAAGCATGATGGTATAGGTTTCGAAATCCAGCAAGTATCAACTGCGAATAAGGAATAAGGAACAAATCCAAATTTTCCTTATTCCTTATTCGATGTTCAACTTCACAGTACTTTGCCACGCGGTGTAACAGAACATTTGCGTATGTCCTAATCATCATCATTTTTACTTCTAAGCATGATGGTATAGGTTTCAAAATCCAGCAGATATAAACTGCGAATAAGGAATAAGGAACAAATCCAAATTTTCCTTATTCCTTATTCGATTTTTCAACTTCATAGTACTTTGCCACGCGGTGTAACAGAACATTTGCGTATATCCTAATCATCATCATTTTTACTTCTAAGCATGATGGTATAGGTTTCGAAATCCAGCAGGTATCAACGGCGAATAAGGAATAAGGAACAAATCCAAATTTTCCTTATTCCTTATTCGATTTTCAACTTCACAGTACTTTGCCACGCGGTGTAACAGAACATTTGCGTATGTCCTAATCATCATCATTTTTACTTCTAAGCATGATGGTATAGGTTTCAAAATCCAGCAGATATAAACTGCGAATAAGGAATAAGGAACAAATCCAAATTTTCCTTATTCCTTATTCGATTTTCAACTTCATAGTACTTTGCCACGCGGTGTAACAGGACATTTGCGTATGTCCTAATCATCATCATTTTTACTTCTAAGCATGATGGTATAGGTTTCGAAATCCAGCAAGTATCAACTGCGAATAAGGAATAAGGAACAAATCCAAATTTTCCTTATTCCTTATTCGATTTTCAACTTCATAGTACATTGCCACGCGGTGTAACAGGACATTTGCGTATGTCCTAATCATCATCATTTTTACTTCTAAGCATGATGGTATAGGTTTCGAAACCCAGCAAGTATAAACTGCGAATAAGGAATAAGGAACAAATCCAAATTTTCCTTATTCCTTATTCGATTTTCAACTTCATAGCACTTTGCCACGCGGTGTAACAGAACATTTGCGTATGTCCTAATCATCATCATTTTTACTTCTAAGCATGATGGTATAGGTTTCAAAATCCAGCAGATATAAACTGCGAATAAGGAATAAGGAACAAATCCAAATTTTCCTTATTCCTTATTCGATTTTCAACTTCATAGTACTTTGCCACGCGGTGTAAGAGAACATTTGCGTATGTCCTAATCATCATCATTTTTACTTCTAAGCATGATGGTATAGGTTTCGAAATCCAGCAAGTATCAACTGCGAATAAGGAATAAGGAACAAATCCAAATTTTCCTAATTCCTTATTCGATGTTCAACTTCACAGTACTTTGCCACGCGGTGTAACAGAACATTTGCGTATGTCCTAATCATCATCATTTTTACTTCTAAACATGATGGTATAGGTTTCAAAATCCAGCAGATATAAACTGCGAATAAGGAATAAGGAACAAATCCAAATTTTCCTTATTCCTTATTCGATTTTCAACTTCATAGTACTTTGCCACGCGGTGTAACAGGACATTTGCGTATGTCCTAATCATCATCATTTTTACTTCTAAGCATGATGGTATAGGTTTCGAAATCCAGCAGGTATCAACGGCGAATAAGGAATAAGGAACAAATGCAAATTTTCCTTATTCCTTATTCGATTTTCAACTTCACAGTACTTTGCCACGCGGTGTAACAGAACATTTGCGTATGTCCTAATCATCATCATTTTTACTTCTAAGCATGATGGTATAGGTTTCGAAATCCAGCAGGTATCAACGGCGAATAAGGAATAAGGAACAAATCCAAATTTTCCTTATTCCTTATTCGATTTTCAACTTCACAGTACTTTGCCACGCGGTGTAACAGAACATTTGCGTATGTCCTAATCATCATCATTTTTACTTCTAAGCATGATGGTATAGGTTTCAAAATCCAGCAGATATAAACTGCGAATAAGGAATAAGGAACAAATCCAAATTTTCCTTATTCCTTATTCGATTTTCAACTTCATAGTACTTTGCCACGCGGTGTAACAGAACATTTGCGTATTGCCTAATCATCATCATTTTTACTTCTAAGCCTGATAGTATAGGTTTCGAAATCCAGCAGGTATCAACGGCGAATAAGGAATAAATAACAAATCCAAATTTTCCTTATTCCTTATTCGATTTTCAACTTCACAGTACTTTGCCACGCGGTGTAACAGAACATTTGCGTATGTCCTAATCATCATCATTTTTACTTCTAAGCATGATGGTATAGGTTTCAAAATCCAGCAGATATAAACTGCGAATAAGGAATAAGGAACAAATCCAAATTTTCCTTATTCCTTATTCGATTTTAAACTTCATAGTACTTTGCCACACGGTGTAACAGGACATTTGCGTATGTCCTAATCATCATCATTTTTACTTCTAAGCATGATGGTATAGGTTTCGAAATCCAGCAAGTATCAACTTCGAATAAGGAATAAGGAACAAATCCAAATTTTCCTTATTCCTTATTCGATTTTCAACTTCATAGTACTTTGCCACGCGGTGTAACAGAACATTTGCGTATGTCCTAATCATCATCATTTTTACTTCTAAGCATGATGGTATAGGTTTCGAAATCCAGCAGGTATCAACGGCGAATAAGGAATAAGGAACAAATCCAAATTTTCCTTATTCGATTTTCAACTTCACAGTACTTTGCCACGCGGTGTAACAGAACATTTGCGTATGTCCTAATCATCATCATTTTTAATTCTAAGCATGATGGTATAGGTTTCAAAATCCAGCAGATATAAACTGCGAATAAGGAATAAGGAACAAATCCAAATTTTCCTTATTCCTTATTCGATTTTCAACTTCATAGTACTTTGCCACGCGGTGTAACAGGACATTTGCGTATGTCCTAATCATCATCATTTTTACTTCTAAGCATGATGGTATAGGTTTCGAAATCCAGCAAGTATCAACTGCGAATAAGGAATAAGGAACAAATCCAAATATTCCTTATTCCTTATTCGATTTTCAACTTCACAGTACTTTGCCACGCGGTGTAACAGAACATTTGCGTATGTCCTAATCATCATCATTTTTACTTCTAAGCATGATGGTATAGGTTTCAAAATCCAGCAGATATAAACTGCGAATAAGGAATAAGGAACAAATCCAAATTTTCCTTATTCCTTATTCGATTTTAAACTTCATAGTACTTTGCCACGCGGTGTAACAGGACATTTGCGTATGTCCTAATCATCATCATTTTTACTTCTAAGCATGATGGTATAGGTTTCGAAATCCAGCAAGTATCAACTGCGAATAAGGAATAAGGAACAAATCCAAATTTTCCTTATTCCTTATTCGATTTTCAACTTCATAGTACTTTGCCACGCGGTGTAACAGAACATTTGCGTATGTCCTAATCATCATCATTTTTACTTCTAAGCATGATGGTATAGGTTTCGAAATCCAGCAGGTATCAACGGCGAATAAGGAATAAGGAACAAATCCAAATTTTCCTTATTCCTTATTCGATTTTCAACTTCATAGTACTTTGCCACGCGGTGTAACAGAACATTTGCGTATGTCCTAATCATCATCATTTTTACTTCTAAGCATGATGGTATAGGTTTCAAAATCCAGCAGATATAAACTGCGAATAAGGAATAAGGAACAAATCCAAATTTTCCTTATTCCTTATTCGATTTTCAACTTCATAGTACTTTGCCACGCGGTGTAACAGGACATTTGCGTATGTCCTAATCATCATCATTTTTACTTCTAAGCATGATGGTATAGGTTTCGAAATCCAGCAAGTATCAACTGCGAATAAGGAATAAGGAACAAATCCAAATTTTCCTTATTCCTTATTCGATTTTCAACTTCATAGTACTTTGCCACGCGGTGTAACAGAACATTTGCGTATGTCCTAATCATCATCATTTTTACTTCTAAGCATGATGGTATAGGTTTCGAAATCCAGCAGGTATCATCGGCGAATAAGGAATAAGAAACAAATCCAAATTGTCCTTATTCCTTATTCGATTTTCAACTTCACAGTACTTTGCCACGCGGTGTAACAGAACATTTGCGTATGTCCTAATCATCATCATTTTTACTTCTAAGCATGATGGTATAGGTTTCAAAATCCAGCAGATATAAACTGCGAATAAGGAATAAGGAACAAATCCAAATTTTCCTTATTCCTTATTCGATTTTCAACTTCATAGTACTTTGCCACGCGGTGTAACAGAACATTTGCGTATGTCCTAATCATCATCATTTTTACTTCTAAGCATGATGGTATAGGTTTCGAAATCCAGCAAGTATCAACTGCGAATAAGGAATAAGGAACAAATCCAAATTTTCCTTATTCCTTATTCGATGTTCAACTTCACAGTACTTTGCCACGCGGTGTAACAGAACATTTGCGTATGTCCTAATCATCATCATTTTTACTTCTAAGCATGATGGTATAGGTTTCAAAATCCAGCAGATATAAACTGCGAATAAGGAATAAGGAACAAATCCAAATTTTCCTTATTCCTTATTCGATTTTTCAACTTCATAGTACTTTGCCACGCGGTGTAACAGAACATTTGCGTATATCCTAATCATCATCATTTTTACTTCTAAGCATGATGGTATAGGTTTCGAAATCCAGCAGGTATCAACGGCGAATAAGGAATAAGGAACAAATCCAAATTTTCCTTATTCCTTATTCGATTTTCAACTTCACAGTACTTTGCCACGCGGTGTAACAGAACATTTGCGTATGTCCTAATCATCATCATTTTTACTTCTAAGCATGATGGTATAGGTTTCAAAATCCAGCAGATATAAACTGCGAATAAGGAATAAGGAACAAATCCAAATTTTCCTTATTCCTTATTCGATTTTCAACTTCATAGTACTTTGCCACGCGGTGTAACAGGACATTTGCGTATGTCCTAATCATCATCATTTTTACTTCTAAGCATGATGGTATAGGTTTCGAAATCCAGCAAGTATCAACTGCGAATAAGGAATAAGGAACAAATCCAAATTTTCCTTATTCCTTATTCGATTTTCAACTTCATAGTACATTGCCACGCGGTGTAACAGGACATTTGCGTATGTCCTAATCATCATCATTTTTACTTCTAAGCATGATGGTATAGGTTTCGAAACCCAGCAAGTATAAACTGCGAATAAGGAATAAGGAACAAATCCAAATTTTCCTTATTCCTTATTCGATTTTCAACTTCATAGCACTTTGCCACGCGGTGTAACAGAACATTTGCGTATGTCCTAATCATCATCATTTTTACTTCTAAGCATGATGGTATAGGTTTCAAAATCCAGCAGATATAAACTGCGAATAAGGAATAAGGAACAAATCCAAATTTTCCTTATTCCTTATTCGATTTTCAACTTCATAGTACTTTGCCACGCGGTGTAAGAGAACATTTGCGTATGTCCTAATCATCATCATTTTTACTTCTAAGCATGATGGTATAGGTTTCGAAATCCAGCAAGTATCAACTGCGAATAAGGAATAAGGAACAAATCCAAATTTTCCTAATTCCTTATTCGATGTTCAACTTCACAGTACTTTGCCACGCGGTGTAACAGAACATTTGCGTATGTCCTAATCATCATCATTTTTACTTCTAAACATGATGGTATAGGTTTCAAAATCCAGCAGATATAAACTGCGAATAAGGAATAAGGAACAAATCCAAATTTTCCTTATTCCTTATTCGATTTTCAACTTCATAGTACTTTGCCACGCGGTGTAACAGGACATTTGCGTATGTCCTAATCATCATCATTTTTACTTCTAAGCATGATGGTATAGGTTTCGAAATCCAGCAGGTATCAACGGCGAATAAGGAATAAGGAACAAATCCAAATTTTCCTTATTCCTTATTCGATTTTCATCTTAACAGTACTTTGCCACGCGGTGTAACAGAACATTTGCGTATGTCCTAATCATCATCATTTTTACTTCTAAGCATGATGGTATAGGTTTCAAAATCCAGCAGATTTAAACTGCGAATAAGGAATAAGGAACAAATCCAAATTTTCCTTATTCCTTATTCGATTTTCAACTTCATATTACTTTGCCACGCGGTGTAACAGAACATTTGCGTATTGCCTAATCATCATCATTTTTACTTCTAAGCATGATGGTATAGGTTTCGAAATCCAGCAGGTATCAACGGCGAATAAGGAATAAGGAACAAATCCAAATTTTCCTTATTTCTTTTTCGATTTTCAACTTCACAGTACTTTGCCACGCTGTGTAACAGAACATTTGCGTATGTCCTAATCATCATCATTTTTACTTCTAAGCATGATGGTATAGGTTTAAAAATCCAGCAGATATAAACTGCGAATAAAGAATAAGGAACAAATCCAAATTTTCCTTATTCCTTATTCGATTTTCAACTTCATAGTACTTTGCCACGCGGTGTAACAGGACATTCGCGTATGTCCTAATCATCATCATTTTTACTTCTAAGCATGATGGTATAGGTTTCGAAATCCAGCAAGTATCAACTGCGAATAAGGAATAAGGAACAAATCCAAATTTTCCTTATTCCTTATTCGATTTTCAACTTCATAGTACTTTGCCACGCGGTGTAACAGAACATTTGCGTATGTCCTAATCATCATCATTTTTACTTCTAAGCATGATGGTATAGGTTTCGAAATCCAGCAGGTATCAACGGCGAATAAGGAATAAGGAACAAATCAAAATTTTCCTTATTCCTTATTCGATTTTCAACTTCATAGTACTTTGCCACGCGGTGTAACAGAACATTTGCGTATGTCCTAATCATCATCATTTTTACTTCTAAGCATGATGGTATAGGTTTCAAAATCCAGCAGATATAAACTGCGAATAAGGAATAAGGAACAAATCCAAATTTTCCTTATTCCTTATTCGATTTTCAACTTCATAGTACTTTGCCACGCGGCGTAACAGGACATTTGCGTATGTCCTAATCATCATCATTTTTACTTCTAAGCATGATGGTATAGGTTTCGAAATCCAGCAGATATAAACTGCGAATAAGGAATAAGGAACAAATCCAAATTTTCCTTATTCCTTATTCGATTTTCAACTTCATAGTACTTTGCCACGCGGTGTAACAGAACATTTGCGTATGTCCTAATCATCATCATTTTTACTTCTAAGCATGATGGTATAGGTTTCGAAATCCAGCAGGTATCATCGGCGAATAAGGAATAAGAAACAAATCCAAATTGTCCTTATTCCTTATTCGATTTTCAACTTCACAGTACTTTGCCACGCGGTGTAACAGAACATTTGCGTATGTCCTAATCATCATCATTTTTACTTCTAAGCATGATGGTATAGGTTTCAAAATCCAGCAGATATAAACTGCGAATAAGGAATAAGGAACAAATCCAAATTTTCCTTATTCCTTATTCGATTTTCAACTTCATAGTACTTTGCCACGCGGTGTAACAGAACATTTGCGTATGTCCTAATCATCATCATTTTTACTTCTAAGCATGATGGTATAGGTTTCGAAATCCAGCAAGTATCAACTGCGAATAAGGAATAAGGAACAAATCCAAATTTTCCTTATTCCTTATTCGATGTTCAACTTCACAGTACTTTGCCACGCGGTGTAACAGAACATTTGCGTATGTCCTAATCATCATCATTTTTACTTCTAAGCATGATGGTATAGGTTTCAAAATCCAGCAGATATAAACTGCGAATAAGGAATAAGGAACAAATCCAAATTTTCCTTATTCCTTATTCGATTTTTCAACTTCATAGTACTTTGCCACGCGGTGTAACAGAACATTTGCGTATATCCTAATCATCATCATTTTTACTTCTAAGCATGATGGTATAGGTTTCGAAATCCAGCAGGTATCAACGGCGAATAAGGAATAAGGAACAAATCCAAATTTTCCTTATTCCTTATTCGATTTTCAACTTCACAGTACTTTGCCACGCGGTGTAACAGAACATTTGCGTATGTCCTAATCATCATCATTTTTACTTCTAAGCATGATGGTATAGGTTTCAAAATCCAGCAGATATAAACTGCGAATAAGGAATAAGGAACAAATCCAAATTTTCCTTATTCCTTATTCGATTTTCAACTTCATAGTACTTTGCCACGCGGTGTAACAGGACATTTGCGTATGTCCTAATCATCATCATTTTTACTTCTAAGCATGATGGTATAGGTTTCGAAATCCAGCAAGTATCAACTGCGAATAAGGAATAAGGAACAAATCCAAATTTTCCTTATTCCTTATTCGATTTTCAACTTCATAGTACTTTGCCACGCGGTGTAACAGGACATTTGCGTATGTCCTAATCATCATCATTTTTACTTCTAAGCATGATGGTATAGGTTTCGAAACCCAGCAAGTATAAACTGCGAATAAGGAATAAGGAACAAATCCAAATTTTCCTTATTCCTTATTCGATTTTCAACTTCATAGCACTTTGCCACGCGGTGTAACAGAACATTTGCGTATGTCCTAATCATCATCATTTTTACTTCTAAGCATGATGGTATAGGTTTCAAAATCCAGCAGATATAAACTGCGAATAAGGAATAAGGAACAAATCCAAATTTTCCTTATTCCTTATTCGATTTTCAACTTCATAGTACTTTGCCACGCGGTGTAAGAGAACATTTGCGTATGTCCTAATCATCATCATTTTTACTTCTAAGCATGATGGTATAGGTTTCGAAATCCAGCAAGTATCAACTGCGAATAAGGAATAAGGAACAAATCCAAATTTTCCTAATTCCTTATTCGATGTTCAACTTCACAGTACTTTGCTACGCGGTGTAACAGAACATTTGCGTATGTCCTAATCATCATCATTTTTACTTCTAAACATGATGGTATAGGTTTCAAAATCCAGCTGATATAAACTGCGAATAAGGAATAAGGAACAAATCCAAATTTTCCTTATTCCTTATTCGATTTTCAACTTCATAGTACTTTGCCACGCGGTGTAACAGGACATTTGCGTATGTCCTAATCATCATCATTTTTACTTCTAAGCATGATGGTATAGGTTTCGAAATCCAGCAGGTATCAACGGCGAATAAGGAATAAGGAACAAATCCAAATTTTCCTTATTCCTTATTCGATTTTCATCTTAACAGTACTTTGCCACGCGGTGTAACAGAACATTTGCGTATGTCCTAATCATCATCATTTTTACTTCTAAGCATGATGGTATAGGTTTCAAAATCCAGCAGATTTAAACTGCGAATAAGGAATAAGGAACAAATCCAAATTTTCCTTATTCCTTATTCGATTTTCAACTTCATATTACTTTGCCACGCGGTGTAACAGAACATTTGCGTATTGCCTAATCATCATCATTTTTACTTCTAAGCATGATGGTATAGGTTTCGAAATCCAGCAGGTATCAACGGCGAATAAGGAATAAGGAACAAATCCAAATTTTCCTTATTTCTTTTTCGATTTTCAACTTCACAGTACTTTGCCACGCTGTGTAACAGAACATTTGCGTATGTCCTAATCATCATCATTTTTACTTCTAAGCATGATGGTATAGGTTTAAAAATCCAGCAGATATAAACTGCGAATAAAGAATAAGGAACAAATCCAAATTTTCCTTATTCCTTATTCGATTTTCAACTTCATAGTACTTTGCCACGCGGTGTAACAGGACATTCGCGTATGTCCTAATCATCATCATTTTTACTTCTAAGCATGATGGTATAGGTTTCGAAATCCAGCAAGTATCAACTGCGAATAAGGAATAAGGAACAAATCCAAATTTTCCTTATTCCTTATTCGATTTTCAACTTCACAGTACTTTGCCACGCGGTGTAACAGAACATTTGCGTATGTCCTAATCATCATCATTTTTACTTCTAAGCATGATGGTATAGGTTTCAAAATCCAGCAGATATAAACTGCGAATAAGGAATAAGGAACAAATCCAAATTTTCCTTATTCCTTATTCGATTTTCAACTTCATAGTACTTTGCCACGCGGTGTAACAGGACATTTGCGTATGTCCTAATCATCATCATTTTTACTTCTAAGCATGATGGTATAGGTTTCGAAATCCAGCAAGTATCAACTGCGAATAAGGAATAAGGAACAAATCCAAATTTTCCTTATTCCTTAATCGATTTTCAACTTCATAGTACTTTGCCACGCGGTGTAACAGGACATTTGCGTATGTCCTAATCTTCATCATTTTTACTTCTAAGCATGATGGTATAGGTTTCGAAACCCAGCAAGTATAAACTGCGAATAAGGAATAAGGAAGAAATCCAAATTTTCCTTATTCCTTATTCGATTTTCAACTTCATAGCACTTTGCCACGCGGTGTAACAGAACATTTGCGTATGTCCTAATCATCATCATTTTTACTTCTAAGCATGATGGTATAGGTTTCAAAATCCAGCAGATTTAAACTGCGAATAAGGAATAAGGAACAAATCCAAATTTTCCTTATTCCTTATTCGATTTTCAACTTCATATTACTTTGCCACGCGGTGTAACAGAACATTTGCGTATTGCCTAATCATCATCATTTTTACTTCTAAGCATGATGGTATAGGTTTCGAAATCCAGCAGGTATCAACGGCGAATAAGGAATAAGGAACAAATCCAAATTTTCCTTATTCCTTTTTCGATTTTCAACTTCACAGTACTTTGCCACGCTGTGTAACAGAACATTTGCGTATGTCCTAATCATCATCATTTTTACTTCTAAGCATGATGGTATAGGTTTAAAAATCCAGCAGATATAAACTGCGAATAAAGAATAAGGAACAAATCCAAATTTTCCTTATTCCTTATTCGATTTTCAACTTCATAGTACTTTGCCACGCGGTGTAACAGGACATTCGCGTATGTCCTAATCATCATCATTTTTACTTCTAAGCATGATGGTATAGGTTTCGAAATCCAGCAAGTATCAACTGCGAATAAGGAATAAGGAACAAATCCAAATTTTCCTTATTCCTTATTCGATTTTCAACTTCACAGTACTTTGCCACGCGGTGTAACAGAACATTTGCGTATGTCCTAATCATCATCATTTTTACTTCTAAGCATGATGGTATAGGTTTCAAAATCCAGCAGATATAAACTGCGAATAAGGAATAAGGAACAAATCCAAATTTTCCTTATTCCTTATTCGATTTTCAACTTCATAGTACTTTGCCACGCGGTGTAACAGGACATTTGCGTATGTCCTAATCATCATCATTTTTACTTCTAAGCATGATGGTATAGGTTTCGAAATCCAGCAAGTATCAACTGCGAATAAGGAACAAATCCAAATTTTCCTTATTCCTTATTCGATTTTCAACTTCATAGTACTTTGCCACGCGGTGTAACAGGACATTTGCGTATGTCCTAATCTTCATCATTTTTACTTCTAAGCATGATGGTATAGGTTTCGAAACCCAGCAAGTATAAACTGCGAATAAGGAATAAGGAAGAAATCCAAATTTTCCTTATTCCTTATTCGATTTTCAACTTCATAGCACTTTGCCACGTGGTGTAACAGAACATTTGCGTATGTCCTAATCATCATCATTTTTACTTCTAAGCATGATGGTATAGGTTTCAAAATCCAGCAGATTTAAACTGCGAATAAGGAATAAGGAACAAATCCAAATTTTCCTTATTCCTTATTCGATTTTCAACTTCATATTACTTTGCCACGCGGTGTAACAGAACATTTGCGTATTGCCTAATCATCATCATTTTTACTTCTAAGCATGATGGTATAGGTTTCGAAATCCAGCAGGTATCAACGGCGAATAAGGAATAAGGAACAAATCCAAATTTTCCTTATTCCTTTTTCGATTTTCAACTTCACAGTACTTTGCCACGCTGTGTAACAGAACATTTGCGTATGTCTTAATCATCATCATTTTTACTTCTAAGCATGATGGTATAGGTTTAAAAATCCAGCAGATATAAACTGCGAATAAAGAATAAGGAACAAATCCAAATTTTCCTTATTCCTTATTCGATTTTCAACTTCATAGTACTTTGCCACGCGGTGTAACAGGACATTCGCGTATGTCCTAATCATCATCATTTTTACTTCTAAGCATGATGGTATAGGTTTCGAAATCCAGCAAGTATCAACTGCGAATAAGGAATAAGGAACAAATCCAAATTTTCCTTATTCCTTATTCGATTTTCAACTTCACAGTACTTTGCCACGCGGTGTAACAGAACATTTGCGTATGTCCTAATCATCATCATTTTTACTTCTAAGCATGATGGTATAGGTTTCGAAACCCAGCAAGTATAAACTGCGAATAAGGAATAAGGAACAAATCCAAATTTTCCTTATTCCTTATTCGATTTTCAACTTCATAGCACTTTGCCACGCGGTGTAACAGAACATTTGCGTATGTCCTAATCATCATCATTTTTACTTCTAAGCATGATGGTATAGGTTTCAAAATCCAGCAGATATAAACTGCGAATAAGGAATAAGGAACAAATCCAAATTTTCCTTATTCCTTATTCGATTTTCAACTTCATAGTACTTTGCCACGCGGTGTAAGAGAACATTTGCGTATGTCCTAATCATCATCATTTTTACTTCTAAGCATGATGGTATAGGTTTCGAAATCCAGCAAGTATCAACTGCGAATAAGGAATAAGGAACAAATCCAAATTTTCCTAATTCCTTATTCGATGTTCAACTTCACAGTACTTTGCTACGCGGTGTAACAGAACATTTGCGTATGTCCTAATCATCATCATTTTTACTTCTAAACATGATGGTATAGGTTTCAAAATCCAGCTGATATAAACTGCGAATAAGGAATAAGGAACAAATCCAAATTTTCCTTATTCCTTATTCGATTTTCAACTTCATAGTACTTTGCCACGCGGTGTAACAGGACATTTGCGTATGTCCTAATCATCATCATTTTTACTTCTAAGCATGATGGTATAGGTTTCGAAATCCAGCAGGTATCAACGGCGAATAAGGAATAAGGAACAAATCCAAATTTTCCTTATTCCTTATTCGATTTTCATCTTAACAGTACTTTGCCACGCGGTGTAACAGAACATTTGCGTATGTCCTAATCATCATCATTTTTACTTCTAAGCATGATGGTATAGGTTTCAAAATCCAGCAGATTTAAACTGCGAATAAGGAATAAGGAACAAATCCAAATTTTCCTTATTCCTTATTCGATTTTCAACTTCATATTACTTTGCCACGCGGTGTAACAGAACATTTGCGTATTGCCTAATCATCATCATTTTTACTTCTAAGCATGATGGTATAGGTTTCGAAATCCAGCAGGTATCAACGGCGAATAAGGAATAAGGAACAAATCCAAATTTTCCTTATTTCTTTTTCGATTTTCAACTTCACAGTACTTTGCCACGCTGTGTAACAGAACATTTGCGTATGTCCTAATCATCATCATTTTTACTTCTAAGCATGATGGTATAGGTTTAAAAATCCAGCAGATATAAACTGCGAATAAAGAATAAGGAACAAATCCAAATTTTCCTTATTCCTTATTCGATTTTCAACTTCATAGTACTTTGCCACGCGGTGTAACAGGACATTCGCGTATGTCCTAATCATCATCATTTTTACTTCTAAGCATGATGGTATAGGTTTCGAAATCCAGCAAGTATCAACTGCGAATAAGGAATAAGGAACAAATCCAAATTTTCCTTATTCCTTATTCGATTTTCAACTTCATAGTACTTTGCCACGCGGTGTAACAGAACATTTGCGTATGTCCTAATCATCATCATTTTTACTTCTAAGCATGATGGTATAGGTTTCGAAATCCAGCAGGTATCAACGGCGAATAAGGAATAAGGAACAAATCAAAATTTTCCTTATTCCTTATTCGATTTTCAACTTCATAGTACTTTGCCACGCGGTGTAACAGAACATTTGCGTATGTCCTAATCATCATCATTTTTACTTCTAAGCATGATGGTATAGGTTTCAAAATCCAGCAGATATAAACTGCGAATAAGGAATAAGGAACAAATCCAAATTTTCCTTATTCCTTATTCGATTTTCAACTTCATAGTACTTTGCCACGCGGCGTAACAGGACATTTGCGTATGTCCTAATCATCATCATTTTTACTTCTAAGCATGATGGTATAGGTTTCGAAATCCAGCAGATATAAACTGCGAATAAGGAATAAGGAACAAATCCAAATTTTCCTTATTCCTTATTCGATTTTCAACTTCATAGTACTTTGCCACGCGGTGTAACAGAACATTTGCGTATGTCCTAATCATCATCATTTTTACTTCTAAGCATGATGGTATAGGTTTCGAAATCCAGCAGGTATCATCGGCGAATAAGGAATAAGAAACAAATCCAAATTGTCCTTATTCCTTATTCGATTTTCAACTTCACAGTACTTTGCCACGCGGTGTAACAGAACATTTGCGTATGTCCTAATCATCATCATTTTTACTTCTAAGCATGATGGTATAGGTTTCAAAATCCAGCAGATATAAACTGCGAATAAGGAATAAGGAACAAATCCAAATTTTCCTTATTCCTTATTCGATTTTCAACTTCATAGTACTTTGCCACGCGGTGTAACAGAACATTTGCGTATGTCCTAATCATCATCATTTTTACTTCTAAGCATGATGGTATAGGTTTCGAAATCCAGCAAGTATCAACTGCGAATAAGGAATAAGGAACAAATCCAAATTTTCCTTATTCCTTATTCGATGTTCAACTTCACAGTACTTTGCCACGCGGTGTAACAGAACATTTGCGTATGTCCTAATCATCATCATTTTTACTTCTAAGCATGATGGTATAGGTTTCAAAATCCAGCAGATATAAACTGCGAATAAGGAATAAGGAACAAATCCAAATTTTCCTTATTCCTTATTCGATTTTTCAACTTCATAGTACTTTGCCACGCGGTGTAACAGAACATTTGCGTATATCCTAATCATCATCATTTTTACTTCTAAGCATGATGGTATAGGTTTCGAAATCCAGCAGGTATCAACGGCGAATAAGGAATAAGGAACAAATCCAAATTTTCCTTATTCCTTATTCGATTTTCAACTTCACAGTACTTTGCCACGCGGTGTAACAGAACATTTGCGTATGTCCTAATCATCATCATTTTTACTTCTAAGCATGATGGTATAGGTTTCAAAATCCAGCAGATATAAACTGCGAATAAGGAAGAAGGAACAAATCCAAATTTTCCTTATTCCTTATTCGATTTTCAACTTCATAGTACTTTGCCACGCGGTGTAACAGGACATTTGCGTATGTCCTAATCATCATCATTTTTACTTCTAAGCATGATGGTATAGGTTTCGAAATCCAGCAAGTATCAACTGCGAATAAGGAATAAGGAACAAATCCAAATTTTCCTTATTCCTTATTCGATTTTCAACTTCATAGTACTTTGCCACGCGGTGTAACAGGACATTTGCGTATGTCCTAATCATCATCATTTTTACTTCTAAGCATGATGGTATAGGTTTCGAAACCCAGCAAGTATAAACTGCGAATAAGGAATAAGGAACAAATCCAAATTTTCCTTATTCCTTATTCGATTTTCAACTTCATAGCACTTTGCCACGCGGTGTAACAGAACATTTGCGTATGTCCTAATCATCATCATTTTTACTTCTAAGCATGATGGTATAGGTTTCAAAATCCAGCAGATATAAACTGCGAATAAGGAATAAGGAACAAATCCAAATTTTCCTTATTCCTTATTCGATTTTCAACTTCATAGTACTTTGCCACGCGGTGTAAGAGAACATTTGCGTATGTCCTAATCATCATCATTTTTACTTCTAAGCATGATGGTATAGGTTTCGAAATCCAGCAAGTATCAACTGCGAATAAGGAATAAGGAACAAATCCAAATTTTCCTAATTCCTTATTCGATGTTCAACTTCACAGTACTTTGCTACGCGGTGTAACAGAACATTTGCGTATGTCCTAATCATCATCATTTTTACTTCTAAACATGATGGTATAGGTTTCAAAATCCAGCTGATATAAACTGCGAATAAGGAATAAGGAACAAATCCAAATTTTCCTTATTCCTTATTCGATTTTCAACTTCATAGTACTTTGCCACGCGGTGTAACAGGACATTTGCGTATGTCCTAATCATCATCATTTTTACTTCTAAGCATGATGGTATAGGTTTCGAAATCCAGCAGGTATCAACGGCGAATAAGGAATAAGGAACAAATCCAAATTTTCCTTATTCCTTATTCGATTTTCATCTTAACAGTACTTTGCCACGCGGTGTAACAGAACATTTGCGTATGTCCTAATCATCATCATTTTTACTTCTAAGCATGATGGTATAGGTTTCAAAATCCAGCAGATTTAAACTGCGAATAAGGAATAAGGAACAAATCCAAATTTTCCTTATTCCTTATTCGATTTTCAACTTCATATTACTTTGCCACGCGGTGTAACAGAACATTTGCGTATTGCCTAATCATCATCATTTTTACTTCTAAGCATGATGGTATAGGTTTCGAAATCCAGCAGGTATCAACGGCGAATAAGGAATAAGGAACAAATCCAAATTTTCCTTATTTCTTTTTCGATTTTCAACTTCACAGTACTTTGCCACGCTGTGTAACAGAACATTTGCGTATGTCCTAATCATCATCATTTTTACTTCTAAGCATGATGGTATAGGTTTAAAAATCCAGCAGATATAAACTGCGAATAAAGAATAAGGAACAAATCCAAATTTTCCTTATTCCTTATTCGATTTTCAACTTCATAGTACTTTGCCACGCGGTGTAACAGGACATTCGCGTATGTCCTAATCATCATCATTTTTACTTCTAAGCATGATGGTATAGGTTTCGAAATCCAGCAAGTATCAACTGCGAATAAGGAATAAGGAACAAATCCAAATTTTCCTTATTCCTTATTCGATTTTCAACTTCACAGTACTTTGCCACGCGGTGTAACAGAACATTTGCGTATGTCCTAATCATCATCATTTTTACTTCTAAGCATGATGGTATAGGTTTCAAAATCCAGCAGATATAAACTGCGAATAAGGAATAAGGAACAAATCCAAATTTTCCTTATTCCTTATTCGATTTTCAACTTCATAGTACTTTGCCACGCGGTGTAACAGGACATTTGCGTATGTCCTAATCATCATCATTTTTACTTCTAAGCATGATGGTATAGGTTTCGAAATCCAGCAAGTATCAACTGCGAATAAGGAATAAGGAACAAATCCAAATTTTCCTTATTCCTTAATCGATTTTCAACTTCATAGTACTTTGCCACGCGGTGTAACAGGACATTTGCGTATGTCCTAATCTTCATCATTTTTACTTCTAAGCATGATGGTATAGGTTTCGAAACCCAGCAAGTATAAACTGCGAATAAGGAATAAGGAAGAAATCCAAATTTTCCTTATTCCTTATTCGATTTTCAACTTCATAGCACTTTGCCACGCGGTGTAACAGAACATTTGCGTATGTCCTAATCATCATCATTTTTACTTCTAAGCATGATGGTATAGGTTTCAAAATCCAGCAGATTTAAACTGCGAATAAGGAATAAGGAACAAATCCAAATTTTCCTTATTCCTTATTCGATTTTCAACTTCATATTACTTTGCCACGCGGTGTAACAGAACATTTGCGTATTGCCTAATCATCATCATTTTTACTTCTAAGCATGATGGTATAGGTTTCGAAATCCAGCAGGTATCAACGGCGAATAAGGAATAAGGAACAAATCCAAATTTTCCTTATTCCTTTTTCGATTTTCAACTTCACAGTACTTTGCCACGCTGTGTAACAGAACATTTGCGTATGTCCTAATCATCATCATTTTTACTTCTAAGCATGATGGTATAGGTTTAAAAATCCAGCAGATATAAACTGCGAATAAAGAATAAGGAACAAATCCAAATTTTCCTTATTCCTTATTCGATTTTCAACTTCATAGTACTTTGCCACGCGGTGTAACAGGACATTCGCGTATGTCCTAATCATCATCATTTTTACTTCTAAGCATGATGGTATAGGTTTCGAAATCCAGCAAGTATCAACTGCGAATAAGGAATAAGGAACAAATCCAAATTTTCCTTATTCCTTATTCGATTTTCAACTTCACAGTACTTTGCCACGCGGTGTAACAGAACATTTGCGTATGTCCTAATCATCATCATTTTTACTTCTAAGCATGATGGTATAGGTTTCAAAATCCAGCAGATATAAACTGCGAATAAGGAATAAGGAACAAATCCAAATTTTCCTTATTCCTTATTCGATTTTCAACTTCATAGTACTTTGCCACGCGGTGTAACAGGACATTTGCGTATGTCCTAATCATCATCATTTTTACTTCTAAGCATGATGGTATAGGTTTCGAAATCCAGCAAGTATCAACTGCGAATAAGGAACAAATCCAAATTTTCCTTATTCCTTATTCGATTTTCAACTTCATAGTACTTTGCCACGCGGTGTAACAGGACATTTGCGTATGTCCTAATCTTCATCATTTTTACTTCTAAGCATGATGGTATAGGTTTCGAAACCCAGCAAGTATAAACTGCGAATAAGGAATAAGGAAGAAATCCAAATTTTCCTTATTCCTTATTCGATTTTCAACTTCATAGCACTTTGCCACGTGGTGTAACAGAACATTTGCGTATGTCCTAATCATCATCATTTTTACTTCTAAGCATGATGGTATAGGTTTCAAAATCCAGCAGATTTAAACTGCGAATAAGGAATAAGGAACAAATCCAAATTTTCCTTATTCCTTATTCGATTTTCAACTTCATATTACTTTGCCACGCGGTGTAACAGAACATTTGCGTATTGCCTAATCATCATCATTTTTACTTCTAAGCATGATGGTATAGGTTTCGAAATCCAGCAGGTATCAACGGCGAATAAGGAATAAGGAACAAATCCAAATTTTCCTTATTCCTTTTTCGATTTTCAACTTCACAGTACTTTGCCACGCTGTGTAACAGAACATTTGCGTATGTCTTAATCATCATCATTTTTACTTCTAAGCATGATGGTATAGGTTTAAAAATCCAGCAGATATAAACTGCGAATAAAGAATAAGGAACAAATCCAAATTTTCCTTATTCCTTATTCGATTTTCAACTTCATAGTACTTTGCCACGCGGTGTAACAGGACATTCGCGTATGTCCTAATCATCATCATTTTTACTTCTAAGCATGATGGTATAGGTTTCGAAATCCAGCAAGTATCAACTGCGAATAAGGAATAAGGAACAAATCCAAATTTTCCTTATTCCTTATTCGATTTTCAACTTCACAGTACTTTGCCACGCGGTGTAACAGAACATTTGCGTATGTCCTAATCATCATCATTTTTACTTCTAAGCATGATGGTATAGGTTTCAAAATCCAGCAGATATAAACTGCGAATAAGGAATAAGGAACAAATCCAAATTTTCCTTATTCCTTATTCGATTTTCAACTTCATAGTACTTTGCCACGCGGTGTAACAGGACATTTGCGTATGTCCTAATCATCATCATTTTTACTTCTAAGCATGATGGTATAGGTTTCGAAATCCAGCAAGTATCAACTGCGAATAAGGAATAAGGAACAAATCCAAATTTTCCTTATTCCTTATTCGATTTTCAACTTCATAGTACTTTGCCACGCGGTGTAACAGGACATTTGCGTATGTCCTAATCATCATCATTTTTACTTCTAAGCATGATGGTATAGGTTTCGAAACCCAGCAAGTATAAACTGCGAATAAGGAATAAGGAAGAAATCCAAATTTTCCTTATTCCTTATTCGATTTTCAACTTCATAGCACTTTGCCACGCGGTGTAACAGAACATTTGCGTATGTCCTAATCATCATCATTTTTACTTCTAAGCATGATGGTATAGGTTTCGAAATCCAGCAGGTATCAACGGCGAATAAGGAATAAGGAACAAATCCAAATTTTCCTTATTCCTTATTCGATTTTCAACTTCACAGTACTTTGCCACGCGGTGTAACAGAACATTTGCGTATGTCCTAATCATCATCATTTTTACTTCTAAGCATGATGGTATAGGTTTCAAAATCCAGCAGATATAAACTGCGAATAAGGAATAAGGAACAAATCCAAATTTTCCTTATTCCTTATTCGATTTTCAACTTCATAGTACTTTGCCACGCGGTGTAAGAGAACATTTGCGTATGTCCTAATCATCATCATTTTACTTCTAAGCATGATGGTATAGGTT
Organism: Lucinisca nassula; assembly: GCA_963580285.1. Lineage (NCBI taxonomy): Eukaryota > Metazoa > Mollusca > Bivalvia > Lucinida > Lucinidae > Lucinisca > Lucinisca nassula. The sequence goes on along the minus strand of CAUZLF010000324.1, from coordinate 53,547 downwards.
TCGAAATCCAGCAAGTATCAACTGCGAATAAGGAATAAGGAACAAATCCAAATTTTCCTAATTCCTTATTCGATGTTCAACTTCACAGTACTTTGCCACGCGGTGTAACAGAACATTTGCGTATGTCCTAATCATCATCATTTTTACTTCTAAACATGATGGTATAGGTTTCAAAATCCAGCAGATATAAACTGCGAATAAGGAATAAGGAACAAATCCAAATTTTCCTTATTCCTTATTCGATTTTCAACTTCATAGTACTTTGCCACGCGGTGTAACAGGACATTTGCGTATGTCCTAATCATCATCATTTTTACTTCTAAGCATGATGGTATAGGTTTCGAAATCCAGCAGGTATCAACGGCGAATAAGGAATAAGGAACAAATCCAAATTTTCCTTATTCCTTATTCGATTTTCATCTTAACAGTACTTTGCCACGCGGTGTAACAGAACATTTGCGTATGTCCTAATCATCATCATTTTTACTTCTAAGCATGATGGTATAGGTTTCAAAATCCAGCAGATTTAAACTGCGAATAAGGAATAAGGAACAAATCCAAATTTTCCTTATTCCTTATTCGATTTTCAACTTCATATTACTTTGCCACGCGGTGTAACAGAACATTTGCGTATTGCCTAATCATCATCATTTTTACTTCTAAGTATGATGGTATAGGTTTCGAAATCCAGCAGGTATCAACGGCGAATAAGGAATAAGGAACAAATCCAAATTTTCAACTTCACAGTACTTTGCCACGCTGTGTAACAGGACATTGATGCGTGGTTATATTGGTTTGTTTCAACTGTTTGAATAAATAATATGGTATCACCGATAGGCAGATATAATACCCACAACACTGAGTTGTAGAACTCAAAGTCTAGCAGTGAATCTCCCATCAGAGGTCATCAAAATGACTTGTGTAAATAATCAGATTTCATGACCACGCTGCCTGAATTTCCATTACTTATACCTTGCTCCTACAAGTATCTTAACACTTTTAATATGCCAACAATGTAAGTTTGCAAACTCATTCAAGCTTTTATTCCTAACTTATATGTAAATTTCAGGAAGAGCCGTTCAAAATGATGATGACAATGTCAAAACTGGGCATTTTCAGCAATCAAAGGGATATAATTCTATAATAAATAGGCCGACCTCAACATTTTTAACTCATCCAAGCTTTTATCGTTTACTTGTTTGTAAGTTTCAAGAAGACCCGGTCAAAACTGAAGGGGCTACAGTGAGGACAAGGTCAAAACAGGCATTTTCTGCAATCAAGTAGAACGTAACTATATGATAAATAGGCTTACCTTACCGGTCTTCTAACTAATTCAAGCTTTTATCCATGACTTGCTTATAAGTAATTTCAAGAATATCCGATATAAAAAGAAGGGGTTATGGTGATGACAAGGTCAAAAATAAGCAATTTGTTGCTGCAATAAAAGGGATGTACATGTAACTCTATGAAAAATAGGTCAACCTCACTAGTTTTCGAACTCATCGGAGATTTTATCCCTGACTTCCTTGCTTATAAGTTTCAAAAGGATCCGATCAAAACTGAATGGGCAGCGGTGATGACAGTCGAAAATGAGCATTTTCAGCCAAGCAGGGGAGATAACGCCGTGACTAATTAACTGACATATCTAGTTTTCGAACTCGTCTGAGCTTTAATCCCTGATGTACTCACATATAAGTTTCAAGAAGATCCGATTAAAACTGAAGGAGTTACGGTCAAAAAGCGGCATTTTCTGCAATCAAAGGCACGTCACTCTATGATAAATAGGCTGACCTATGAGGCCTCATCAGTCCTCGAAAACATCCAAGCTTGTATCCCTGACTTACTTACATGTAAGTTTCAAGAAAATCCGACAAAAACTGAAGGAGCGACGGTGATGACAGGTAAAAAAATGCATTTTCTGTAATCAATGGGGACATATTTGTCTATAATATAGGCCAACCTCACCATTTTTTGAACTCAGCCGAGGTTTTATCCCTTATATACTTACTTACATGTAAGTATAAAAAAGATCCGATGAAAACTAAAGGTGCTATGGTGATGACAAGGTCAAAAATAGACATTTTCAGCAGCAAAGGGGTGTAATGCTACAATAGATAGGCCAACCTCGTCAGTTTTCGAACTCATCTGAGCCTTTATCCCTTACTTACTTGTTCGTAAGTTTCAAGAAGATCCGATCAAAACTGAAGGTGCTTCGGTGATGGCAAGGTCAAAAATAAGCATTTTCAGCAAAGTAGGGAACACAACTCCTTGAGTAATTGACCGACATCGCTAGTTTTCAAACTCATGCGAGGTTTGAACCCTGACTTACTTGTATGTACGTTTCAGGAAGATCCGATCAAAAGTGCAGGGGCTACTGTGAAGACCAGGTAAAAAAAATGCATTTTCAGCAATGAAGGGGACGTTACTCTATGATTAATAAGTCAACTTGGCCGGTTTTCGAACTGTTCCGAGCTTTCGTCCCCAGCCACCTTTCATGTGATGGCAAGCATTTTCACATTGTAAGTCTATGGCACCTTGTGGTTGCCATTGAAACCAAAGTTTTCATTCAATTTTGTTAAATAGCTAATGTCATCGTTGCCCCACCAGATGTATGCTACAGATAAGAAATGATTGAGGTCAGCCTTCAGACTGCAGAGATTTATCTGGTAAAGGGTGCTGACGGACAGACGCCGGATGGCGGACGACCCACCATACTATAAGCTCCCCTGGAGCCTTTGACCCAGGTGAGCTAAAAAGCGCTGTAAACACTGTATCATGCCCCGTCAAGCAAGTACCATAACACTGATAAGAAGGAATTCAAAGAGAGTGTGCAATAGTCTTTCCCTAAATAAAGCTGTCATGAATGCATGACTGAGATGACGTATTTTCAATTTTCAAAGGGCACTGGCTCCAAAAGAAAGTAAACCAGAATTGCAGTTCTCATTTTGTGCCGAACCACTAATGGTGCTTCGCCTTCGTGTGGAGTATTCGGAAAATGTCTACAAACAGTTTTATGTTTACAGAGTAGTTACAAATATTTCTTACATGCTTTTCAATGAATGATAGAGATTTATCAGTGAAATATAAATCGATATTTTCACTGTTTCAAACATTGAAAATACGATTCTTTATTTTTCACTGTTTGGGACTACTTTTTTCTTCAAATCTAACTCTAATTTCAATTTTATCTTTGTCAGATAACTGAACAATACTGAAATGTGTTCTAATTGACGCATAGCCCGTTCATGTGTGACGAGGACGTTACTGACGTCATTTATGGCGCTGACGTCACGTCTTTTGTCGCGCGACGTTAGACTTGCCAGCAACTTCTTTGGGAAACTACTCTCTCAATTATTTCATTAATCATTCATAATAATACCATCCCAGGCCATTTCTCAGGTGCAAACTTTGAGTTTACACCCAATGGTATACCCACTAAACACGATGGACACCACTAAATTGACGCGAAACGAACAGGAACAAAGATAATTTTCTCTGAATGTGAGCGACATCATTAAAGACGCTAAATATTGCCTTTTGAAGCATGTAAGAAACAGAAAATTTGATTTTTTCAGTGCAAGATCAAATTTTATTTCACTCATGAACACCAAAACTGCTATTTTCACTCGTGGCTACGCCACTCGTGAAAAAATTAACAATTTTGGTGTTCATTCGATGAAATAAAATTCGATCTTACACTGAAAAAATCAAATATCCTCTATTTCTTACATGCTTTTCAATGAATGATAGAGATTTATCAGTGAAATATAAATCGATATTTTCACTGTTTCAAACAATAGAAGCCTCCGTGGTGCAGTGGTTTCGCTACTCGCCTTGTAAACCAGGGGTCGCAGGATCGATCCCGGGCTTCTCCAGACTTTCGGATGAGTCTTTAAACCGATGTCCCGTCTCCGTATGACCTTAGCTGTTGGTGGGACGTAAAACTAAAACTCACTCACTGTTTCAAACATTGAAAATACGATTCTTTATTTTTCACTGTTTGGGACTACTTTTTTCTTCAAATCTAACTCTAATTTCAATTTTATCTTTGTCAGATAACTGAACAATACTGAAATGTGTTCTAATTGACGCATAGCCCGTTCATGTGTGACGAGGACGTTACTGACGTCATTTATGACGCTGACGTCACGTCTTTTGTCGCGCGACGTTAGACTTGCCAGCAACTTCTTTGGAAAACTACTCTCTCAATTATTTCATTAATCATTCATAATAATACCATCCCAGGCCATTTCTCAGGTGCAAACTTTCAGTTTACACCCAAAGTTTACACCCAATAGTATACCCACTAAACACGATGGACTCCACTTAATTGACGCGAAACGAACAGGAACAAAGATAATTTTCTCCGAATGTGAGCGACACCATTAAAGACGCTAAGTATTGCCTTTTGAAGCATGTATTGATTTTTTTTCAGTGCAAGATCATATTTTATTTCACTCATGAACACCAAAACTGCTATTTTCACTCGTGGCTACGCCACTCGTGAAAATAACAGTTTTGGTGATCATTTGATGAAATAAAATTCGATCTTACACTGAAAAAATCAAATATCCTCTATATCACAGAAACCATTACCTTTGTGTTCTTCATGACATCATTTTTATTCTTTTTACATTTTTTGCAAGGCTTCAAAAAAAATTCTTATTGTAGAAAGGGCACAATTGGATGACTAGGTACACTATTTACAATGTTCAAAGGGAGGTGATTCCAGAGTTAGGGTTCTTATGTTCTGTTTAACACATCATGGTGATGTACATTTGCATTAACTTTCAAGAAAATGTCTCCAACATTTTTTTTTCAAATTATAGCGCAGACACAAATATATTAGAGAAATCACTTTTTCAATGTTCAAATGGCCATACAACCAGATGTAAATCAGATACAGTTACGGTCATTGTGTTCAGAACCACAACTCATACATGTATTATAAATGCGTTATATTTTCGTGAAGTCTCATCAAAATATTTGAAACGGTTTCCGTCTTATAGAGCGAACGTGAGTAAACTGTTGGTAGAAATGGCTATTTTCAATCTTTACTTGGCTCAAACGGCCACAACTTAAGAAGTAGGTTAACCAGAGTTATGGTGCTTGTGTTCTGCATTTTGTCTCATAGTGCTTTACTTTTGTGAGAGACTACATAAAATATCTCGAACAGTTTTCAACTTACATAGAGGGCATGAGTACAAGGTAGAAATGGCTATGTCCAATGTTCAAAAGAACAATTACTCCAAAAGTAGATAAATCAGAGTTATGCTTCATATGTCCTGCACGTCGTCTCATGGTACTTCAAATTTGTATGAAGTTTCGTAAAGCTATGCCCAACGCTGTCAGAGCTCTGGAGCGGACACAAGTACATGATAGAAATGGCTATGGTCAATGTTCAAAGGGCAATAACTCCAAAAGTAGGGAAATCAGAGTTATAGTTCATCTGCTCTGCACGTTGTGTTATAGTGCTCTTCATATCTGTAAAGTTTGGTGAAAATACCTCAAATGATATCAGGGTTGTGGAGCGGATAAAAATTACTATGTTCATTTCAAAGGGCAATAAATAAAAAGTAGGAAAATCAGAGTTAAGGTTCATATGTTCTGCACGTCTCTCATGGTGCTCTACAAATATGTGAAGTTTCGGGAAAATATATGAAATGGTATCATTTGAGTAAGGGAGCGGACACGAAACTAAAAGGCGCTGACGTACGGACGGACACTCAACATTTCGGTAGGTGTTGCATAATACCCCGCCACCCGTGTCATAAAAAGGGAATTCAAAGACAACAGATACGCTGATGTCTGTAACATCCTTATTTATTAAAAAATGGCTGTTTGCAAAATGTTGTAAATGTTTTAGGTAGTATAACTGGCATTATAGCAGAAGTAGAAAAGTTCTGCAATTTCAAATTGCCCACTCAGAGAATTTATCTCTACGGGATCAGTTACTAGGTACGAAAGCCTAGGAGGACCACTTTCAAGAAGAAAAAAAAAATCTTGTTATTACGAATTAACTATGTCTTTATTCGAGATAATTATGTCGTTATTACGAGATAATTATGTTGTAATTACGAGAAAACTAAGTCGTTATAACGAGAAAATTTTTCTCGTTATAACGAGATAACTATGTCGTTATTACGAGAAAAACTAAGTCGTATTAACGAGATACTATCTCGTATTAACGCGATAGCTATCTCGTTATAGCAAGATAGCTATCTCGTTATATACTATCTCGTATTAACGCGATAGCTATCTCGTTATAACGAGATAGCTATCTCGTTATAACGAGATAAATAAGTAATCTTCAGCAACAAAATTTCAGCTATTAGTGCTACAGGGGGCTCAGAGAAAAGTGCTTTTGGCACCGACGTGAAGATCCGAACTAACAACACCACTTCCAATAGAGCATCTTCATAAAATTAAACACATGCACATACACAAGCATATGGACGCGCGTGCACAGAGGCATACATACAGACACACACGGACGTACCCTCCCCGCTCACAACCCCCACGCACATATAAGTAATGATTTTGACAGGTGGCAGATAGTGTTTATGCTGCTTGGTTGGCTCGCATCATATGGCCCTCTCAACAACAATTCAGTCGTTCTGAGATGGGACCTCAGTTTGAAATTTCATTCAAAATACGAAGGACCAAGACATTCGTCTACGACACCTTATGTTTGTTTGCTTGAATTGAGGTTTAACGTCCCCGTCAGTACTCTTTAGGTCATTTTGGAGATATTGCTTACAACTGTGTAAGACTTTTTACTAGACATTGAGATGAAATGACATTTCAAGCACTGTCGCGCAATGATACTAATAGGATTTATATGCATAGACGGTCCGACTCGCGCCACTATTCCTGGACAGGCTTAGAACCTCTATGCGGTTTACCAGACTCATGTGCGGTTGGTTTCGGTTCTGAGTGGAAGCATCAGGCAGCCCAATCTATTTCTTCAAGCCCCGATGGGCGGGGGCCGACACCTTATGTATGCGTCGAGAATGAGTAATTACTTGAAAAATCAATGGATGTTTCTTCTTCTTCTTCTTCTTCTTCTTCTTCTTCTTCTTTTTCTTCTCCTTCTTCTTCTTCTTCTTCTTCTTCTTCTTCTTCTTCTGTGGTGATAATGAGATAATTATCTCGTAATATTGAGGTAATTTTTTCGTAATTACGATTTAATTTTCTCGTTATAACTAGTTAATTAGCTCGTAATAACGAGTTAATTATCTCGTAATAACGAGATAACTAACTCGTAATAACGAGATAACTAAGTCGTAATTACGAGAAAACTAAGTCGTAATAACGAGATAACTAACTCGTAATACCGAGATAATTAACTCGTTATAACGGGAATTGCAACAACATCCAGAAAACTTACAAGGACCATTGAGACCTGGCTCCAAGTGACCCACGGTACTTTAGCTCACCTGCCTTTCAGGGCTCAGCAAGCAATAATTATGGGAATCTGTTCTGTCAGTCGTAGTGCTGTTAGCGGTGCATATCACTTCCTCATTTACCACCATCTTCTCAAGTAATCACTCATTCCGGTACATAAGGTGTCATAGAATAATCCCTGCTTATCAACCTTTTAACGTGATTTTAAACAAAGGCCCCGTGTCAGTATGGTCAGAGATGAGAGAAAATGATGTTATCCTGTTTACGTTTAAGAATCTAAGAGTAACGTCATGAAACGGTGGCTATTCACGGTCAGATTCAGCTCTGCGTGGAAGCATCATGCAGCCAAATTAATTTTTTCAAGACCCGATGGGCGGGGACGACATGTATCCATGGAGCTAAATTATGTTTGAATTTACACAAAAGTGAGGAGCCCCTTCAGACCATGAATTGCTCCGGTCCTGATGCTACAAACCTTCTCCCACGCCCAACCCACTTAAAACTGAAGCCGATCCTGCTCACAATTTCAAAATGCAAACAATTGTTGGCATTATAAAATTCTTGAGCAACAATCTTCGCTCATTTGAGCACACAAATTGTCTAATTTGTTTAAATACTGAAAATTATGAACATTAAAAATTTCATGCTTAACCAAGCCGAGCAAGAAAAAATACCCACAACCCCGGGGCAGACATAGAATAATCTTCATTAAGAACTCAATGCCATGCAATAATGGCAGTGCCAGGGACTGTATGGGACGGAGCACAGCATGTGAGTGCGGCCAGCAAAGGCCAAGATCAGACTGCGCATCTGCGCTTTCTGATCCGAGTCACCCACCAGAAAAAAATACCAGACTGAGTACACAGTGAAGACCCCGACTAAACTGTGCATACAAACAGGCCTTTCCGAATCTCTACAGGGTATTTTATGGCCCTCACAACAGCAATGCAGTCATACTAACATGGGCCCTTGGTTTAAAATCGCATTAAAAAGACTATTCTTCGACATCTCATGTACCAGGCGATAATGAGTGATTACTTGAGAAGATGGTAGTAAATGAGGATTTGTTTGTTTGATTTGAGGTTAAACGTCCCCGTCAACACTGTAAAGGTCATTTTGGGGACGTTGCTTCCAATTTTGTGGGACTTTTACCCGACATTAAGATGAAATGACTTCTCAAGCCCTGCCGCCCAATGAAACAAATAGGGTTTATTAGCATGGACGGTCCGCCACGCACCATGGTTCCTGGACAGGCTTAGATCCACTAAGCGGTTTACCAGTACTAATGTGCGGGCTGGATTCAGCTCTGCTTGGAAGCATCATGCAGCCCATATATTTCTTCAAGCCCCTATGGGCGGGGGCCAGTAGTAAATGAGAAAGTGGTACGCATCGCTAACAGCACTACCACTGCCGGAATAGATTCCCATTATTATTGCTTGCTGAGCCCTGACAAGCAGGTGAGTTAAAGTACTGAGGATCACTTCGAACCAGGTCTCAATGGCCCCTGTAAGACTTCTGGATGTTGTTGCAATTCTCGTTGTAACGAGTCAATTATCTCGTTATTACGAGTTAGTTATCTCGTTATTACGACTTAGTTTTCTCGTAATTACGAGTTAGTTATCTCGTTATTACGAGTTAATTATCTCGTTATTACGACTTAGTTATCGCGTAATTACGAGATAATTAACTCGTTATTACGAGATAATTAACTCGTAATAACGAGAAAATTAACTCAATATTACGAGATAATTATCTCATTATCACCACAGAAGAAGAAGAAGAAGAAGAAGAAGAAGAAGAAGAAGAAGAAGAAGAAGAAGAAAAAGAAACATCCACTGACTTCTCGAGTAATTACTCATTCGCGCCGCATACATAAGGTGTCGGGCCCCGCCCATCGGGGCTTGAAGAAATAGATTGTGCTGCCTGATGCTTCCACGCAGAACTGAAACCAACCGCACATGAGTACTGGTAAACCGCTCAGAGGTTCTAAACCTGGCCAGGAATAGTGGCGCGAGTCGGACCGTCCATGCATATATACCTTATCGGTTTCATCGGGCGACAGTGCTTGAAATATCATTTCATATCAATGGTAAGAAAAAGTCCAACAAAATTGGAAGCAATGTCTCAAAAATGACCTAAATAGTATTGACAGGGACGTTATACCTCAGATCAAGCAAACAAACATAGGTGTCGCAGAAGAATGCCTTGCTCCTTCGTTTCAAACCGAGTTCCCATCTCAGAGCGACTGAATTGTTGTTGAGAGGGCCATAAAATATGAGATATACAATACCTGCCACCTGTCACAATCATAACTTATAAGTGCCTGATGGAGGTGAGGGGAGGGTACATGCGTTGATTGGTTGGTTGGTTGGTTGGTAGATTTGAGGTTTAGCGTCCCCGTCAACACTGTAAATGTCATTCTGGAGACGTTGCTTCCGTTTTTTGTGGGACTTTTACCCGAAATTGAGATGAAATGACATCTCAAGCCTTGCCGCCCAATGAAACCAATAGGGTTTATAAGCACCGCTTTGCCTGGGCTGGCCTAGATCGTCTAAGCGGTTTACCAGTACTCGTGTGCAAGTCGATTTCAGCTGTGCGTAGAAGCATCATGCAGCCCATCTATTTCTTCAAGCCCCGATAGGCGGGGGCCGAGGGTACATGCGTGTGTGTCTGCCAGTGTGCCTCTGTGCACGCAAGTCCATATGCCTGGATCTATGTGTGTTCAATGAAGGTGCTCTTGTTGAAGTGGTGTTGTTAGTTCGGATCTTCTCGTCGGTGCCAAAAGCAATTTTCTCTGAGCCCCCTCTAGCACTGTGTGTGTGTGTGAATTCGGGTTTAACGTCGCTTTCAACAATTTTTCAGTCATATCACGACGGTGTCTGGTTGCGACAGGGAGCTCAATGCTCACGTTTATAGTGCTGCCTCACTGAAGTATCATGTCCCAGACACATTACATGATACCACACCCAGTCACATTATCCTGACACTGGATCGACCAGTCCTAGCTCTACCCCGTAAATCTGAGTGCCAAGCGAGGAGCAGCTAGTACCATTTTTAACGACTTTGGTATGTCGCGGCCCGGGATCGAACCCGAGACCTCCCGTTCCCCGGAGCGGACCCCCTCTAGCACTGGTGTGAGCGAGTGTGCTAGGTCGGGTATCCAGGAGCTGAAAAACTTGTTGCTGAAGATTACTTATTTATCTCGTTATAACGAGATAGCTATTTCGTTATAACGAGATATCTATCGCGTTAATACGAGAGAGTATCTCGTTAATACGACCTAGTTTTCTCGTAATAACGACATAGTTATCTTGTAATAACGAGAACATTTTTTTTTTATTTCTAAAAGTGGTCCTTCTAGGCTTTCGTAACTAGGTAATCCTAATACTGTTAAATAAATAAACTACAAAGGGAAGCTAGAAACTGACAAATTTCAGAAATACGGGCGTTATATTCTCAAATGTATACGCAAATGTTCTGTTACACTGCTTCGCAAAGCTCTATGAAGTTGAAAACCAAATAAGGAATAAGAAAATTTGGATTTGTTCCTTATACCTCATTCACAGTTGATACTTGCTGGATTTCGAAACCGATACCATCATGCTTAGAAGTAAAAATGATGATGATTAGGACATACGCAAATGTTCTGTTACACCGCGTGGCAAAGTACTATGAAGTTGAAAATCGAATAAGGGATAAGGAAAATTTAGATTTGTTCCTTATTCCTTATTCGCAGTTGATACTTGCTGGATTTCGAAACCTATACCATCATGCTTAGAAGTAAAAATGATGATGATTAGGACATACGCAAATGTCCTGTTACACCGCGTGGCAAAGTACTATGAAGTTGAAAATCGAATAAGGAATAAGGAAAATTTTGATTTGTTCCTTATTCCTTATTCGCAGTTTATATCTGCTGGATTTTGAAACCTATACCATCATGCTTAGAAGTAAAAATGATGATGATTAGGACATACGCAAATGTTCTGTTACACCGCGTGGCAAAGTACTGTGAAGTTGAAAATCGAATAAGGAATAAGGAAAATTTGGATTTGTTCCTTATTCCTTATTCGCCGTTGATACCTGCTGGATTTCGAAACCTATACCTTCATGCTTAGAAGTAAAAATGATGATGATTAGGCAATACGCAAATGTTCTGTTACACCGCGTGGCAAAGTACTATGAAGTTGAAAATCGAATAAGGAATAAGGAAAATTTGGATTTGTTCCTTATTCCTTATTCGCAGTTTATATCTGCTGGATTTTGAAACCTATACCATCATGCTTAGAAGTAAAAATGATGATGATTAGGACATACGCAAATGTTCTGTTACACCGCGTGGCAAAGTACTGTGAAGTTGAAAATCGAATAAGGAATAAGGAAAATTTGGATTTGTTCCTTATTCCTTATTCGCCGTTGATACCTGCTGGATTTCGAAACCTATACCATCATGCTTAGAAGTAAAAATGATGATGATTAGGACATACGCAAATGTTCTGTTACACCGCGTGGCAAAGTACTATGAAGTTGAAAATCGAATAAGGAATAAGGAAAATTTGGATTTGTTCCTTATTCCTTATTCGCCGTTGATACCTGCTGGATTTCGAAACCTATACCATCATGCTTAGAAGTAAAAATGATGATGATTAGGACATACGCAAATGTTCTGTTACACCGCGTGGCAACGTACTGTGAAGTTGAAAATCGAATAAGGAATAAGGAAAATTTGGATTTGTTCCTTATTCCTTATTCGCCGTTGATACCTGCTGGATTTCGAAACCTATACCATCATGCTTAGAAGTAAAAATGATGATGATTAGGACATACGCAAATGTTCTGTTACACCGCGTGGCAAAGTACTATGAAGTTGAAAATCGAATAAGGAATAAGGAAAATTTGGATTTGTTCCTTATTCCTTATTCGCAGTTGATACTTGCTGGATTTCGAAACCTATACCATCATGCTTAGAGGTAAAAATGATGATGATTAGGACATACGCAAATGTCCTGTTAAACCGCGTGGCAAAGTACTATGAAGTTGAACATCGAATAAGGAATTAGGAAAATTTGGATTTGTTCCTTATTCCTTATTCGCAGTTTATATCTGCTGGATTTTGAAACCTATACCATCATGCTTAGAAGTAAAAATGATGATGATTAGGACATAAGCAAATGTTCTGTTACACCGCGTGGCAAAGTACTGTGAAGTTGAAAATCGAATAAGGAATAAGGAAAATTTGGATTTTTTCCTTATTCCTTATTCGCCGTTGAAACTGCTGGATTTCGAAACCTATACCATCATGCTTAGAAGTAAAAATGATGATGATTAGGACATACGCAAATGTTCTGTTACACCGCGAGGCAAAGTACTATGAAGTTGAAAATCGAATAAGGAATAAGGAAAATTTGGATGTGTTCCTTATTCCTTATTCGCAGTTGATACTTGCTGGATTTCGAAACCTATACCATCATGCTTAGAAGTAAAAATGATGATGATTAGGACATACGCAAATGACCTGTTACACCGCGTGGCAAAGTACTATGAAGTTGAAAATCGAATAAGGAATAAGGAAAATTTGGATATGTTCCTTATTCCTTATTCGCAGTTTATATCTGCTGGATTTTGAAACCTATACCATCATGCTTAGAAGTAAAAATGATGATGATTAGGACATACGCAAATGTTCTGTTACACCGCGTGGCAAAGTACTGTGAAGTTGAAAATCGAATAAGGAATAAGGAAAATTTGGATTTGTTCCTTATTCCTTATTCGCCGTTGATACCTGCTGGATTTCGAAACCTATACCATCATGCTTAGGAGTAAAAATGATGATGATTAGGCAATACGCAAATGTTCTGTTACACCGCGTGGCAAAGTGCTATGAAGTTGAAAATCGAATAAGGAATAAGGAAAATTTGGATTTGTTCCTTATTCCTTATTCGCAGTTGATACTTGCTGGATTTCGAAACCTATACCATCATGCTTAGAAGTAAAAATGATGATGATTAGGACATACGCAAATGTCCTGTTACACCGCGTGGCAAAGTACTATGAAGTTGAAAATCGAATAAGGAATAAGGAAAATTTGGATTTGTTCCTTATTCCTTATTCGCAGTTTATATCTGCTGGATTTTAAAACCTATACCATCATGCTTAGAAGTAAAAATGATGATGATTAGGACATACGCAAATGTTCTGTTACACCGCGTGGCAAAGTACTGTGAAGTTGAAAATCGAATAAGGAATAAGGAAAATTTGGATTTGTTCCTTATTCCTCATTCGCCGTTGATACCTGCTGGATTTCGAAACCTATACCATCATGCTTAGAAGTAAAAATGATGATGATTAGGACATACGCAAATGTTCTGTTACACCGCGTGGCAGAGTACTATGAAGTTGAAAATCGAATAAGGAATAAGGAAAATTTGGATTTGTTCCTTATTCCTTATTCGCAGTTGATACCTGCTGGATTTTGAAACCTATACCATCATGCTTAGAAGTAAAAATGATGATGATTAGGACATACGCAAATGTTCTGTTACACCGCGTGGCAAAGTACTGTGAAGTTGAAAATCGAATAAGGAATAAGGAAAATTTGGATTTGTTCCTTATTCCTTATTCGCCGTTGATACCTGCTGGATTTCGAAACCTATACCATCATGCTTAGAAGTAAAAATGATGATGATTAGGACATATGCAAATGTTCTGTTACACCGCGTGGCAAAGTACTGTGAAGTTGAAAATCCAATAAGGAATAAGGAAAATTTGGATTTGTTCCTTATTCCTTATTCACCGTTGATACCTGCTGGATTTCGAAACCTATACCATCATGCTTAGAAGTAAAAATGATGATGATTAGGATATACGCAAATGTTCTGTTACACTGCGTGGCAAAGTACTATGAAGTTGAAAATCGAATAAGGAATAAGGAAAATTTGGATTTGTTCCCTATTCCTTATTCTCAGTTGATACTTGCTGTATTTCGAAACCTATACCATCATGCTTAGAAGTAAAAATGATGATGATTAGGACATACGCAAATGTTCTGTTACACCGCGTGGCAAAGTACTATGAAGTTGAAAATCGAATAAGGAATAAGGAAAATTTGGATTTGTTCCTTATTCGCAGTTGATACTTGCTGGATTTCGAAACCTATACCATCATGCTTAGAAGTAAAAATGATGATGATTAGGACATACGCAAATGTCCTGTTACACCGCGTGGCAAAGTACTATGAAGTTGAAAATCGAATAAGGAATAAGGAAAATTTGGATTTGTTCCTTATTCCTTATTCGCAGTTTATATCTGCTGGATTTTGAAACCTATACCATCATGCTTAGAAGTAAAAATGATGATGATTAGGACATACGCAAATGTTCTGTTACACCGCGTGGCAAAGTACCGTGAAGTTGAAAATCGAATAAGGAATAAGGAAAATTTGGATTTGTTCCTTAATCCTTATTCGCCGTTGATACCTGCTGGATTTCGAAACCTATACCATCATGCTTAGAAGTAAAAATGATGATGATTAGGACATACGCAAATGTTCTGTTACACCGCGTGGCAAAGTACTATGAAGTTGAAAATCGAATAAGGAATAAGGAAAATTTGGATTTGTTCCTTATTCCTTATTCGCAGTTGATACTTGCTGGATTTCGAAACCTATACCATCATGCTTAGAAGTAAAAATGATGATGATTAGGACATACGAAAATGTCCTGTTACACCGCGTGGCAAAGTACTATGAAGTTGAAAATCGAATAAGGAATAAGGAAAATTTGGATTTGTTCCTTATTCCTTATTCGCAGTTTATATCTGCTGGATTTTGAAACCTATACCATCATGCTTAGAAGTAAAAATGATGATGATTAGGACATACGCAAATGTTCTGTTACACTGCGTGGCAAAGTACTGTGAAGTTGAAAATCGAATAAGGAATAAGGAAAATTTGGATTTGTTCCTTATTCCTTATTCGCCGTTGATACCAGCTGGAATTCGAAACCTATACCATCATGCTTAGAAGTAAAAATGATGATGATTAGGCAATACGCAAATGTTCTGTTACACCGCGTGGCAAAGTACTATGAAGTTGAAAATCGAATAAGGAATAAGGAAAATTTGGATTTGTTCCTTATTCCTTATTCGCAGTTGATACTTGCTGGATTTCGAAACCTATACCATCATGCTTAGAAGTAAAAATGATGATGATTAGGACATACGCAAATGTCCTGTTACACCGCGTGGCAAAGTACTATGAAGTTGAAAATCGAATAAGGAATAAGGAAAATTTGGATTTGTTCCTTATTCCTTATTCGCCGTTGATACCTGCTGGATTTCGAAACCTATACCATCATGCTTAGAAGTAAAAATGATGATGATTAGGACATACGCAAATGTCCTGTTACACCGCGTGGCAAAGTACTATGAAGTTGAAAATCGAATAAGGAATAAGGAAAATTTGGATTTGTTCCTTATTCCTTATTCGCAGTTTATATCTGCTGGATTTTATAACCTATACCATCATGCTTAGAAGTAAAAATGATGATGATTAGGACATACGCAAATGTTCTGTTACACCGCGTGGCAAAGTACTGTGAAGTTGAAAATCGAATAAGGAATAAGGAAAATTTGGATTTGTTCCTTATTCCTTATTCGCAGTTGATACCTGCTGGATTTCGAAACCTATACCATCATGCTTAGAAGTAAAAATGATGATGATTAGGACATACGCAAATGTTCTGTTACACCGCGTGGCAAAGTACTATGAAGTTGAAAATCGAATAAGGAATAAGGAAAATTTGGATTTGTTCCTTATTCCTTATTCGCAGTTGATACTTGCTGGATTTCGAAACCTATACCATCATGCTTAGAAGTAAAAATGATGATGATTAGGACATACGCAAATGTCCTGTTACACCGCGTGGCAAAGTACTATGAAGTTGAAAATCGAATAAGGAATAAGGAAAATTTTGATTTGTTCCTTATTCCTTATTCGCAGTTTATATCTGCTGGATTTTGAAACCTATACCATCATGCTTAGAAGTAAAAATGATGATGATTAGGACATACGCAAATGTTCTGTTACACCGCGTGGCAAAGTACTGTGAAGTTGAAAATCGAATAAGGAATAAGGAAAATTTGGATTTGTTCCTTATTCCTTATTCGCCGTTGATACCTGCTGGATTTCGAAACCTATACCATCATGCTTAGAAGTAAAAATGATGATGATTAGGGAATACGCAAATGTTCTGTTACACCGCGTGGCAAAGTACTATGAAGTTGAAAATCGAATAAGGAATAAGGAAAATTTTGATTTGTTCCTTATTCCTTATTCACAGTTGATACTTGCTGGATTTTGAAACCTATACCATCATGCTTAGAAGTAAAAATGATGATGATCAGGACATACGCAAATGTCCTGTTACACCGCGTGGCAAAGTACTATGAAGTTGAAAATCGAATAAGGAATAAGGAAAATTTGGATTTGTTCCTTATTCCTTATTCGCAGTTTATATCTGCTGGATTTTGAAACCTATACCATCATGCTTAGAAGTAAAAATGATGATGATTAGGACATACGCAAATGTTCTGTTACACCGCGTGGCAAAGTACTGTGAAGTTGAAAATCGAATAAGGAATAAGGAAAATTTGGATTTGTTCCTTATTCCTTATTTGCCGTTGATACCTGCTGGATTTCGAAACCTATACCATCATGCTTAGAAGTAAAAATGATGATGATTAGGGAATACGCAAATGTTCTGTTACACCGCGTGGCAAAGTACTATGAAGTTGAAAATCGAATAAGGAATAAGGAAAATTTGGATTTGTTCCTTATTCCTTATTCGCAGTTGATACTTGCTGGATTTTGAAACCTATACCATCATGCTTAGAAGTAAAAATGATGATGATTAGGACATACGCAAATGCCCTGTTACACCGCGTGGCAAAGTACTATGAAGTTGAAAATCGAATAAGGAATAAGGAAAATTTGGATTTGTTCCTTATTCCTTATTCGCAGTTTATATCTGCTGGATTTTGAAACCTATACCATCATGCTTAGAAGTAAAAATGATGATGATAAGGACATACGCAAATGTTCTGTTACACCGCGTGGCAAAGTACTGTGAAGTTGAAAATCGAATAAGGAATAAGGAAAATTTGGATTTGTTCCTTATTCCTTATTCGCCGTTGATACCTGCTGGATTTCGAAACCTATACCATCATGCTTAGAAGTAAAAATGATGATGATAAGGGAATACGCAAATGTTCTGTTACACCACGTGGCAAAGTTCTATGAAGTTGAAAATCGAATAAGGAATAAGGAAAATTTGGATTTGTTCCTTATTCCTTATTCGCAGTTGATACTTGCTGGATTTTGAAACCTATACCATCATGCTTAGAAGTAAAAAATGATGATGATTAGGACATACGCAAATGTCCTGTTACACCGCGTGGCAAAGTACTATGAAGTTGAAAATCGAATAAGGAATAAGGAAAATTTGGATTTGTTCCTTATTCCTTATTCGCAGTTTATATCTGCTGGATTTTGAAACCTATACCATCATGCTTAGAAGTAAAAATGATGAAGATTAGGACATACGCAAATGTTCTGTTACACCGCGTGGCAAAGTACTG
Organism: Lucinisca nassula; assembly: GCA_963580285.1. Classification (NCBI taxonomy): domain Eukaryota; kingdom Metazoa; phylum Mollusca; class Bivalvia; order Lucinida; family Lucinidae; genus Lucinisca; species Lucinisca nassula. Next base: position 35,505 of record CAUZLF010000324.1, on the reverse strand, counting down.
TGAAGTTGAAAATCGAATAAGGAATAAGGAAAATTTGGATTTGTTCCTTATTCCTTATTCGCCGTTGATACCTGCTGGATTTCGAAACCTATACCATCATGCTTAGAAGTAAAAATGATGATGATTAGGACATATGCAAATGTTCTGTTACACCGCGTGGCAAAGTACTGTGAAGTTGAAAATCCAATAAGGAATAAGGAAAATTTGGATTTGTTCCTTATTCCTTATTCACCGTTGATACCTGCTGGATTTCGAAACCTATACCATCATGCTTAGAAGTAAAAATGATGATGATTAGGATATACGCAAATGTTCTGTTACACCGCGTGGCAAAGTACTATGAAGTTGAAAATCGAATAAGGAATAAGGAAAATTTGGATTTGTTCCCTATTCCTTATTCTCAGTTGATACTTGCTGTATTTCGAAAACTATACCATCATGCTTAGAAGTAAAAATGATGATGATTAGGACATACGCAAATGTTCTGTTACACCGCGTGGCAAAGTACTATGAAGTTGAAAATCGAATAAGGAATAAGGAAAATTTGGATTTGTTCCTTATTCGCAGTTGATACTTGCTGGATTTCGAAACCTATACCATCATGCTTAGAAGTAAAAATGATGATGATTAGGACATACGCAAATGTCCTGTTACACCGCGTGGCAAAGTACTATGAAGTTGAAAATCGAATAAGGAATAAGGAAAATTTGGATTTGTTCCTTATTCCTTATTCGCAGTTTATATCTGCTGGATTTTGAAACCTATACCATCATGCTTAGAAGTAAAAATGATGATGATTAGGACATACGCAAATGTTCTGTTACACCGCGTGGCAAAGTACCGTGAAGTTGAAAATCGAATAAGGAATAAGGAAAATTTGGATTTGTTCCTTATTCCTTATTCGCCGTTGATACCTGCTGGATTTCGAAACCTATACCATCATGCTTAGAAGTAAAAATGATGATGATTAGGACATACGCAAATGTTCTGTTACACCGCGTGGCAAAGTACTATGAAGTTGAAAATCGAATAAGGAATAAGGAAAATTTGGATTTGTTCCTTATTCCTTATTCGCAGTTGATACTTGCTGGATTTCGAAACCTATACCATCATGCTTAGAAGTAAAAATGATGATGATTAGGACATACGAAAATGTCCTGTTACACCGCGTGGCAAAGTACTATGAAGTTGAAAATCGAATAAGGAATAAGGAAAATTTGGATTTGTTCCTTATTCCTTATTCGCAGTTTATATCTGCTGGATTTTGAAACCTATACCATCATGCTTAGAAGTAAAAATGATGATGATTAGGACATACGCAAATGTTCTGTTACACTGCGTGGCAAAGTACTGTGAAGTTGAAAATCGAATAAGGAATAAGGAAAATTTGGATTTGTTCCTTATTCCTTATTCGCCGTTGATACCAGCTGGAATTCGAAACCTATACCATCATGCTTAGAAGTAAAAATGATGATGATTAGGCAATACGCAAATGTTCTGTTACACCGCGTGGCAAAGTACTATGAAGTTGAAAATCGAATAAGGAATAAGGAAAATTTGGATTTGTTCCTTATTCCTTATTCGCAGTTGATACTTGCTGGATTTCGAAACCTATACCATCATGCTTAGAAGTAAAAATGATGATGATTAGGACATACGCAAATGTCCTGTTACACCGCGTGGCAAAGTACTATGAAGTTGAAAATCGAATAAGGAATAAGGAAAATTTGGATTTGTTCCTTATTCCTTATTCGCCGTTGATACCTGCTGGATTTCGAAACCTATACCATCATGCTTAGAAGTAAAAATGATGATGATTAGGACATACGCAAATGTCCTGTTACACCGCGTGGCAAAGTACTATGAAGTTGAAAATCGAATAAGGAATAAGGAAAATTTGGATTTGTTCCTTATTCCTTATTCGCAGTTTATATCTGCTGGATTTTATAACCTATACCATCATGCTTAGAAGTAAAAATGATGATGATTAGGACATACGCAAATGTTCTGTTACACCGCGTGGCAAAGTACTGTGAAGTTGAAAATCGAATAAGGAATAAGGAAAATTTGGATTTGTTCCTTATTCCTTATTCGCAGTTGATACCTGCTGGATTTCGAAACCTATACCATCATGCTTAGAAGTAAAAATGATGATGATTAGGACATACGCAAATGTTCTGTTACACCGCGTGGCAAAGTACTATGAAGTTGAAAATCGAATAAGGAATAAGGAAAATTTGGATTTGTTCCTTATTCCTTATTCGCAGTTGATAGTTGCTGGATTTCGAAACCTATACCATCATGCTGAGAAGTAAAAATGATGATGATTAGGACATACGCAAATGTCCTGTTACACCGCGTGGCAAAGTACTATGAAGTTGAAAATCGAATAAGGAATAAGGAAAATTTTGATTTGTTCCTTATTCCTTATTCGCAGTTTATATCTGCTGGATTTTGAAACCTATACCATCATGCTTAGAAGTAAAAATGATGATGATTAGGACATACGCAAATGTTCTGTTACACCGCGTGGCAAAGTACTGTGAAGTTGAAAATCGAATAAGGAATAAGGAAAATTTGGATTTGTTCCTTATTCCTTATTCGCCGTTGATACCTGCTGGATTTCGAAACCTATACCATCATGCTTAGAAGTAAAAATGATGATGATTAGGGAATACGCAAATGTTCTGTTACACCGCGTGGCAAAGTACTATGAAGTTGAAAATCGAATAAGGAATAAGGAAAATTTTGATTTGTTCCTTATTCCTTATTCGCAGTTGATACTTGCTGGATTTTGAAACCTATACCATCATGCTTAGAAGTAAACATGATGATGATTAGGACATACGCAAATGTCCTGTTACACCGCGTGGCAAAGTACTATGAAGTTGAAAATCGAATAAGGAATAAGGAAAATTTGGATTTGTTCCTTATTCCTTATTCGCAGTTTATATCTGCTGGATTTTGAAACCTATACCATCATGCTTAGAAGTAAAAATGATGATGATTAGGACATACGCAAATGTTCTGTTACACCGCGTGGCAAAGTACTGTGAAGTTGAAAATCGAATAAGGAATAAGGAAAATTTGGATTTGTTCCTTATTCCTTATTCGCCGTTGATACCTGCTGGATTTCGAAACCTATACCATCATGCTTAGAAGTAAAAATGATGATGATTAGGGAATACGCAAATGTTCTGTTACACCGCGTGGCAAAGTACTATGAAGTTGAAAATCGAATAAGGAATAAGGAAAATTTGGATTTGTTCCTTATTCCTTATTCGCAGTTGATACTTGCTGGATTTTGAAACCTATACCATCATGCTTAGAAGTAAAAATGATGATGATTAGGACATACGCAAATGCCCTGTTACACCGCGTGGCAAAGTACTATGAAGTTGAAAATCGAATAAGGAATAAGGAAAATTTGGATTTGTTCCTTATTCCTTATTCGCAGTTTATATCTGCTGGATTTTGAAACCTATACCATCATGCTTAGAAGTAAAAATGATGATGATTAGGACATACGCAAATGTTCTGTTACACCGCGTGGCAAAGTACTGTGAAGTTGAAAATCGAATAAGGAATAAGGAAAATTTGGATTTGTTCCTTATTCCTTATTCGCCGTTGATACCTGCTGGATTTCGAAACCTATACCATCATGCTTAGAAGTAAAAATGATGATGATAAGGGAATACGCAAATGTTCTGTTACACCGCGTGGCAAAGTACTATGAAGTTGAAAATCGAATAAGGAATAAGGAAAATTTGGATTTGTTCCTTATTCCTTATTCGCAGTTGATACTTGCTGGATTTTGAAACCTATACCATCATGCTTAGAAGTAAAAAATGATGATGATTAGGACATACGCAAATGTCCTGTTACACCGCGTGGCAAAGTACTATGAAGTTGAAAATCGAATAAGGAATAAGGAAAATTTGGATTTGTTCCTTATTCCTTATTCGCAGTTTATATCTGCTGGATTTTGAAACCTATACCATCATGCTTAGAAGTAAAAATGATGATGATTAGGACATACGCAAATGTTCTGTTACACCGCGTGGCAAAGTACTGTGAAGTTGAAAATCGAATAAGGAATAAGGAAAATTTGGATTTGTTCCTTATTCCTTATTCGCCGTTGATACCTGCTGGATTTTGAAACCTATACCATCATGCTTAGAAGTAAAAATGATGATGATTAGGGAATACGCAAATGTTCTGTTACACCGCGTGGCAAAGTACTATGAAGTTGAAAATCGAATAAGGAATAAGGAAAATTTGGATTTGTTCCTTATTCCTTATTCGCAGTTGATACTTGCTGGATTTTGAAACCTATACCATCATGCTTAGAAGTAAAAATGATGATGATTAGGACATACGCAAATGTCCTGTTACACCGCGTGGCAAAGTACTATGAAGTTGAAAATCGAATAAGGAATAAGGAAAATTTGGATTTGTTCCTTATTCCTTATTCGCAGTTTATATCTGCTGGATTTTAAAACCTATACCATCATGCTTAGAAGTAAAAATGATGATGATTAGGACATACGCAAATGTTCTGTTACACCGCGTGGCAAAGTACTGTGAAGTTGAAAATCGAATAAGGAATAAGGAAAATTTGGATTTGTTCCTTATTCATTATTCGCCGTTGATACCTGCTGGATTTCGAAACCTATACCATCCTGCTTAGAAGTAAAAATGATGATGATTAGGACATACGCAAATGTTCTGTTACACCGCGTGGCAAAGTACTATGAAGTTGAAAATCGAATAAGGAATAAGGAATAAGGAACAAGGAATAAGGAATAAGGAACAAGGAATAAGGAATAAGGAATAAGGAATAAGGAACAAGGAATAAGGAATAAGGAACCAACTTAACACTCGTGGCTAAAAGCTGGGTCCACAACCTCCTTTTCCAGGATCATAACCTTTACTAATCTAAGTCAGTAATTGTTCTTGTAAAACTTTTTGTTTGTTCATGCAAGCTAAATAGTGTACTAACCTGAAATTCATTAACCTTTATCGCGCTGAACACGATAATCCTTATCTTTGTAAACAGTGTAGGTCCTGATCAGATTGCTTCTGCCCTCTGAGCCAGATCCGCACCGTTTTTCATGCAGTTTTTGAATAGCATGCATACATTATATTAATTGGTTTAGTTACGAGGATAGTTCTAGTTCAGTGAACCTGAACACTGATAATTACCTAATAAATAAATAGAGTGTTTGTTTTTATTGGAGTTAAACGGCCCAGTCAACACTATTTTAGGTCATTTTTGAGCCGGTCAGTTTACCTTTCCACACTTTTCCTGGGCAGGCGTATACGTAAGCGGTTAACCAGTACAGTGTACATTGTTTTCGCCAGAAAGTGACAACTGCTTTTCTTGAATCAGGGAAGGGAGAGAATGACAGTAGAAAATATTTCATAATCAATCTCTACGAAAGAATGTTGTCGTCCCCGGTAGGTATCGAACCCGCGTCCTCCTGATCACCAGTCAGGCGCGCATCCGACTTAGCTACCGAGGCCGGATAAATAAATAAATAATTTAATAAATAAATATGTGAACAAAAATAAGATTATCCCCCATCATCACCATAATTGACGAAACCGAGGAATGATTTTTTTTATTTTTTTTTTTGTTTTACGGCCCTATCAAAATTATTTCACTCATATCGAGCCGATCGTTAATCAGAGGCAGAGGTGGGTGAAAACCGGAGTACCCGGAGAAAACCACCTGACCTACCGTTGAAGATTTTGGCGTCTCACATGTGACCCGAGCCATGTCCGAAAATATGTCCGTACGTCTATCCATCAATACATCCATCCACCGATCCATCCAGATTTCCATCCAATTAATAAGGATAATTTGGTTTCATATTCTTATTGAAATTTATTTAAAAAAGTATTTTAGAGGTTTGAAATATTATCAAAAGAGCAGAAAAGTAAAAAAAGGAGCGTGTTATTATATTAATCTTTAAAGAATGCCGCAATGTAATTAGAATTATATATTGAAATAAAAGAGGGGGATTTTCAAATGTATCTTCCATTCTTCTTAAACGGGAATATAGGTTTTCTATTTAGTAACGTTATAATATATACTAAATATATATAATATAAAGGTTCTAATATTCGTGGCTCCCTATCAAAATAATCAAATCAGCAATAAAATAAAACAAAAACCTCATCGGGCATCCAACCCGATCTCCTATTTAAGTGGAAGCCCCGTGAGAAGCAAAGTGGGGCCGAAGTGTCTAGATATATGGGGCCGACGTGTCTAGGGGCCGAGGTGTCCAGGGGCCGACCCGTCTAGGGTTTCAATTTTATGTGGGGCCGAGATGGTTTGGGGGCCGGGGTGTCTAGGGGCCGAAGTGTCTAGGGGCCGAGGTGGTTTTGGGGCCGAAGTGTCCTGTTACCCAACAGAACCATCTCGTTAAAGGTACGTTGTGGATGCGCGTTGAAGCGGATCATTAATTACGGGTTTCGGGATTCCGCCTCCGTGAGGCGGCGCAAAACGTCTAAGTTCTGGGCGTTTGTCCCTCAAAGACATGTTAAAAATCAAAGTAGTAACAGTGCCGAATATCTACTTTACCGTGTATAAGGATTGCTACAAAGAAAAATCAAAGTAATAGCAGTACCGTAAATCTATCTTATTGTCTTGCCTCGAAAAAATCAAAGTACTAACGGCACCTCAAATTTTCTGAAAAAAAAATCAAAGTACAAAAGTACCTAAAAGTTTGAGAAAAAAAATCAAAGTACATTTTTGGCACGAATAGGATTCGCACCTATAACCTCCTGCTTTCCTTAGTATTACGGTGTCCTAAACTTTCACAGCTTCACATAGCAAATGTAGGCGAGGCACTTTAATTTTTATGGTCAAGATAATTCCTTGAGAAACTCTTTTAACACCAAAACAAAGGGCTATGTTATATTAATTACCAAAAAAAAGTCCTCAAAAAATATCCTTGCCAGTTCTGAGAAAATTAGGATTTAATCCGCAGAAAAACAATAAATAAGTAATGGTCCAATAATAGCACCATACACTGTTTTACCGGCTGTAAGGCGAGCTCTCCTCACGCGCAAACAAATGACGTCATTAAAAACAAAATATACGTCACAAATTGCTAAAGTGCAGTCTATAATTTATTATTAAAAAGAGAACGAAGAAGCTTTCCCTTGATTGATAAATGGAAATATTTGCTCCAAATCGTTCGAGATATGATACACGGAGGCTATGCATTTTCCCAAATCTATCCATCAATATGTGTTTGAATCCACAAAATCAAAAGGAAATCCAGTTGAAGGTTTGGCGGACACAAGCAGACGATGCAGACTCCCGCTGTTTTCTATATTCTATTGTATTTCCTTGTAGGCTATTGATAAACAAGATCTATGTTCAAGTTGTAAAAATAAACATTTTGGGGGGTCTGGGGGTCAGAATGTCTCATGTCAAAAATTTAATGTATGGAAGCACATTTGTGCCATCAGAATCAAATCAATTAATATCATAAATATGTGTATACGGTGTATTCTGGTAACATTGCGCACATAAGATTTTGAAAGCTAAGTGTGACTTTGGGAAAGCAACCACTCAAAAATCACAATCAGAACAATTGCAACACTGTCCTATCTACTTACTGCAATAGAAATTGGCCGCTGAGTTTTAAACAGGCAGGAAAAATAATACTAAGAAAAGGGATACCCCCTTGAATTTGATTTACAAATTTTGTCTCCCAACATTGCGCACAATAACTGTTTTGAGCTGATTGAACACAAAGGTTGACCCAAACAACCTTAAAAGGGGCAAAATCCGGATGAGAAAAAATATCTTTCAGCTAATTTTCCATGAGGAATCCATATATGAAATCTCAAAACCCTAGCATACAAGCTTCTAAAGTTATGCTATGCATCACAATGCATGTACCGAAAGTGACAAAGGGCCATTAGCCACACAGTATTTTTTGGAATTTAGTCGAAAGTTAATCAGGACATCTACAAATCAGCACCAATCTTTTCACCAACTTACAAGGTTCTAGCTCCAATAGATTTTGAGATATGTTGCTGACAAGATTTTATAAAAACAAAAATTCAAAGGGCAATAACTTTTGAAAGGGAAATAATCCGGATAAGAAAAAAATACGTGTTAGCTAATTTTCCATGAAGAATCCATATATGAAATTTCAAAACCCTAGTATGCACGGTTCTTGCGTTATGCTATGCATCAAAGGCGTAACGGAAGTTCGAATGGACGAACCAGAAGCAATATGCCCCTCCAAAAAAGTTGGGGTCATAAAAAAAAAGAAACATTACGAAAACAAGCATATTGAAATCTATTGGAAGATTTGATCACCCAAAAAATTTCCAGAGAAAATTCTGATGTTTTTCTTATTCATCACGAAAACGAGACGTTGCTTCCAATTTTGTGGGACTTTTACCTGACATTGAGATAAAATGACATCTCAGTCCCTGCCGCCCAATGAATCCAAAAGAGTTTACATGCATGGACAGGCTGACTCGCAGCAACTTTTCTGGACAGGCTTAGACATTCTCAGCGGTTTAACAGTACTAATGTGCGGTCGGTATCAGTTCTGTGCGGAAGCATCATGCAGCCCAATCTATTACTCCAAGCCCAGATCGGACCCTGCCCATAGGGGCTTGAAGAAATATATGGGCTGCATGATGCTTCCGCGCAGAGCTGAATCCGGCCCGCACACTAGTACTGGTAAACCGCTTAGATGATCTAAGCCTGTCCAGGAACCGCGGTGCGAGGCGGACCGTCCATGTTAATAAACCCTATTGGTTTCATTGGGCGACAGGGCTTGAGATGTCATTTCATCTCAATGTCGGGTAAAATTCCCACAAAATTGGAAGCAACGTCTCCAAAATGACCTTTAAAGTGTTGACGGGGACATGACCTTTACAGTGTTGACGGGGACGTTAAACCTCAAATCAACCAAACCAAGCCCAGATTGGTGTGGTCGTAAAACACGCCTATATAATATTGACCCCTCCAACCCACTTTTATATTGTAAAACTGTGGTTTACAGGGATAAACATTAAATTTCTTATATCAGCGCGAAAACATAATTGTGGGTACTCGGTAGAACCGCCAAGTTCAGGCGGTTCTTAGTCGAGCTCCGCAATCTATGTTTTGAGCAGAAATAAAAAAAAACTCATTTTTTAATCTTAAAATTCCATTTTTGGTCTGAAAAGTTGACAATGTTTTTGTTTAGGCGTGTTTCGTAATGTCTGCTCAAAAGCATAGATTGTGGGTACTCGATAGAAACCCCTTCCTCATCGAGTTTTAGTTTATACTAATTTATTTTTGTTCGATTGCGATGAAAGTCTCAAACTTAATCACTCATTACGGATGTTTACACGTGCGCGAGGGAGAGGCAGTTGACTTTTACACCACTGCTACCCATATACACCTGGGTGGGGTGGGGCAGTGGGGAGTTTTAGGGCGTATACATGTACATTATTTTTCTTATTTCTGCTCAAAGAAGTCTCCATGGTGTAGTGGTTAAGCTACTAACCTCATAAACCAGGAGATATGGGTTCGATCCAAGGGCTTCTCCAGACTCTCAGATGAGTCTTTAAACCGAGGTCCGGTCTCCGTAGGCAGGGGTTTCATCAATTGACGGGTACTGGGGATTTTCCCGTTTGCTTAGACATTATTCCCCTGCTATGCTTCATAAATTTGGCTTTATTCAGATAACATTGAAAATCACAATCGTATCTTTCCTTGAAATCTGGATGCCGAAATGTTTTTGAAACCACTGCATATGACATTTGCTGTTGACGGGACGTAAACCTCAAACACACTCACTCACTTAATTCTGCTCAAAACATAGATGAGGCAGTTCTATTGAGTATCAACAATCTCAGAAGTTATGTTTTTGAGCAGAAAAATAATATATAACCCCTAAACCTCAAGTGTTTCTAGTTTATATATAAAAGTGGGTTAGTGGGGGTCAAAATTACATAGGCATGTTTTGTGATGTGCCACAGTTTGCTTTTGATTTTCCTTTTTTGATTTTGTTTTATGTGACATTGTTGATAAGATTTGTAAATCCTTATTTGATATCTGTGACTCTTTTTACACTTTATGGTAACTGACACATTTTAGTTCTACACAAATTAATGTGTGCTTAGCATAGACTCAAGCTTTTTGTAAAGCTAATACTTGTTTTTCCATATTTCACACAAAAATATAAAAAAAAAAAAAAATAAATTTAAAGAAAACTTTTATCTTCAGAATTTTTAGTATTTTTCCCCAAATAGAAATATTCATTTTGGATGATTTAATGAAGTCAAGTATTAATTGTTTAACATACGCCAGTAATATTAATTTTGTCCTGGTTTTTGTGATTTTTCTTCATTTTTCGTATTTTTTCACCTCCCAAAAATACCCTTTCCCCTCGGATTTTTTTTGAGGACTTTTTTTCTATAAATCAGGACACTTTCCTGATACTAAAACTGCTGATAACATTTCTCAAGGAATTAGTTGTGGGTCAAGGGTCATTTCCAGCTAAATGTACTGGCCTAATGTGAAATATCCACACATTGGCGTTTGTTAAAATGAGATGCCCCTCAAAGACGTGTTAAAAGTCAAAGTAATAACAACATCTTAAATCCTAATTTAAGACATCCATCCATCCATCCATCCATCCATCCATCCATCCATTCATCCATCCATCCATCCATCCATCCATCCATCCATCCATCCATCCCCATCCATCCATCCATCCATCCATCCATACAAAGACCTTCGGGACCCTGTCTCGGTGAGGCGGCTCGTAACGCATGAGTTTTAGGCGTTTAATTTATTAGAATGAGGTTGTCCCTCAAAGCCTAAAAATAGCCACCAAGCACACACACAACACACAAAAAAATATTCACTGCACATACACCTAAAAACGGAAAATTCCTCAAACCCTAATTGAATGCGAAAAGTTTAAAACGACATACCCGATCAGAGCTTTGCGCCATCCTAACAGACAATAACTTCTATTAGATAAAGCCTATGTTTAATATGGCTACGACGCATACCGATTGGTTGCTATTAATAACCGACTTATGCTGTGAACAAATGATAGCCTCGTTTTGAAATCGGCGAAGAAAACACAAAGATTGTTGTAAATAACTTCAGTCTCAAACGAATCCGCAAAGACAAAACACGACGCGTTCTGTTCCAGGTAGGATGGGAAGGTTTCTGACATTATATCGCGCTTGCGGCGGAGAGGAGTGCATCAAAAATGATATGCACGTAATTAATGAAATTAACTGGGAATTTCAATGAAAGGGGCCTATATAATTGGATCGAGGACAACTATAAGTTTCACTATGGCCAGGAACCCCAACTCACTTTTTACAAGGTAACTTCTCACCATGACGGGAAGGCAATACGAGCTACACCAGAAAGCAGATCTACGATACGGTAAAGCACTACTGGAAGCGGCTAAAGCAAAAGCTAAGGAGTGGTCAGTGTTATTTCTTCCCACCCACAAGAACTCCACCGACGGATAGTGGCGACAAGCCCGCCAGATATAAGCTGAGTACTGGAGAGCTGTATTCGTTACCCACGTCTGGAGAGAAATGTCCCATGAATTTGAAAGATATTGAATTTTACGAAAAATGGTTCAAAGACTTACTCGCTTTTGTAATAGAATATCTAAGAGATGAGACCCTTAGCTTAGCTGTATCTGATTAGACGTATTTGCAAATCGAACACCACCACCCGCCATCACCACCACCAAGTACGGTTTCCAGTCGGACATGTGCACTTTTCTCAAATCATACAATTTGAGAAAAGTGTCCGACTTGGTGGTGGTGATGGCGGGTGGTGGTGTGTGGCGTGTGGTGTTGGTGTGTGTGAGTGTGTGTGTGTGGAAGCGGGTTTTTTTTGGCAATAAGGAATCAAATTTTTGCAATAAGGAATCCAATTTTTGCAATAAGGGATCACGTTTTGGGTAATAAGGAATGCCATTTTGTGTAATAAGGAATCGCGTTTAGTGCAATGAGGAATCGCGTTTTGCGCAATAAGGAATCGCGTTTTGTGCAATAAGAAGGGATCACGTTTTTTTGCAATAAGGAATCAAATTTTTGCAATAAGGTATCTATTTTTGTGCAATATTTGCAAATGTCCCCAAAAGGGCCACTAGGCATATGTGGGATACGTGTACTGAAATTCAGAAAAGCTTGTTATAATACATAAAGGTAATCTATTCTTAACAAGTTTAAACGGCGTTTAAAGGAACTGACCTAACCCCATTTCAGCCGAATGAGTTCTTCCATCTTAGACGAGTGCAGACAATTTAAAGTGCGAACTGGGCGAATATTTTTCTCATTAATTTCAATACCTTTTCGTCCAATACATTAATCTATCTACGACAGAGGTAATTTTCCGTTTTCCTGGAGTATTTCATAACTAGTTGTAATGATGTAAGGTAGGATTTGAAGTTTAACGTCCCCGTCAACACTGTAAAGGTCATTTTGGAGACGTTGCTCCCAATTTTGTGTGACTTTGACACGACATTGAGATGAAATGACATCTCAAACCCTGTCGACCGATGAAAACCATGTTTATAAACGTGGACTGGCCGACTCGCACCGCTTTGCCTGGGTAACCTTAGAACCTTACCAGTATGCGGTCGGTTTAAGCGTGGAAGCATCGTGCAGCTCCACCTATTTCTTCAAGCCCCTATGAGAGGGGCGGCTGAAGTTTTAAATAGACGTTTTTGTCAACAATGAATCACGTTTTTGGCAATAAGGAATCAAATTTTTGCAAAAAGGAATCCAATTTTTGCAATAAGGGATCACGTTTTGGGTAATAAGGAATGCCATTTTGTGTAATAAGGAATCGCGTTTAGTGTAATGAGGAATCGCGTTTTGTGCAATAAGGAATCGCGTTTTCTGCAATAAGGAATCGCGTTTTGTGCAATAAGAAATCTCATTTTGTGCATTAAGGAATCGCGTTTTGTGCAATAAGGAATCGCGTTTTGTGCAATAAGGAATCGCGTTTTGTGCAATAAGGAATCGCATTTTGTGCAATAAGGAATCGCGTTTTGTGCAATAAGAAATCTCATTTTGTGCAATAAGGAATCGCGTTTTGTGCAATAAGGAATCGCGTTTTGTGCAATAAGGAATCGCGTTTTGTGCAATAAGGAATCGCGTTTTCTGCAATAAGGAATCGCGTTTTCTGCAATAAGGAATCGCGTTTTGTGCAATAAGGAATCTCATTTTGTGCAATAAGGAATCGCGTTTTGTGCAATAAGGAATCGCGTTTTGTGCAATAAGGAATCGCGTTATGTGCAATAAGGAATAGCGTTTTGTGCAATAAGGAATCTCATTTTGTGCAATAAGGAATCGCGTTTTGTGCAATAAGGAATCGCGTTTTGTGCAATAAGGAATGGCGTTTTGTGCAATAAGGAATCGCGTTTTGTGCAATAAGAAATCTAATTTTGTGCAATAAGGAATCGCGTTTTGGGCAATAAGGAATCGCGTTTTGTGCAATAAGAAATCTCATTTTGTGTATTAAAGAATCACGTTTTGTGCAATAAGGAATCGCGTTTTGTGCAATAAGGAATCGCGTTTTGTGCAATAAGAAATCTCATTTTGTGCATTAAAGAATCGCGTTTTGTGCAATAAGGAATCCCGTTTTGTGCAATAAGGAATCGCGTTTTGTGCAATAAGGAATCGCGTTTTGTGTAATAAGGAATCCCAATTTGTGTAATAAGGAATCGCGTTTTTTGCAATAAGTATAATAAAAATCAAAAATGAGTTCCTTTAAGAGCAATGAAAACATTCATTAGAAAGAAGATGGGTCATACTACGTTGTTTAGGCTAATAAAGCCTCATCAGTGACCCTGTAATGATCTGGCAAAGAAAGCCAGAGGAAACGTACTGCAATTTTGCGAATTTCGAATAGGCAGTCGATTCAAAGACTGATATAAATCAAAATGGGTCCAAATAATTAAAAACCTGTCTAGAATATGAGTCTAAACCAATAATTTATCAAGTTCCGATTTCTCAGAATATTCACGCTGATCTCAAAGGACCAAAAGTAAAATATAAACTGCACTATGGTTGATGTACGGGGAGACGTTTTACGGCCGCCACACGGCACAACACCAGCTGCAGTGAAGGCGAATAAAAATAAAAAATGAGTTCCAATCTCATTTTGTGTAATAAGGAATCCCGTTTTGTGCAATAAGGAATCGCGTTTTGTGCAATAAGGAATCGCGTTTTGTGCAATAAGGAATCGCGTTTTGTGTAATAAGGAATCCCGTTTTGTGCAATAAGGAATCGCGTTTTGTGCAATAAGGAATCGCGTTTTGTGTAATAAGGAATCGCGTTTTGTGTAATAAGGAATCCCGTTTTGTGTAATAAGGAATCGCGTTTTTTGCAATAAGGATAATGAAAATCAAAAATGAGTTCCTTTAAGAGCAATGAAAACATTCATAAGAAAGAAGATAGGTCATACTACGTTGTTTCGGCTAATAAAGCCTCATCAGTGACCCTGTAATGATCTGGCAAAGAAAGCCAGAGGAAACGTACTGCAATTTTGCGAATTTCGAATAGGCAGTCGATTCAAAGACTGATATAAATCAAAATGGGGTCCAAATAATTAAAAACCTGTCTAGAATATGAGTCTAAACCAATAATTTATTTCCGATTTCTCAGAATATTCACGCTGATCGCAAAGGACCAAAAGTAAAATATAAACTGCACTATGGTTGATGTACGGGGAGACGTTTTACGGCCGCCACACGGCACAACACCAGCTGCAGTGAAGGCAAATAAAAAATCAAAAATGAGTTCCAATCTCATTTTGTGTAATAAGGAATCCCGTTTTGTGCAATAAGGAATCGCGTTTTGTGCAATAAGGAATCGCGTTTTGTGCAATAAGGAATCGCGTTTTCTGCAATAAGGAATCCCGTTTTGTGCAATAAGAAATCTCATTTTGTGTATTAAAGAATCGCGTTTTGTGCAATAAGGAATCGCGTTTTGTGCAATAAGGAGTCTCATTTTGTGCAATAAGGAATCTCATTTTTGTGTAATAAGGATAAACTAGCATATTCAAATGACAAAAAAAAACTTTAGTGTATTTGTCGTCCAATATCTGTATGAAGTCAAGACTTTCAGTGTCTCTCCTCTTAACTCGTTTGAGTCTACTTCTGTTCCCAAGTGTTCGATTTGCAAATACGTCTAATCAGATACAGCTAAGCTAAGGGTCTCATCTCTTAGATATTCTATTACAAAAGCGAGTAAGTCTTTGAACCATTTTTCGTAAAATTCAATATCTTTCAAATTCATGGGACATTTCTCTCCAGACGTGGGTAACGAATACAGCTCTCCAGTACTCAGCTTATATCTGGCGGGCTTGTCGCCACTATCCGTCGGTGGAGTTCTTGTGGGTAGGAAGAAATAACACTGACCACTCCTTAGCTTTTGCTTTAGCCGCTTCCAGTAGTGCTTTACCGTATCGTAGATCTGCTTTCTGGTGTAGCTCGTATTGCCTTCCCGTCATGGTGAGAAGTTACCTTGTAAAAAGTGAGTTGGGGTTCCTGGCCATAGTGAAACTTATAGTTGTCCTCGATCCAATTATATAGGCCCCTTTCATTGAAATTCCAGTTAATTTCATTAATTACGTGCATATCATTTTTGATGCACTCCTCTCCGCCGCAAGCGCGATATAATGTCAGAAACCTTCCCATCCTACCTGGAACAGAACGCGTCGTGTTTTGTCTTTGCGGATTCGTTTGAGACTGAAGTTATTTACAACAATCTTTGTGTTTTCTTCGCCGATTTCAAAACGAGGCTATCATTTGTTCACAGCATAAGTCGGTTATTAATAGCAACCAATCGGTATGCGTCGTAGCCATATTAAACATAGGCTTTATCTAATAGAAGTTATTGTCTGTTATGATGGCGCAAAGCTCTGATCGGGTATGTCGTTTTAAACTTTTCGCATTCAATTAGGGTTTGAGGAATTTTCCGTTTTTAGGTGTATGTGCAGTGAATATTTTTTTGTGTGTTGTGTGTGTGCTTGGTGGCTATTTTTAGAAAGAAACGTCAGTTACTATATTTAGCCTCATTCATGGTTTGAGTTTCATGAGGTCGTTATTTTCGAAACAAGCGTCAGTTACTATAAATAGTCTCATTAAACATGTCTTAACGTGCACCCACAACATGTCCTTTGAGGGACAACCTCATTCTAATAAATTAGACGCCTAAAACTCATGCGTTACGAGCCGCCTCACCGAGACAGGGTCCCGAAGGTCTTTGTATGGATGGATGGATGGATGGATGGATGGCTGGATGGATGGATGGATGGATGGATGGGGATGGATGGATGGATGAATGGATGGATGGATGGATGGATGGATGTCTTAAATTAGGATTTAAGATGTTGTTATTACTTTGACTTTTAACACGTCTTTGAGGGGCATCTCATTTTAACAAACGCCAATGTGTGGATATTTCACATTCGCTATGTGAAGCTGTGAACGTTTAGGACACCGTAATACTAAGGAAAGCAGGAGGTTATAGGTGCGAATCCTATTCGTGCCAAAAATGTACTTTGATGTTTTTTTCTCAAAATTTTAGGTACTTTTGTACTTTGATTTTTTTTTTTTTTCAGAAAATTTGAGGTGCCGTTAGTACTTTGATTTTTTCGAGGCAAGACAATAAGATAGATTTACGGTACTGCTATTACTTTGATTTTTCTTTGTAGCAATCCTTATACACGGTAAAGTAGATACTCGGTACTGTTACTACTTTGATTTTTAACATGTCTTTGAGGGACAAACGCCCAGAACTTAGACGTTTTGCGCCGCCTCACGGAGGCGGAATCCCGAAACCCGTAATTAATGATCCGCTTCAACGCGCATCCACAACGTACCTTTAACGAGATGGTTCTGGTGTATGTATGTCTGAGGCGGTGATTATTTAGATGTCCGAACACGCTCCATTGGCATCCTTTGCGGGGGTGAACGCTAAAAAAAAGCACACCGTCCTTCGGATCGGGGCGTTAACTTGAGGTCCCCCTGTGCAGGTAGAGTCATCTCCTGTGCAGTTTAAATACCCCTACCGATATAAAGTTAGAGAACAATGTGAAAAAACAGCGTATAAATTTATATGCCATTTATGCTTGATCTCAGTGCGCTGAACTAATGTTTTTCTCGTGGTCTAACCCATAATGGAATCTTCTGCCGAAAATTATGGAGTGTTCCAATAAAAGCGGTGTTAAGTTAGCGATAAGCTGTGCGAGATTAATAAGGTCAAGACCTACATGGAACGCCGCGTCTGATCTGGGCCCGCACTGTTTGCAAATGTCCCCCGAAAAGGACCACTAGGCATATGCGGAAAACGTGTATCGAAATTGAGAAAATATTTGTTATAATACATAAAGGTCATCAAACGGCGTTTAAAGGAACTGACTTAACCCCGTTTAAGCCGAATGAGTTCTCCCATCCTAGACGAGTGTAGACATTTCGGCCCGTGTCCGAACACGCTCCATTGGCATCATTTGCTGATGGGGTGAAAGCCAAAACGTGTACCGTCCGTCGGTTCGGGGCGTTAACTGGAGGCCCTCTATGCTGGAAGAGACATCTCCTATGTTCTAGAAAGGGTTATCCTTTGGAAGCAAGGAATACACCACAGAACTGGAATATACGGAGTGTAGATGTTTTCTGGGGCAGACTAGCTAACTTCGGCCATTTAAGTCTCATCAGTGACCCTCAAATATTTTCAAAATTCCACATTGAAATCAGTGACACCAAAGGCCAAGAAAATATAAACTACACAATGATGTAGGGAAGGGGACGTTTATCGGCCGCCACACATCCCCAGACAACAGCTGTAGTGACGTTAAATATGTTCTAGAAAGGGTTATCATTTGGAAGCAAGGAATACACCACACAACTGGAAAATATGGAGTGTACATATTTTCGGGGCCAGACTAGCTAGTTTCGGCCATTTAGGACTCAAGAAGACCCCCTATCGTAATTACACGATTACTGCGTAGGCTGTCAACCCTGCAACCCGAAGTGTATATAATGTACAACCGCGAGTAATGGTTAAATGTGACCGATCGCGGTATAAGAAAGAAAAAAAGATACGGAGACGAAATGACATCTCGAGCCCTATCGCTCGATGAAACCTATAGAGTTTATAGGGGCCTCCTCGCACCGCTTTGCCTTGGCAGCCTTAGAACCTTACCAGAATGCGGTCGTTTCGGGTATGCGCAGCCCCATCTTTTTCTTCAAGCCCCGATGAGCTCGGGCGGCTGAAGTTTAAAAATAGAAATGAATCGGAATTCATAAAAGTTAATACCTGGGTAAGTGTTGAAAAAATAATTAATGCGATCTAATTTTAATGACCCGTAACGCGGTAAAACTGATATAAACCCATTTAAGTCGAATGAGTTTCTTAGACGAGTGAAGACAATTCAAAGGGCGAAATGGGGCGAATGTTTATCTCATCAATTTTCATCTACGACAGAGAGAATTTTCCGTCTTACAATGGCGATGTATAAATAAACTAGTCGAAGTTAGAAAAAAAAATAGCGTATAAAAGGCTTGAAATGGTGTCGAATTTAATGACTCAGCGCTGTAACGCGATAAAAACTGACCAAAGGCCATTTAAGCCGAATGAGTTCTTTCTTCTTAGACGAGTGGAATCGACAGGTAGTCGAAAAATGGCATTTACTGCCACGCCTTTGCAGATATTTTGATAAAACTTTGATAGAAATATACCATCTACGATGCGATTTTAGACCTCTTGCCGATTTTTTTTATGAAAAAGTCATGATTCAAGACATTCCCGTATAATAGCCCGTACCGTTTGCCTAGGGTCGTGTCATCAGGATCTCGTTCCATTTATAGGATGTTAGGCTTGAAACGGCGAGTGCTCGTAATGAGTGCGGAATGGGCGAATGTTTTTCTCATTATAGATCCACGTTGGTCTAATCCATATGTATAACAATGGACTCTCCATGACTAATAAGTACGGAGTGTTCCAGTTTCCGATAGTTAGTGGTGAAGACCTACACCGGTCTGAAAGGTCATCTAGGGTCAGCTGACGTATTAAACGAAGAGTTTAGCCATTCTGCAATCATTTAGTGACGAGGCAGCAAAGAGAGAAGGCAAAATAATGCGAGTTATTAGTTTAATTGTCATCTGCTAAATATTTTGACATCTAATTTAGTCAAAACTGGAGGGCTCGAGCTTCACCGCTCCTATCCGGTTCCATATGGCTCGGATCAAGATAAAATGGCTTCAAAACAGGAAGCCTACTCGCTTACGAGAGGGGACCGGAATGAGATTCCGGAGATCTAGAGTGATTGTCGAAGGGCTGGACAACATGTGAGATACGGATCTGATGGATATGGTGTCTCTGTCTAAACAGTCACCCGGCGGCCACCTTGGCCTACAAAGGGGACCCCCGCAAGGTCACCCGACTAGAAACTATACGGATTGATCAGTCACGATCGGTGTATGTTCGATAATTCGTAAAAAGGGGTCACCCCTCCACCTTGTAGATGAGCCTGTATATATAGAAGACCCCCGTGCCCTAGGACGTGACGCTACCTTCCCGTGGTCTATGGCGTTTCTACTAAACGCGTCACCCCCTCTCCGCAAAGGTCATCCGGCGGCACCCGCGCGAGGGTCAGAAATGGCGGCCATTTCGGTCACAAACCCAATGGAGCGACCCCCGCGAGGTCATCGAGGGTCAAAATGGCGGCCATCTTGTCGACCGGCTTGTGACGTCATTGGCACCAAAGAGACCCATATACTACTATTAAGCAAGCACCTGAGGGATAACCAAAACGTGCTTGCTTAGCTTATATCACTCACTCTCTGGGCTAATTCAGTAGACGACAGATTTTTCTTTTTATATTTTCATTATTTTTCCCACCCCATGCACAATTTGCACGAACTGTCTAAGCCTGTTTTCTGGGAAAAACAAGAAAAATATTTCAAAAGGCCGTATGAAAAAATACCCAGCATGCCGAGCGTAAAGACATGTGCTTGCTCAGTACAGGTCAACCTTTTAGGTACCAAATGCATGCTTGCTTAAGACAGGTTGCTGACTCTAAGGAGGTGGCCATTATGACAAGTTTTACTGTTTAGGTTAAGAAAAGCCCTCCACAGGAACTATATGAGATGAATTAGATAACTGCTGTTTTGTACACCCAATGGTATAAATCATCTTCTGAAGATTTGTTTGAGTTGAGGTTTAACGTCCCCGTCAACACTATTTAGGAGACGTTGCTTCCAATTTTCTGGGATTTTACCCGACATTGAGATGAAATGACATCTCAAGCCCTGTCGCCCAATGAAACCAAAAGGCTTATATGCGTTGGACTCACACCAGTTTGCCTGGACAGGCTTAATTCTTCCATTCACCATTACTCATGTGTGGTCAGTTTCAGCTCTGCGTGGAAGCATCATGCAGCCCAATCTATTTCTTCAAGCCCCGATGGGCGGGGGCGACCATCTTCTGAAGAGGCTCGCCACATAATACACAGCGGGATAACAATGTGCATTTGCGACCCGCGCCCATCGGTGCTTGGAGAAATAGATTTCCTAAGATTGGAATGCATGGTTCATTCGCGCAGAGCTTAAACTGACTGGTAAACCGCTTAGGTCTACGCCTGCCCGAGAAAAAGTGATGCTCCTAGCGGTTTCTTTGGCGATAGGGCTTGAGATATCATTTGATCTCGATGTCGGGTAAAAGTCCCACAAAATCGGAAGCAACGTCTCCAAAATAGTGTCGACGGGGACGTGCAACTTCAGCTCAAACCAAATCATTGTGCATTTATGAGGTACACAAGATAATCAAGGTACAGAGAGGACTGGTGGGCCGATTGTCTCTGAGAATGGGCTGGGATGATGATTCTGAACAAACGTTTTTGTGTAAATCTAAAATACAATTGTAATTTAATCCTTAAGACGCCGAGAAAACTACATCTGAAAATGTCTGCTTTTGACGTCTGCTGAACCTTCTTGCAAACCTTTTAAAAACTATTTTTGGACACAAGCAAACAGTGTGGCCCCAGATCAGACTGCTCCTACGGGAGCAGTCTGATCTGGGTCCACACTGTTTGCAAAAATGACTTTTAAGGTAACCGACAGACGGCAAAACAGACGACAATTGTCGTGACTGGCATGTTATGGGTTAACATAAAACAGTGAGACCCAGCTCAGATGCTGGTTAACACGTTGTCTGATCTGAGTCTACACGTTTAACGGCGTCTTCTCTGGGTCTACACTGTGTGCCAGGGTTCCAGCATAGGATTCCATATTTCACAGATAACTCTTAACACAGCCCTCCGACGTCAACAGTCCTCTGTCGTCAACCCTTAACACAGTTCTCTGACGTCAACTTTAATACATCCCTCTGACGCCAACCTTTAACACAGCCCACTGATGTCAACCCTTAACACAACCCTCTGACGACAACCCTTAACACAGCCATCTGACGTCCACCCTTAACACAGTACTCTGACGTCAACCCTTAACACATCCCTCTGACGTCCACCCTTAACACAGTCCTCTGACGTCCACCCTCAACACATCCCTCTGGCGTCAACCCTTTACACAGCCAACTGAGGTCAACCCTTAACATAGCCCTCTGATGACAACCCTTAATACAGTCCTCTGACGTCCACCCTTAACCGAGCCCTTGACGTCAACCCTTCTTAGCCCTCTGACGTCAACTCTTAACATAGCCCTCTGACGTCAACCCTTAACACAGCCATCTAACGTCAACCATTTACATAACCCTCTGACGTCAACCCTTAACACAGCCCCCTGACGCAACCATTAACATAGTCCTCTGACGTCAACCCTTAGCACAGCCATCTGACGTCAACCCTTCCACAGCCCTCTGACGTCAACCCTTAACACCGCCCTCTGACATAAACCCTTAACATAGCCCTCTGACGTCAACCCTTAACATAGCCCTCTGACGTCAACCCTTAACATAGCCCTCTGACGTCAAACCTTAACATAGCCCTCTGACGTCAAACCTTAACATAGCCCTCTGACGTCAACCCTTAACATAGCCCTCTGACGTCAACCCTTAATA
Source organism: Lucinisca nassula (assembly GCA_963580285.1). NCBI lineage: Eukaryota > Metazoa > Mollusca > Bivalvia > Lucinida > Lucinidae > Lucinisca > Lucinisca nassula. The sequence continues at coordinate 13,410 of CAUZLF010000324.1, read as the reverse complement.
CAGCCCTCTGACGTCAACCCTTACCACAGCCCTCTAATGTCATAGCGACAAGAGTAGCACGGCTATAAATAGTATAATTACCATAGTGAGACCACCTAGGGCTATTCGAACAGTCGAAAGGGGGTCCTTTACTAGAGGACACTAGGTGTAGAAAACACAAAGAAAGTATAATTTAAACCATCTAAATATGTTTTTAAGGGGAATGGACACACCTTCAGGGGAGGCAAATCCTGCAAAAGTATTTTGTCTTCCACGTGAATAGGAGTCAACTCTTAAAGGAAAGAATTTGCTCCTCAGGAGCAAATTCTTTCCTTCAAGAGTAGACATCTTTTCATTGGGACAAGGCTTATAGAAAAGCGAACAGGAAGTCCCGAAAGTTGTCTCCCTTTGAAAAATGGCAGAAAAATTCGCCAGGTGTTCCCATTCCCCTTAAACCATCTAAATATGCTTTTAAGGGGAATGGATACACCTTCAGGGGGTCAACTCCTGCAAAAGTATTTTTGTCTCCCATGTGACTAGGGGTCAACTCTTTAAGAAAAGAATTTGCTCATGAAGATCAAATTCTTTCCTTTAAGAGTAGGTCCCTTTTTCAGAGGGACAGATCTTATAGAAAAGCGAACAGGAAATCCCGAAAGTTGTCTCCCGTTCAAAAATGGCGGACAGACCTGCCACGTGTTCCCATTTCCCTAAAAAGCAGAAATAGTCATAATTTCAGCTGGTCTTTCTGGCGGAATTTACTGTGTAACCGGCCCGTACCTTAATTTTGGGCATGGTTAGCGATAGTCACGTTAAAACAAAAACAAAAAAAAAAGTCACTCCGTGGTGCACTGGACACGCGTTTCAAAACTAGTTTTGCCTGCCTTATCAATAAGGACCTTCACATTCATTCCCGATTAGAGCATTGTTACCTTGTTACCTTTCAGGAAATTCCCCTAATTTAGCTTACAGATAAATTTAACCAGCGTCAAAAAAATTTGATCCGACATCGACACGACGTGATAACGTCGTACCCCTGTTGGCCCAACAGTCTTTGGTGGCTGGGAAAACTTCTTTCACCTTTTACAAGTACTATTACACATGTAGCAAGGGCAAGTAACTCTAACTAGTTTATACCTTCTCAAACATTTTTTTTTTGCAATATCAAGGGATATAAGGGCCGGCCTCGGTAGCTCTGTCGGATGCGCGTCTGACTGGTGATCAGGAGGACGCAGGCTCGATTCCCGCCGGGGTCGGCAACATTCTTTCGTGGAGATTGATCATGAAATCTTTTCTACGGTCATTCTCTCCCTTCCGCTGATTAAAACAGGGCAATTGTCAGTTTCTGGCGGAAGAATGTGTACTGTACTGGTTAACCGCTTACGTATAAGCCTGCCCAGGAAAAGTGTGGAAGGGTAAACTGACCGGCTCAAGAATGACCTAAAATAGTGTTGACTGGCCGTTAAACTCCAAAACAAACAGACAAGGGATATAACTGCTTTGCAACAGAATCTGATGCTGCAATCGAGGATTATAGTCCCTTACTGACATCACGTGAACAAGTTCGTGAAATGAACGCCCCTAAACCCCACTTTAGTAAATAGTGAAAACTGGGGTTTTTGGAGTATACATTATTTTTCTTATTTCTGTTCCAATGCATACGTTGTCGGTGCTCGTTAGAACCGCATCAAATGCGGTTCTAACGAGCACCCACAACCAATGTCTGCAGTATAAATAAGAAAAAATATCATAGATTTTCATCCGAAAAGTATCCATTTTGGAGACGTGAAAAAATACACTGTCGCACGGGTGTGTTTTCGTAATGATATGAAACACGTGTACAACCACAAACAACAACAACAAACACAACAACAACAACAAAAAGACAGGCAAACAAACAAAAAACCGTGTCTTTCTGCCAAATTAAAGGCTGTGTCTGTTCTAACCTCAGCACAAGAAAGCGGACCGACGTCGGACCGACATCGATACGACGTTGCAACGTCATATCGATGTCAACCCGACGCTGGTCTGACTTTTTTGCTGACTTAGTGTTTAAGCAAGTTTCATGTATGGCCTACGGGAAAAGAGGGAATTAAAATGTGTTAACTCTAAAACATCCGTGCGACATAGTGCATGTTTCACATCTGCAAAATGGCTACTTTTTGATGAAAATCCTTTTTGTTATAAGTGTTCAAAACATAGGTTGAGGGTGCTCATTAGACCCGCCACAGTGAGGCGGTTCTAACGAGTACCCACAACCTATGTCTTGGAGCAGAAATAAGAAAAATAATGTATACCCTCCGTTAACCCCAGTTTTCTCTTTATAAAGTGGAGTTTAGGGGGGTCTTCATTTCACGGACTTGTTCACGTGATGGCTCTCAGTACAACTGCGTATCAGCTACAAAACTATTTTTAAGAGAAAATGGGGCTTAACATTTCTCACGAATTGTCTGTCTTATTATTCACGTTAATAAGTCCACTTTAAGGGGAAAAGATACACTTTGAAGGGGGGGGGGGGGCAACTCATGCTAAAGTCTTTTTGTCTCCTTTGTCAATAGGGTTTGTTTGTTTTGTTTGTTGTTTTGGAGTTTAACGGCCTTTCACACTATTTTAGGTCATTTTTGAGCCGGCCAGTTTACATATCCACGCTTTTCCTGGGCACGCTCATACGTAAGCGGTTAACCAGTACAGTGCACAGTCTTTCGCCAGAAATATGTCAACCGGGATCAACTCTTAAACACCTGAGGAGCATATTATGTCCTTTAAGAGTAGATCTCTTTTTCGTTGGAACCGAGTCTGTAAAAAGTGAACAGGAAGTCCCGAAAGCTGTCCCCCTTTGAAAAATGGTGGATTTATTGATTGATTGATTTGACGTTAAACGTCCCCATCAACACTGTATAGGTCATTATGGAGACGTTGTTTCCAATTTTGTGAGACTTTTACCCGACATTGAGATTAAATGACATCTCAAACCCTGTCGCCCATTGAAACCAATAGGGTTTATATGCATGGACGGTTCAACTCGCACCGCTTTACCTAGGCAGGCTTAGATCCTCTAAGCGGTTTACCCGTACTCATGTGCGGAGGGTTTCAGCTCTGCGTAGAAGCATCATGCAGCACATCTATTTATTTAAGTCCGATGGGCGGTATCTGAGAAAAATGGTGGAAAAATCTGCTCGGTGTTCCCGTTCCCCTTAACACGCTCTACTTCTTTGCTTACCAGCAGCGGCTTCTGAACTCATTACGAAAACACGCCTATTCAAATATAATGAAAATTTTACCACCAAAAATTTGAAAATGTTAAGGTAAAAAATCTTATATTTTTCTTATTTCTGCTCAAAACATAGATTGTGGGAACTCGTTAGGACAGCCTCGGCGAGGCGGTTCTAACGAGCTCCCACAATCTATGTTTTTGAACAGAAATAAGAAAGATAATATATACCACCTGTAAACCCCAGTTTTGCCATAAAAAGTGGGGTTCGGTGGTGGTGGGGTCAAAATTATATAGGCGTGTTTCCGTGATGTTCAATTGGGTAAATTCTTTTTGACAACCATTGCTCACGAGAAGAACAATTCTTTGTACCAGAAGTGGGTCCCTTTTGAAAGAGGATTGATGGGGTGGGGTGTGAATTATGTATCAATTTTTTTATTGAAATGGGTTCCAAACCTAATTATAGATCAAAACGCACTCGGGATAAATATGACATCTTACTATGTGTTTACCATAAAATCTTTTCAACAGCGATTCCCTCGGCCCCCGCCCGTAGGAGCTTGAAGAAATATATGGGCTGCATGATGCTTCCACGCAGAGCTGAACCCGGCCCGCACACTAGTACTGGTAACCTGCTAAAGTGTTTTATAAAAAGCCCGCATAAAATATCAAGATGCCCTTGTATTAGGAGGAAGGTTGGAGGGACAGGGACTTACAAATACCACTGCTCTTTCAGCCAGGCACTGTCATAAACTCATAAAAATCCCGCGCGGAAGTTCTCACTTTATTGTCTCCCTTCCTTCTAACACTAATTCCCGGTAACTACCGGTCCTGATACTTCTCGATGTACGGTACCGGGGAGATTTCACTACACTCCCCCCAACTTTATGATGAAAGCCTTCATCCAAGGTGGGGATATCTGAAAAGAGATATGACAGCCACAGGCCGCCACAAAAACCTTACCACTTTGGTGTAGCACATCTTACCAGGAAACTGTCTTGAACTACAAGTCCAAGTGGTATCTTGTTGATGGACACTGTCTTGAGCTACGAGCCCAAGTGATTCCATCTTGTTGACTGTCTTGAGCTACAAGCCCAAGTAACTTCTTGATGAGTGATGAATGTCTTGAGCTACAATTAAGCCCAAGTGACTTCTTGGTGAGTGATGACTGTCTTGAGCTACAAGCCCATGTGACTTCTTTGTGTGTGATGACTGTCTTGAGCTACAAGCCCAAGTGACTGACTGTCTTGAGCTACAAGCCCAAGTGACTTCTTGGTGAGTGATGACTGTCTTGAGCTACAAGCCCAAGTGACTTCTTGGTGAGTGATGACTGTCTTGAGCTACAAGCCCAAGTGACTTCTTGGTGAGTGACTGACTGTCTTGAGCTACAAGCCCAAGTGACATCTTGGTGAGTGATGACTGTCTTGAGCTACAAGCCCAAGTGACTTCTTGGCGAGTGATGACTGTCTTGAGCTACAAGCCCAAGTGACTGACTGTGTGTGATGACTGTCTTGAGCTACAAGCCCATGTGACTTCTTTGTGTGTGATGACTGTCTTGAGCTACAAGCCCAAGTGACTGACTGTCTTGAGCTACAAGCCCAAGTGACTTCTTGGTGAGTGATGACTGTCTTGAGCTACAAGCCCAAGTGACTTCTTGGCGAGTGATGACTGTCTTGAGCTACAAGCCCAAGTGACTGACTGTGTGTGATGACTGTCTTGAGCAACAAGCCCAAGTGACTTCTTGTTGAGTGATGACTGTCTTGAGCTACAAGCCCAAGTGATTTCTCCTTCAAGACTGTCCTGAACTACAAGCCCAGGTGATTTCTTCTTGAAGACTGTCCTGAACTACAAGCCCAGGTCCCTAAGTGGTAGACTACAAGACGTATCACCCCAGGAGAATGGTTACGTCTTCTTGACGACTGGACTACAAGCCCAGGTGATTTCTTGAAGATGAAGACTAGCCTGAACTACAAGCCCAAGTGATTTCTTGAAGAATGTCGACTGTCTCAGACTACAAGCCCAAGTGATTTCTTCTTGTTGACTGTCCTGAACTACAAGCCCAGGTGATTTCTTGACTGTCCTGAACTACAAGCCCAGGTGATTTCTAGACTGTCCTGAACTACAAGCCCAGGTGATTTCTTGACTGTCCTGAACTACAAGCCCGGGTGATTTCTAGACTGTCCTGAACTACAAGCCCAGGTGATTTCTTGAAGAATGTCGACTGTCTCAGACTACAAGCCCAAGTGATTTCTTCTTGTTGACTGTCCTGAACTACAAGCCCAGGTGATTTCTTGACTGTCCTGAACTACAAGCCCAGGTGATTTCTAGACTGTCCTGAACTACAAGACCTGGTGATTTCTTCTTGTTGACTGTCCTGAACTACAAGCCCAGGTGATTTCTCGAAGATGAAGACTGTCCTGAACTACAAGCCCAGGTGATTTCTTGAAGAATGTCAACTGTCTCAGACTACAAGCCCAAGTGATTTCTTCTTGTTGACTGTCCTGAACTACAAGCCCAGGTGATTTCTTCTTGTTGACTGTCCTGAACTACAAGCCCAGGTGATTTCTCGAAGATGAAGACTGTCCTGAACTACAAGCCCAGGTGATTTCTTGAAGAATGTCGACTGTCTCAGATTACAAGCCCAAGTGATTTCTTCTTGTTGACTGTCCTGAACTACAAGCCCAGGTGATTTCTTGACTGTCCTGAACTACAAGCCCAGGTGATTTCTAGACTGTCCTGAACTACAAGACCAGGTGATTTCTTGACTGTCCTGAACTACAAGCCCAGGTGATATCTAGACTGTCCTGAACTACAAGCCCAGGTGATTTCTTGACTGTCCTGAACTACAAGCCCAGGTGATTTCTAGACTGTCCTGAACTACAAGCCCAGGTGATTTCTCGAAGATGAAGACTGTCCTGAACTACAAGCCCAGGTCATTTCTTGAAGAATGTCGACTGTCTCAGACTACAAGCCCAAGTGATTTCTTCTTGTTGACTGTCCTGAACTACAAGCCCAGGTGATTTCTTGACTGTCCTGAACTACAAGCCCAGGTGATTTCTAGACTGTCCTGAACTACAAGACCAGGTGATTTCTTCTTGTTGACTGTCCTGAACTACAAGCCCAGGTGATTTCTCGAAGATGAAGACTGTCCTGAACTACAAGCCCAGGTGATTTCTTGAAGAATGTCAACTGTCTCAGACTACAAGCCCAAGTGATTTCTTCTTGTTGACTGTCCTGAACTACAAGCCCAGGTGATTTCTTCTTGTTGACTCTCCTGAACTACAAGCCCAGGTGATTTCTCGAAGATGAAGACTGTCCTGAACTACAAGCCCAGGTGATTTCTTGAAGAATGTCGACTGTCTCAGACTACAAGCCCAAGTGATTTCTTCTTGTTGACTGTCCTGAACTACAAGCCCAGGTGATTTCTTGACTGTCCTGAACTACAAGCCCAGGTGATTTCTAGACTGTCCTGAACTACAAGCCCAGGTGATTTCTTGACTGTCCTGAACTACAAGCCCAGGTGATTTCTAGACTGTCCTGAACTACAAGCCCAGGTGATTTCTTGACTGTCCTGAACTACAAGCCCAGGTGATTTCTTGAAGAATGTCGACTGTCTCAGACTACAAGCCCAAGTGATTTCTTCTTGTTGACTGTCCTGAACTACAAGCCCAGGTGATTTCTTGACTGTCCGGAACTTCAAGCCCAGGTGATTTCTAGACTGTCCTGAACTACAAGACCAGGTGATTTCTTCTTGTTGACTGTCCTGAACTACAAGCCCAGGTGATTTCTCGACGATGAAGACTGTCCTGAACTACAAGCCCAGGTGATTTCTTGAAGAATGTCAACTGTCTCAGACTACAAGCCCAAGTGATTTCTTCTTGTTGACTGTCCTGAACTACAAGCCCAGGTGATTTCTTCTTGTTGACTGTCCTGAACTACAAGCCCAGGTGATTTCTCGAAGATGAAGACTGTCCTGATCTACAAGCCCAGGTGATTTCTTGAAGAACGACGTCTTTCTCAGACTACAAGCCCAAGTGATTTCTTCTTGAAGACTGTCCTGAACTACAAGCCCAGGTGATTTCTTGAAGAACGACGACTTTCTCAGACTACAAGCCTGAGTGATTTCTTCTTGAAGACTGTCCTGAACTACAAGCCCAGGTGATTTCTTGAAGAACGACGACTTTCTCAGACTACAAGCCCGAGTGATTTCTTCTTGAAGACTGTCCTGAACTACAAGCCCAGGTGATTTCTTGAAGAACGACGACTTTCTCAGACTACAAGCCCGAGTGATTTCTTCTTGAAGACTGTCCTGAACTACAAGCCCAGGTGATTTCTTGAAGAACGACGACTTTCTCAGACTACAAGCCCGAGTGATTTCTTCTTGAAGACTGTCCTGAACTACAAGCCCAGGTGATTTCTTGAAGAACGACGACTTTCTCAGACTACAAGCCCGAGTGATTTCTTCTTGAAGACTGTCCTGAACTACAAGCCCAGGTGATTTCTTGAAGAACGACGACTTTTTCAGACTACAAGCCCGAGTGATTTCTTCTTGAAGACTGTCCTGAACTACAATCCCAGGTGATTTCTTGAAGAACGACGACTTTCTCAGAGTACAAGCCCAAGTGATTTCTTCTTGAAGACTGTCCTGAACTACAAGCCCAGGTAATTTCTTGAAGAACAATGGATTCGTACAGCTGTCTTGAACTACAAGTCCAAGTAATCTCATGGATCCTAGGAGTCATCCGGCTGTCTTGAACTACAAGTCCAAGCTTTCATCTTGAAGAATAATGGATTCGTCCGGCTGTCTTGAACTACAAGTCCAAGTAATCTCATGGATCTATGGAGTCATCCGGCTGTCTTGAACTACAAGTCCAAGTATTCATCTTGAAGAATAAGGGATTCGTCCGGCTGTCTTGAGCTACAAGTCCAAGTATATAATCTCATGGATCTTTGGAGTCATCCGGCTGTCTTGTACTACAAGTCCAAGTATTTACTTCTTGATGAACATCCGGATCTTCAGCTGTCTTCAGTTGTACTAGCTACTTGAACCACTGCCAGATTTTGTCTTCTGTTTGCAGAGCCATGCCTGATAAATCTTGCAGTCTTTCTTCCTGTGGCCATACTGTCTGCAGAAGAAGCACTTGATTGAACTCTTCTTTCTTTCTGCACTTGACCCATGTTTTCCTTCATCTGATGAAGACTGCGAACTAACTTTCAGCTTGCTTGAAAGGTTGTCCAGCACTGCCTCTAATAGCCGTTCTATTCTACTTCCGGACAGAGCTTCTACAGCATTTATTGAAGCATCATTTCCTCTTTTTGGCTTCTTGCCATCAACAGCCTGGGAAATATATTGTTGATACTTGATCAAATCTAATGCCTCTTCTATGCTGCGTGGGTGTTTGAAACAAGCATGTTTAGCTGCATCCTTGTCACTGCAACCTTGGCAAAATCTGGCAATTGCCTCCTGTTTCATGTGATCTTCTGGCATATTTATAAAAGCTGCTGTTGCCAATGTCGTCACACGGTCTGCCCAATCCTCTAAACTTTCATCTGGTCGCTGGTAGGCTTGATGAAATTTAGCTTTAGATGTTTCGGTCAACTCTTTGACACCAAATCTGGTTTCTAGTTTTTTCATCATCCTACGATAAGAATATTTCTCAAAATCAGAAACCGCTATTGTGAAGAAATCTAGCGCTTTATCATCAAGACTCCACATCAAATAGTCTTTACTTTCAGTTTCTGACCATTTCATAACTCTACGGTAACTGTCAAATTTCTTTTTGAAAGACAGCCAGTTTGTTTTTCCATCAAAGCGCAAAGTTTTTGGATGTTTACGTGGATCTCCATGCCTCTTTGAATGTCGATGTAATGAGGTATCAGTGTCAGAGTCTGAAGATGATATATAATGCCTTCTTGATCTTGTCTTATACTTATTTGACCTTGACTTTCTCCTAGATCTATGTGACTTTGATCTTGAAGGAGATCTGGAGTCTGACCTTGACCTATCACTTTCTTCAGAACTTGACCTTGACTTCTTATGCCTCCTTGATTTTGACTTTAACTTTTCATGTCTCACATGTGACCTTGAACTTTCATGTGTTCTGGAAGGTGTTCTTGACCTTGATGACCTTTTTGTCTGTGATTTTAGCCTCCTTTTGGATTTGTGAGACTTTGACCTTATAGGAGACATGGATGGTGACCTTGAACTTGATGAATGTCTAGATTTATGCACTTTTGATTTTGAGCTATTCTTTTTCAAAGATCTTAATTCTTTCTTATGTCTTTTATAAGAAGGTCTAGAATTTGACCTTGATGATGACCTTGATGATCTGTGGGGCCTGTGTTTGGCTCTAGAAGACCCAGAAACTTGTTCTGATTCTCTTGACCTTGAAGGTCTAGGAGACTGGTGTTTGGATCTACAAGACCCATTAACTTCTTCATTGTCTGTCAGCTGTTTTGAGCTTTCTGACCTTGACCTTGATTTGGGACTTTCTGGTCTGCTAGCTGCTGGACTTGGAGACCTGGATCTACAAGACCCTGAAGTCTCCTCTGTTGACATCTGTGTCTGTAATTCAGATCTAGGAGATTTTATTGTTGCTGTCAACAATGCCTCTCCAGCTGACTTCTCCCTCTGTGTCTTGGAAGATTGATCTTTACTTGAAGCTTTAAGTAGCATTCCCTCTGAAGCAGCTATATTTAAATTGTCTGACCTAGCCCTTTCACCTATCGCTAACATGGCGAATGCTTCCGGGTGACAGAACCTTGAGCTAGGAATTTGAGATTCGGCTAACATAGCGCAAATCTCTGCCTCTGAGAACCCTGTATGACTTCCTGTTGCTAACGTAGCAGTAGTCTCTGGCTCAGTTGGCTGTAACCTTGGCTTAGCTAACATAGCTAAGCTATCTGGCTCCCCCGATGATGTTGCATCAATGGCGGTTGTCAAGGGCTCCCATCTGTCTGCACTCATTGGTGATGGCAAACTTGGTAGTTCCACTGCAGCCTGTGCACTGGCAAAGGTTCTCAGTGGCTCCCATATGTCTGTTTTTGGAACAGATGGTAGACCAAGGTCATCTGTATCAAATGCATCTGATGTCTGTGGCTCTGAGAAGTCTATAATACTAAGGACTTCAGCTGATAGGCTTCCTCGGAGTGCTAGGTTGAGTGCCTCCTTTTTGACCACTTTGTAGGCCTTTCTGAACTGTATGATCAGTTTGGCTAATTTGTCACCAACTCCTGGAATCCTCTTCAGTTCCTCCTCAGATGCTGTATTTACATTGATACTCATGATGTACAAGTGATACTTTAATAGTTAATTGTAACTGTAAGAAGGTAAGCTACTTACAAAGCAACTAGCCTTTTCTTTTGCTGGCCTGTAATCACTTGTCAACCCGCTTTCTCCCTGCACGATGCACCTGAAAGTCTACAAGACGCGACAGGTCTGATCAAAGGGGGTGGGTAGGGTATTTTGAGCAGTTACTGTAAGATTCATTTAGGTCTACAAGACGCTAGAATGTTTATTGAAAATTGCCCTGTAAAACTGGCCTCCGTTTACGTAAGCATAAACAATTCCACCTAAGTAATTTACTGGCTGACCAAAAACTGAATAAATTTATAATTTATGGGTCAGAAATCTCAAGAGCACTTTAGCACTTTTTTGCAGTTAGTGAAAATCACTTGACTTATATTTAAACAATTATTTGAAGTACTGGCATCCTTTCCCCTTTTTTGTGTTTGCTAGACACGGACAAGAAGTCAACAGGGAAAAGCCGAAAAATAATTGTTTACTGAACTACAAATAAGGGTGTTTATCTCGTCGCCATTAAAGTGTTTTATAAAAAGCCCGCATAAAATATCAAGATGCCCTTGTATTAGGAGGAAGGTTGGAGGGACAGGGACTTACAAATACCACTGCTCTTTCAGCCAGGCACTGTCAAAAAACTCATGAAAATCCCGGGCGGAAGTTCTCACTTTATTGTCTCCCTTCCTTCTAACACTAATTCCCGGTAACTACCGGTCCTGATACTTCTCGATGTACGGTACCGGGGAGATTTCACTACACTGCTTAGAGGACCAAAGCCTGTCCAGGAACCGCGGTGCGAGGCGGACCGTCCATGCTAATAAACCATATTGGTTCCATTGGGCGACAGTGCTTGAGATGTCATTTCATCTCAATGTCGAATAAAAGTCCCACAAAATTGGAAGCAACGTCTCCAAAATGACCTTTACAGTGTTGACGGGGACGTTAAACCTCAAATCAAACAAACAAAACAGCGTTTCCCACCCTTCCTCAGTTTGAGAAGTGCCTGGCGAAAGAATATGGGCCGTTTGTTTGATTTGGACCGTATCACTGCTTATCTGCAGAATACGAGCCTGCCGTGGAAAAGTGGGGGAGGTAAATTGACCGGCCAGATAAACCTAAATAGTTCTGTCAAACTGACAGATTTTTAATCCATTGTATGCTAGTGGACTCTTCCATTGCTATATGTTGGACAAGTCCACTTGTCATTTAAGGGGTGTCCGGCCTATTTTGTTTCATTTTTATTCTATTTTTGACGGAAATTCCGTGAGCAAACAGTGCAGGCCCTGATCAGACGCCGCGTTCTGCGGCGTCTGATCTGGGCCTGCACTGTTTGCCAAGCAAGATACCGCTTTAGGGGTTTCCCCCATGCAACGGGTTAACATCACCAAAATTGTAGACGTACACCTTCAGCTGCAACATTCGTAGTTATCACCCACATCTCGGACCCATCAATACAATTCAATACGATTGGTCCGAGCCCACATACAACAATAGAATGATCCGCTGAAGCATCTTCAAATCGCAAGGTTGTCACCCCCACAAAAAAAACTTTAGCAAGATGTGTAGACCAAGATCAGGCTTTTGCCGGTTTGTTTGATTGATTTGAGGTTTAACGTCCCCGTCAACACTGAAAGATTATTTTGGAGACGTTGCTTCCAATTTTGTGGGACTTTTACCCAACATTGAGATGAAATGACATCAAAAGCCCTGCCGCTCAATGAAACAAATAGGGTTTATAAGCATGGACGGGCCGACTCGCCCCGTTTTTTGCCTGGGCAGGCTTAGATCCTCTTAGCGGTTTACCAGTACTCGTGTGCGGGTCAGTTTCAGCTCTGCGTGGAAGCATCATGCAGCCAATATATCTCTTCAAGCCCCGATGGGCGGGGGCCGCCAAGATCAGGATCTACGTATTGTGTCCAAGAGATACTTTATGCATGACGTCTGGCTTAGTAACCCATTTGTACCCGAAACCCCTAAACGGGTACCCTAGCAAACAGTACAGGCCCAGATCAGATCGCGGTGTCTGATCAGGGTCTCCACTGTTTACAAAGGTTTAGTCATTTTCCAAATAAATTTTGAAGAAAACACAACCTGACACCCCTAAATTTTGAAATGGACTCCTGCTATATATAAGGAGGAATATTCCATTTGGTACCGCATTTTCATGACGACAGCACACCTACGCCTCATCTCCATAATAGCTACTTTTCTGATGAAACCCGTGATATTTTTTTCCTCATTTGTACTGCAAACAAAAGGTTGCAGGTGCTCGTTAGACCCGCCTTATCGACACAAACTATGTCTTGGCGCTCGGTAGAACCGCCTTTTGAGGCGATTCTAACGAGTATCCACAATCTATGTCTGGAGCAGAAATAAGAAAACTAATGTATACCCCGTATACCCCAGTTTTTTTAGTATTAAGTGGGTTTTGGGGGGTTTTCATTTCACGACCTTGTTCACGTGATGACAAACGTTCCTAACAATCCATGCGTCTGGTGCAGACTCTAATCAGGCGTCACAGACCAAGATCTATGCTGTTTACCAGTTCGACATGTTTTAGACGCTGGACTTTGATAAATGTAGGTTAACCCTTTTTGTACCAAGTGGAATCTTCCTCCTTATATATAGCAGGAGTCGATTTCAAAATTTAGGGGTGTCAGGCCGTGTTTTCTTCAAAAGTGTCGAAATTGGCTGAACTTTTTGCAAACAGTGTAGGCCCTGATCGATCTGGGCCTGTACTGTTTGCCAACTACCCCTTTATACAGTGTGGTTTCTTTCGTGTTGAGGTTTTCAATTTTGGAGAAGTTGCTTCCAGTTTTGTGGGGCTTTTACCCTATATTGAGATGAAATGGCATATCAAGCTCTACCGCCCAATGGAACCGCTAGGGCGGTCCGACGCGCAAACTTTGCCTGGGCAAGCTTA